>VWZV01000429.1:114802-174934 GCA_013397155.1 Irena cyanogastra
GAAAAGGAAGAGGCTTCAGAGTTTCCTTTACTGTTCTTTGGAAATTTCTGGGGGAAAAAATAAACACCACAAATGAAGCATGTAACATGATTTTTGTCCTCTTTCTGGAGCTGCAGCTGCTGCAGTCAGCTCCCTACCCTCAAGCTATCTGCTGTTTACTGCCAAACTTTGCCAGCAGGTTGCTGGGATAATGTTAGGCTTTTTTAATCACAAAAAGTGCCTGGAAAATAGATATATATCATTTTTGTATTTACATTAAAAGAGGTATATGACATGCCAGGGATCTGATTGGTAGGTGCCAAGAAACAACAAAGAATCAAGGAATCTCCTTAAGTGCCCAACCATGAAAACAGGGACCTAATTTTGGCTATGTTTTTAAAGACCAGCATGAATAAACATGCATGCAAACGTGTTTGAAGGATGTTACTCCTCTGAAGAGGCACTAAGGGCTGCAATAAAGTAGGAGGACAGAGTAAAACCCTGGAGGCTTCCAGCAGGCCTATGCTCCAAACCATGGTCAGCAGGTAACACAGCAAAGCAGCCATAATAGAACTGGTACTCTCACATATCTGTCACAGTGGGCATCCTGGCCAAAATATTTTTTCAGCCTCTATCTGCTGGCAGGTGAAAATGGCTTGTCTTTTCTGTTAAGAACTTGAAGAAGTCAAAAGAGGAAACAATAGGATTTCTTTACTGTTTGACTCCATTTGCAGACAAGCACAGCCTTAGTAGTCCCTGTAAAGCAGATACTTAGGCTCCCTCAAGAAGTTAAGAGGAGGAAATCTAAAGTTTTAGGTTGAGCTGCTTTTGTGAGCCTGATATCCAGCGTCCTCTATAGTTGCTGTGTTGCTGTCAAAGATGCTATGATACTTTTCACAGTAAAGTGTTTGTGTGCATGGATTGACTCTTCTGTTCAGCAAAAATCTTTCTTAGGTAATTGCATTCTGTTTCTTTCGAGCCACTTGTTTCCCCAGCTCCTAGAGCTCTCTGTAGCATTTCTTTGGTCTGCTGAATGCTGCCTCCTCTTACTCTGCGTATAGGATCACTAGTTTAGCAAGAGGGTGAAAGAATACAAGGAAACTTGGCAGCTATGGCATAGGCTGAATCTTAAAATGAAAGTGGTGGGAATGACAGAGTGCAGGACACATGTTCTCTATGTAGAAGAGAAACTACTCTCTGAAGTACGAAACGACTTCAGGTTTCTGTGTTTCATATTGTAAAGCAAATTCTGTCAGAAGTCTGGCATAAAAATCCCTCATATGTTTCAAATCTTTCTCTCTGCCCCTACACTTCAGAGCTTCTTGGCTTGCACTGAACCACTCTGACCTGGCAGCTCAGTAAGGTAGGTGGATGCAGGGTCAGTGTCAAGCATTTCCTGGCACTAACAGCACTGGTTTTTTTGCAAATCCTCAGGGAATCATAGTGCTAAATGCTACAAGAGTGTTAATTTTGTAAGGTAAGAAATTGTGCAGTCATAAGCTTGGCAGTGTCCTTGCCATGCAGGAGATCTCTGTGCTCTGCTGGAGAGGGGATCAGACCGCCAGCTCCTCCTGTGGCTGGTACAACTTGTGTGTCATGTGGAATTACTTCCTCCTCTCTGCTGTGATGCAATGGAAGATGGGGATGGTGTTCTGCTGTATCTTACTTGGCTCTGCTGGCTGTTATGGCTGTTCATCCCTTCCCAGATTCCCTATTAATCGCTCTGGGGTCAGCACTCTCATGGGGCTCAGCTCCCAGCACTGATAAAATGGAGTACCAGCATCCTGTTTTTTATCATTAGGGAGAAGGGGGATTTTTTTTATTAATAACCCAAATTACCCTGTGAAACGGCACTTGTCTGATGTTAAATATTAAACTCCCTTAAGCGGGTGAGCTGGGGCACAGAAGCAGCAGCGTGCTGGTAGTAATGGGCTGTAGCAGAAGATGAAGTGGTGCCGGACACCATTAATACTTTCTCCCTGGAGGGCCTTCCATCCTCAGGGCAGCCAGCTGCTCTTGCACACACCTCCCCAGCTTCCAAATGGCATTTTTCACACTTTAAACATTTTGCACGCTTTGAGCAGATCTGAACATCAAAGGCTGGTGGATCCTGGCTCTGGCGTTACCATGGCAACAGCAGCTGAGAGGATTTGGATGTTTCTGGGATGGAATTTTGCTGCTGAGTGTGTTGGGCAGAGTGGGGCTGCTCTTCTCACATCAGTGCCATTGTGGGCATCATGCTGTGTGAGGGGATGGTCTGGCCCAGCCCAGGCGTACTGTGGTGCAGACCCGTGTGTCTGAACTGTTCGCCTCAGCTCCCTCCAGTCTGGGAGAGGAGGAGGGAGTCCTTCCCATGCTATGCCACATGTGGAAGTAGGTCAGCTGAATTATACCCTTAGATATGCTCATTTCTCTCTGCTGGCTCTCAAGGGAGCTGAGCATTGAGCCCTGCTTCAAGCGTTGACTCTGTAGGAGCCCAAAACTGCTTCAGTGAGCCTACCCTTGGGATGTTGGCTTCATGTGCCTCTTCTACCGCCCTGCACCTCCAGGTATGCTGGGTACAGTGGATTTTCAGGAATGAACATAAAGCTGAGCTTTAAACACTGTGAAATATGATATTGATCTGTCTGGGTAGCATGCTACAGCAGCACAGTCAAGGGGCTGCTGTTGATCCTCACTGTGAGTCTGTCAAGCTGTGTGTCCTGGAAAAAATGCCCCATCCTCCTCCTTGTCTGCTGTAAAATGGCCTCTGGGAATTCATTGCTGTTCTGTGAACATTACTCATTTGGGTGACTCTAGCATCTCCGGCCAATATCTGCTGAGGGGACAGGCACATGTGTGACTTATTCGGACATGCACGTAGCAGATGTCCTTCGGGGGGGTGGTGTGTGTGCGGATAGGCACTTGAGGCAGATGGGTGGTTTGATGCAGGAAAGCAGGTAATTCTGAGCACCCTGCCTCTTCCTTGTGCTGTCGCAGCAATAGACAGCCCTCAGACTTGTGACCTCAGTGCTGTTGGCCACTGCATACTAAAGGAGAAAATATTTTGTCAGACTGCCTGAACATCACAGAGCAAGATCATTAGGGTGCAGGCTGTGGTATTTAGGTACAGTGCCGACCTCAGAGAATGGGTCGTTGAGAATAAAGGTACACTGAAAGTGTGGGGCAAGATCTGAGGTCTTGCTCTCTGGCCTGATGCTCAGGAGCAGAGCAGATTTCTTTCCAAGAGGAGCAGAGTGCAGCCTGTGCACAGAGGGACTGTGCATTCATCTTTTCTCACAGGAGGTCAGTCTCTGCTGCCTCCAGGCATGCACTGCAGCCAAATTATGGAAATCTCTTGGTCTTGAGATTCCCAAACAGGCATAACATTTAGGCATCTCTCAGTTATCGGTAGATTTGCAGTTGCAGCAGGACCACTGGATCCAACAGGATCAATAGCTGGGGTGGATTAACTGCAGCCTGAGAAGAGTCTTGTTACATCTTTCAGATTGTGCCTGTCTGAATGAAAGCTGAAATCTGCACCGTGAGCAGTAATTAAGAAGTGATTTGCCCTTGGCCCATATTGTGGGCATAATGCCAAATTCTGAGTTCCCAGAACTGGGAATTTTCAGATTCAGGCTGAGTTAGGTGATGCTTTTTGCTCTCAAAACTGCCTAATCTCTAAGAGAAGTCAAACAGTGAGTGCTAATCCTGTGGGTGAGATGTGTTCTGGTCCACTGGATAAGAGAGCTGGATGCAGAGGTTGCTGAACCATTTTATCTGTGCAGATATCTTCTTTGCAGCCAGGATAGCACAGTACTAAGCTGCAGCATAAACAATGGGACATGAATATTCCTTTCCTTTGGGAGCTTTGCAGTTCTTTCATGTCTTCACTCTGAGAATCTGACTTTCTGAGTTCTTATGCTTGAATAAGTATAAATAAGATAAATCAATGTGATGACATTTTCAGTTGTGTTGTTTGGCTTGTCCAAATGATGAGCAGAAAGAACACTTGATAAGTCATGGTACAGTGCCGGAGAGGCACATGTTATGAAGTTGTCTGTCTGCTTAGTATGTGTGGAGGGAGGGGCAAAAGGCTGCTGAAACATCTTGGTTTGGGGATCAGACTGCTTCCTCTCCAAGAAGTAAATTGTGGTTGTGCTGGTACAAGGCAGCTATCTCTTGGAGTAAGAGAGCAGTCTGCCCCATCTCCAAAGTCGTCCCTTTGGAGGCAACAATGCACAGTTCAAGGAACACTACCTTTAGAAGATCTACTCAATTTTTATTTCTGAATTTCCCTTGGGAATCTCAGATTAAATAATTCTGAGCTAATAAATGACCATGAAATGGTTTCTTAGATCAGGACTATGACAGGAAGAGATTTCTTATTTCAAATAGCTGCTGAGCTTTGCAAACCCAGTCCACTGGGTTTCTTTTCACTTCTTCTGTGCTTCTGTGTGCCAGTTTTTAGACTGATTTGGAGAGATTTGGCTTCCCCGTCGTCCCCCCAACAACAAAGGAGATGGAGAGGCAGCCAGAGAGCAAGGGCTGGAATATTTGTGTACAGCAAATCTTTGTCCTCCTCCCACCACATCACATTGCACAGCTCCTCCTCGGGCGGAAAGGTGAAGAGCAGATGTCGGTGTGGACCCGTCATGCTTCCTCTGTTGCTCGTGGCTGATGATTCCAGCACTTTGGAAGCTGACCACCAGCGGCACCTACGGACTTCCTGGGAAGTCACGAATCACCATGCCAGAAGCCACAAACACCACAGGAACACAGAGCCTCAGCTGTGTGATATTCTGAGGGCTGCCTGTCTGAGCTGCAGCATCTATCTCAGCTCTGCAGAGCATCCTTATCCTTATTTATGCCTGCATCACTGCTGCTCTCTCCCAACAGGAAGAAGTGGCCTGACAGCGCCACTGTTTTTCTGTGTACCTGCTGTTATCCATGGCTGGGCAGCAGTAGCAGAATTGCTAAGCATTTAAATTATTCAGCTTCTGTTGTTGACTCAGCTTTAAAACTACATTGACGTTTCCTGAGATAATAGCTTGCTGACTGGAACCTGGGAGCCTGGCTGGTCCTGGGAGCCTCAGCAGGTGACAGGAACACAGGGAGTGTTTTTCTCTCTAAGGAGAAAGGGGACATGCTGGAATAAGGTGAACCTGTGTGTATCCATGTCCTTGCACCAAGAGAGTACTGCAAGTGCTCAGGGGGGAGCAGCTCCCTTCAGTAGCAGCAGCCCTGGACTAATCCTAGCATCATTTCTCAAGTAGCTGAGTTGAGGAGGGGCTGTGCTTCCTTCCCTGGGCAAAGGCACTACAGCTTCCTCAAAATATTAAATTTTTATGTTATTTACTTTTCTCCAAGGTGATGTATTTAAGGTTCTCTGCTGCACACATTACACTCCTCATTCCCTTAAATGAAAGGAAGAACAGCTGAGGACAGACTGGCAGCAGCCAGCAAGTGCCTGGTTCTGGGCAGTCACTTCTCTGGTTACACGGTGGATACCAGAATGGATGAAGGAGCCTTGCATTCCTTCACAGCTACATCATCACACAGCTGAAGAGTTTCTCCAAAGGTCAGAGGCAGAACTTTATATCTTGGAAAAAAAGGCTCTTTGTAGGTGAAGGACTAGCTCTCTTCAGAGACCTCTGCCTTCTAAATTTCTGACAGAGCTTCTTTTCACCCCTGACTCTGTCTGCAGTTGCTGCTGGAATTCAGTGTTTTCATCTCAGGTGTGAACCTGGAATGCAACGGCACTGAGGCACCATGGATGCTGAGCCTTGTCCCATAAGCTGTCTCAGGATAGCAGAGGGAGAAATTAGTTTTCATGTGGGTATGATAAGTATTATAGCATTCAGGGAGCAGCACTTAAGAGAATACTGGAACCCTGGCTTGCAAAAAAAAAATCCCTAAAGCCCACAGTGTGCCCGGAGGTTGTTATTTGGTATTATTCGCTGTCATTTTTGGTCACTTTTTCTCTACATGAATTTGCTCTTTTTTAGACAATATTCCTGGTTTTTCTACTGTAAATAATGTCCCTTTGCAGAGCCTCAGTTTAACTATGTGTTAGCTTTTGTGAGTACAACATGACACTGAGTCCACCTTCAGTTGTCTCTGCCGCCTTTATGGTGATGATCATATGCTCAGATGTCACTAAGGAGAGGACACAGAATAAAATTTTGGGGAATGAGCAACCCAGACAATCTCAGTTCAGCATCTGGAAACAGGTAAGTATCTACACTCTCCTGGTGGATGCTGGAAAGTTTGCATTATACTGAGGGAGACTTTGAATTGGTTCATGAGCTCGGGCCGGTAATGGCCTGTGTCAGAGTGTGGACTTGTGTTTGCATTCATGACATGCAGCTATGGAGCTGGGGGAGTGGAAGCAGGATCTGAGGCACTGATAGACGTTGACTCTGTAGGTTCAGAGCAGCGGCACTTTTTAGAGGAAATACAGTGTGCCAGCCAGCCAGCAGTTGCAGTGCCCATCCTTTTGGCAACAAACATTCAAGCTCTACCTGAACTGAAGGTGGAGTCTGTTCTATTTCAAATATCAGAGGGAATCTAGATTGTCAATGAAGTGCTGAATAACTCTGGACAAAGGGAAGGTGTTTTCCCTAGGCTGAGGTAAGGACTCTGCTTTGCTCTAATGCTAAGCTTGGTCTTTGCTCAATATAAAAATCTCCATTTCTATGTAATGCAAAGCATTTTGCCGTCCTAACATGTTCTGTTGATCTACTTTTCCTGCCTCTCCGCTCATATAAGCTTTTCTGGTGGTGGGCTGGGCTGTTTTATAGGAATTCCCTAGAGAGATAGAGCTGGCAAAACACTTGTTTCTTTCTTGAAGCTGCAGATGTCACAAGCTGTAGTTATCCCTATACTGCCTGGGCCTTTCCAGGTGTGATCATCTCGTGGCTGTGCATTCACTAGTTTAGCCCCAATGCCTGGCTGGAAACACCTTGGCCTTCTTGACCCTGTAACTGGCAAAAGGTGAATGGTAGCTGGAAATAGAAACCAAGCTGTGTGGCTCCCCTGCAGCGCCCCAAGCCCTTTGCCAGGCTGGCCCCAGTTCAGCATCTGGAGCCAAGACGGGATAGGCAAAGCACTCGCAAGAGGGCTGACTCCTGCCAGCCAGGCGATCACTGCTCTGCAGGGTCACCCTGAGCTGGAGCACAAGGAAAGGGTGGGACGGGAGCGGTCTCCAGGAGGTCTGTTCCTTTGGACAATTGGTGTGACTCCCTTGCGTGTCTTTCAGAGAGGGCATGCACCAACCACTGTGGACCCCTTGCCTTCTTGCTGCAAGCAAGGATCTCCTGAAGGGATGCTGGAGCAGGAGTCTGCTGTGCAGGTAGAGGGGGGGAAGGGGCGTGTTCATTGTATTTTAGTGAGTTCTAGGCCCTACAAAGAGCCTGGGGCTGCTGTCACTAGACCTCATTTGCCACTTCAGTTCCATCTCGGTGTCCTCCATTTGGGACTGTCCCCAGCCAAGGTCTGCAGGGACCTGTGAAAAACCTGAGGTCTTCTGCTCACTGTCTCCAGCCCAGCCTGCTTTGTGTGGCACAGACCAAGAGACAGTGTGGTTCTGGCCACAGAGCTGTTTCATTTTGCTTTATATTGCTGAAGTTTCATCTTCCCTTGTAGTATTTGAAGACCAGGGTTCATGCACATGGGCTCCTCCCTGTTAACAACTCACAGACATGTTTATAAAGTGTGGCTCAGGCATGACATTCACTGAACACTGTGCCCAGCCTGGCAACTCTCCCCACGTTCCTGACGTGGGACAACCCGTAATCTCCAGACTCCAGACAGGAGCTTCCTTGTTGTGCTGGCTTGCAGTCAGGTGTGTGAGTAGTGATAGGGTGCAGTCTGGCTGCTGATAAACCAAGCCCGCTCATGCTCGGTTTGGCTGCAGCGTTCAACATAAGCGGGTTGATCAGAGCTGCAGACACTGGCTGTCCAGGGTGAGCTGACCTTCTCCTGCAGTGATGACATGCATGCATTGCCTGAGGGTGAGTACTTGGGCATGGTCAGGGGTTCATTGGGCAGCAGAAGAGGAGAGGAATCAGGTCAGCCGGTTTGCACGAGGGAGTTTAGGTATATTCTGGCTGGTAATATGAACTTCAGTCCGAAGATAACACCTCTTCTCCCCAAACAGTTGCTGCTAAATGGACCTCAGATTGGCAAAAAGGGTTTGCTGCCCTTCTTAGGTCACTGGTAACTTGCCTAAGGTCATCCTTGGAGCCAGTGACAGTGCCTGGCATTGAAACCAGGTTCCTCAGTGCTGTATTTGCCTTATCCTTCTCACCACCGCTTTACTGGGAGAAGGGAGGTGCCCCAGGTGTTGGTTTTTTGCAGTATTGTGATGGTGAATGTTGATTCCCGTGTTGTCACCTTTCTGCCCTGGGGCACGTGCACAGGATGATGTTTCTCTCTCAGCACAGTGCTGCGCTAGCTCTGCTGTGGAGCAGGTGGCTGTGCTGCAACGGCTTTGCTTGCATGTCCTCACCAGGGATCTGCTGGCAGAGATATATTACCAGGCCTGTGCTTCTGGTGCTTTTCTGTCAATGCTTTCTTCCCTGCATGGCTTCCAGAGTTTGCATCCCAGGCGCTGGCCAGGCAAGCCTGGCTTAAGGCTCAAGACAGTAAATCTATGGTAGCTACAGCACAAGGACTGTACTGTCATACCACCCAGCATACAGATCCCAGAAGAAAGCCCTCTTCTGAGCACTTTTGTTCATGCAGGCAGGCAAAGCAGGTGTGGAGTAGTCCTGCTAGAGGAGAGGTAGGGAATGAGTCAGAACAGACTGCAGAAATCAGGAGCAGTTTATAAGTGTCACTATCAAAGAAAAGGAACCTTCTCCACCGGGCACCAGGGCAGACCCTGGTGGTATGATCCGGACTCCAGCACCTCATCTGAGCATAAGGGTGCTGACAGAGCCCAGGGCAGGTTGAGGCTGGTCCAGAAGCTGTGTCTTAGTCCCAGGCTGACACCAGACAGGCTCAGAGCATGTCTCTGATTCCCCCCTTGCACTGTCAGCATGCTAGAGCCCTCTTAGCTCCCCAGTGTTTATTGCACAGATCTGCCTGAACCATTTCATGGTCCAAAAAAGGTAGTGCATCAGGAAAGTAGGAGATAGAAAGCAGTTGCTCTGCTGCTGCATCTCTCTCAGCAGCTGTAAATGTTGTTATGTTATTAGAAGAGGTGTAGTGCCTAAGCAAAGAGCTCTCATGTATTGTCTTCAGTCACAGTCTATATATTTTTTGATGAGGTAAAAATAGCTTTTCTTTTTCAGGATATGCAGAGAGCAGAGGCTCCTGCTAACATCAAAGGAGAGTGACAGCTTTCCCCTGGGTGTGCGTGGCCTCAGCTGGCAGGAGCAGTAGCTGTGTTAATTCTTGCCTTGCTTTCACTCTGTGTGAAAGGAAAGATGTTCTGGTCTCCTTTTCCTGTTCAGGTCTCTGGACCAACCTCTGTTTCACCCTCCACTCTCCACTGCTGCTGGACCCAGCGCTGTACTTCAAAGGGAAAGCGATAGTTTGCAAATGACAGAACAAGATCTTGAACATGTTACTTAGAAAATCTATTAGGCGGCAGGCAGGTACTGCTGGCTTCCACAGAGCTGTGGGCTGTAGCCCTCCAGGGGATCCTTCTCAGAAAGATCAGTCTGCTGTGTAGGGGCATCTCCTTGCTGCCTTGCTCTGTGCAGATTAAGCTATTTGTGATATCTGCCCTCCTCACAGTTCTGAACCTGTTCCAGCTGAAGCAGCCAGCAAAGGGGACCCATGAGCAGGGAAGGAAGGAGTCAAATGGCAACGCAGATGTTGTCTCTATCTGAAAATGCTCAGCAGGGACTGAGTTAATCTTGACCCTGACCCGTACCACCAGTGACAGTCCAGAACTACCTCTCCTGTTAAGGGTGCACAAAAATGGGCTTTCCAAAAGCTCATTACTCCTGATTATGTAATGGTGGAGGATTGTGCATGGTGGAGAGGTCAGTCTGATGCTGGCACTGGAAAGCTTGCCCTCTCTTCAGCGCTGGAAAAATGCTAATTTACAGGTTGCTTCCCTTCCCACAAACCTGCCAGGGGCCTTCCTTCCCTCCTTCTCTGCTTTAGGATTTCTCCTTTGCCAGTTGTGTCAAGTTCTTCTCCAGCTCTGTCCTTTGCACAGGAACGTCAACAGATCTTTCACCTCCTGCATGCTCTGATTCACCTGCTGCAAGATGGTTGAGCTTCCCCTTGCATCCTGCTCTGGGGATCTCTGCTGGGCGTAGCAGCCATCAGCCTCTGTGGTATGTGCTTTGGGGCTGTTGTGAAATCTCCACTAAGCAGAAATGAGCATGGACAAAGGGTTTACTCAGGCTGGTGCATGAAATGCGGACAAACTCACTTAGCAGATGCCTTCCAGAGATGACTTCTTGTGCCTTGACTCTCATCAGTCCTATTAAGATCTGCAGACCTGTGCTAAATCATGTGGGCAGAGGTGAGGATGATGGGAGAATGAAACTTGGGCATATGGATTTACCTGTCTTGAGTCATGTGGATAGGGATGAGGATGATGAATAAGAGAATTTAAACATTTGGATTTATCCTTTTGTCAGATGAATTTTCCCAATGCTTTTGCTTTTCTCTTTCTTCTGGGTTTGCAGTATCTCCCTGTTCTCTGTGTTCTGCTGGCTGACTGCCTGAGGCTTTGCTACTCTGGCCTCTCTGGAGATGCTGTATTCTGCTGAACGCTGCCTTCTACTCAGAAGGCAGAAACCTGCCAGTAGGTTTTGTTTCTGCTGCAGGGCCCACTGAGAGCATCCCGTTTCTGTTAAAACAGATAGGAGAGAAAGTTCCTGTAAGAGAGACAGTATGGCTTCTGTTTCTGAGCATTTTGAGTTGAATCTCCTGATCTTCCCTGATTATCCTATGGGGACCCTAGGTGTTATCCCTAACTGCTCTTAATCTTAGCAGCTCTTTTAGTGTGTTTTGAGGACTGACAAATTCTTCTCATTTGATGAGAAAGGATTGAGGTTATCACCTGCAGAACTGTGTACTTGATACCTGCAAAGTGGAAAGTTCCAAATGAGCATTAGCTCCAGAGACATTCCTAAATTGGACAGTTACTTAAAAGTAAACCACTACACTGATATGAGGTTTTGGTGTTTCTGCTGGAAATAATGCCTCAAAGGTGAGGATCATGCCCACTGTTGGACACAAGCCCACATCTGCAAGGAAATGTCCAACCAAATGGCGAGGGCTGTTGCCCTTGGCAAGGGTTTATCACACATCCTCAGCTGGCAGCCCTGACTTTAGGTTCCAGGACACTGGCACTAGTAGCTGGAAGTAACTGGATGACCTCTGAGATGTGAGTTGGACCATTTCACAGCATCTAGACAGGATGCCCATAGCAATATATAGCTTGATGCCAGGATTAGGGTTTGCATCTCCCTGCCAGTCCTGGGGTTCTTTGGCTGTTGGGGTAACTGTGTGCTGCCCAGCCTTCTGGTGTTTCCTTGCTGGGCCTCCTGTCTGCTGCTCCATGAGTCTGTGTCAGTTTGGCTGAAGAGACAAGCGGGCAGACAGGGTAAAGAGGGCAATGCAGCAAGATGCGTGTGTGCCGGGCTGGAGTAGTGTGGTGAGTTGCTTCTTGACTGTCTTCGTGTCCCAGAAAACACTGTGAGATGAGCACAAGTCCCTGAACTCATTTGTACTTGGAAATCATCTACTTACAGCATTTAGCAGCTCAAACAGAGTGGGCTCCTGCCAGGTGTGGCCACCTTTAACAGGAGGAGGCAATGCTGAGACCCTCCCTTTTGTTATCAGTGACGAGCAGCAGGAGCTGGTGGGAGCTCCTCCCTGGGTGTGAGTGAGAACAGGCACTGCCAGAAGAGATTAGAGCAGGAGACTGACTGTGGCCAGAGACACAGCAGGCTTGCAAACTCCTGACTACAGCCCTTGAAATCCACCCTGAGCCTCTGGTTTGACTTTTCCTTTGCTTATTGCCTTGGCCATGGCTACAATGCAATGGGCTCATGTGGTTCCAGGCTAATGTCATTAATGCTTTGAGAGAAGGAGGACACCTGGGAAAAAGAACAGAAGAAGCCTCTCCTCAGGGCCAGGAGAGAGTGTCTTGAGGATAAATTGACTCTGAAACCAGGACAGAGGGAAAAGGAAAAATTTAGGTTGTCAGCAGACAAGGGGAGATTTTTCCTGAAGGAAAAGAAAGGGAAGGAGAGTAGGAGCACAGCACCTGATGTGCTGTGCTAAATTTTTGACTTCAGAAGGTCTTGGAGCACTTAACGAAGTCCCAGTCTGAAGCTTCTCTCTTGTAGAATTGCTGGCAGCAGCCTCCTGACACTTCACAGCTTGGATGTCTGCAAGTCTGTAGAGCACGATGCCTGTGTATAGGATTTAGCAGCCACCTAAGAGTGCAAGAGGTACACAACAGCAAGCAAGGCAGCTTATTTTCTCCCCTGGAATATCTCCTTCCTGGAAAATTGCTAGGAAGGCAAAGGAGAATGGAAAGAAACTCTGCAAACTCCAAATAAAGGAAAATCAGCAGAGGCAGTTTCTGCATCTGGAAGCAGTTTCTGTATGTCCTGGGCACACGGCAAGTGACTGTGTGTGCATGAGGCACGGCTGTGCTGTGCTTTGTGCTTGTTAGTGGGTGGTGATAACTGTGCAATGTGTGTGTCTGTGGCTGGGCGAGTTGGGATGGTGCTGATTGGGATATGTGCGTGTATCTTCTCCATGTGCACATCTACTTGTGTTCACGGGGTCTCTGCACTTCTTGCTGTCAGTGCTCCCTTTTGCTGAAATTCGGGACATGGCAGTGACCCAGCCCGTGCTTCTGTTTCCTGAGGAGCGAATTGCCCTGAGCTGTAGGCAGGTAGTCCCATTGTGCAGCCTGACATCAGAAGGACAATATGACTGTGGATCTGCTTTTGCCATTTCAGCCGAGCTATTCCATCTTCTCTGGTGGAATGTGTGGTCGGATTGCTGGTGTCTGATGCCCTGCATCTCTCTGTGCATCTCTGGAAGGTACATGCTGAGCATGGAGAGCAAGAGGGCAGCACCTCTGACACACTCCAGCCTTGGCATGTTTTCCAAGGCCTGTGCCCCAGCATTCAGAGGGTCAGGAGGGAACTGCAACCCCTCTCCTCTGTGGCAGGAGTTGCCTGTGAGTTGCCAGGCTCCTGGGCATATCTGTGGGGCTGCTTTCCCTCCGCTCTTCCTGAGGCGGTACCTGCAGCTCTGACCCCCTCCCTGCGCTTGGCAGCAGTCATTTGCTTTCCGGAGGTGGCTTGGTATTAAATATCCTGTCTGACACAATAATGGAGAGAAAATGAACAAATTCCATTAGCAGTTGGCGATCCCTGCAGGGTCTGCATTGGAGAGAGGACGGAGACTGTATTTTTAGATAGAATGCAATGTAACTTACTGGCTCTCTCAAAGCTAGGGAGTAGATAACCAAGGAGGGAGAGAGGGGACACCAGGCTCAGGTTTCAGCCGAAGTGCCGGACTATGGCAGCACGAAAGGGCAGGTCCGGTCCAGACGTGGCTGTGAGTATTCAACACACTTCTCCTCATGCCCACAGAGACCTATGCTTTGCTTTTCTGCTTGCTTTCTGCTTGTAGTCTCTGCTGCTGAAGTGTGCTGGGGCTTTGGGGGCCCCTTTGCTGCAGGGCCACGTAGAGTTTTGCCATTTAATCTTCAGAGCTCCATGTGTGTCCCATGGATGACAGAGCCTGGCTGAGCTGTGCTTTGATTTTCCAAGGGTTTGCTGCCTTGTCGTCGATCCTGACCTGAGAAGCAGAGGCTTCCAGCAGTGTCTGGAGTTGGAAAAGCTCTTTGCATTCACCCTGTTGCTTGAAGCTGTCAGTGTTTCCTCACTGGACCCCAGACAGCACGCAGAGCTCAGAGCGTGAATGTGCACTTCTAAGCACAATGCTGGTGTTGCCTTGTGCCTCTTGCAGTTGATCCTTCTGTGTGTGCAGAACATCGAGGTGCTGTGTCTCCTCTGTGTTCACAGCCTTCCAAAGCCACAGCTCCACTGCGAATCTGGGGGCTCTTCCCTGAGAGATGGGGCTCTCCTCTGAGCTGGAAGCAAGCAGAGCCAGCTGGCACAGGAGGTCATGAGATCAGTATGTGTTCCCCCTGCACACAGAGGCTGCGCACCGTGATGGGGCATGGTGGTGCTGCCCTCCACCATCTGTCCTTCTGACCCATGGGCTGCCCCAGAGGGGCCATGGCACCCTGCCACCGTGGTGATAGCCTGGCCTGAACTCTGTGCCTGGCCCAGCAGGGCCAAGTCACTGTCTGTGGGCCTTACCTCTACAGCAGGTGAATAGGTCCTAATGGGCCCAGGGCATGGCTGCCTTTCTCTGTGGCAGGAGTGTCAGGCAGAAAGGATGAGCTGGGGAAGGCAGATGGAGGAGATCAGAAGGTGTCTGAGTTGTGCTGCCACAAAGTCCCAATTCAAATGTCTGAGACTATGAAGAGAAGGGAAGAGAGGAGTCCTGAACCTGTGTGGTGCATCATCCTCCCTAATGTGCTTCCAGTGCTTTTGTGTCTGGCTGTATTGCTTCCAACTCCTGTCCCAGAGCTTCCTAATCCTGGATGCTCCTCTGCAACTGTGCTGTGGGCAATACAGGATGTTTTAGGGTGGCAGAACAGAAGCTCTCTTAGCATAGGAGGTCCCTGGTCAGTCCTGATGTGAGTGGTATGAGAGAGGTTCTGATTTTCTGTTGGAGCTGAAGACAGAGGAGTGTGTCCTGCCCCCATGCCATGGATGTCTTGTGGCTCTTGGCTGCAGAGAGCTTCAGGGAGCTGGCCTGAGCAGGCACATACCAGCTCCAATTACCAGTCCAAGTTCCCAGACTCACAGACCCACATCACTGCATTTCCACCCTATTCTCCAGCTTCTAGTGAGCCATGCCATTGTCTCCATTTGTTGCCTCACACTGCTAAGTAGTGTTGCTGTTCCTTGCTTGGGCTGGCTGTGGTGTAGCAGGGAGGCACTGTCAAAAAAGAGAGTTGTGACTTTCACAGCTGTGAGGTGCTCAGCTGGGGCTGTTGTCCCTGGTGCCAGTACCCAAGCTCACCACTGTTGCTACCCTGTGGCTTCTGGAGGAGGGTAGGGGTGGGCTCACTACAGCTCCACCAGTGTAATTCTTCAGCCCAGGCACAGAGGGGTTTCCTGGGCCAAGGGAGGCTGTCATGGTGGCAGGAGCTCCCTCCCTACTGTCCCCAGAGTGTGATGGGACGAGCTGCAGGCCTTCTGCCCCATTATCTGGACACTCTTTAAGTCCGGGCCCCAGCCCTTCTTCTTCCTGTCTGATTTGGGACACCTCAACCTGTCCCAGCTGTTCCCACTGTGGCTTTCCTGGCCTCTGCCTTTTCTGCCTGGTCTGTGTAGTTATGTTCTCTGCAGCTGAGCAAAGAGCTGACCCAGTGCTGGTGGTGGGGGAGGACAAAGGGGCTCTGAGTTTCATGTTTTTTCTTTTTGTCCCCAAGGCTGATGCTGCAACCAGTTTCTTGAGAGCTGCAAGATCTGGAAATCTGGACAAAGCCTTGGATCACCTCAGGAATGGGGTAGATATTAACACCTGTAACCAGGTAGGTGAAACACATAGGGCTTCTGGTACTATCTCCAGTTCATGTGAAAATGTGGCTGACCAGAGGGCAGACCTGGAGCAGTTGTCTTTGGGGTCAGGAGGGCAGCAATAACTGCAAAGATCTGGGGAGCCTGGATGTACTGGCTGGAGCATAGCAAAGGACATTAACAGGTAAGCAGAGGGGGCTCCTTTAGTGTGACAAGCAAATGGGACGATTGGAAGGAGATCAACTGCTTCTCAGAGGGCAGAGCAGATAGCTGTGAATAGTAGCACAGTGGCTCTTGGGGGTTATTCCCCTTGCCTGCAGTGCTGCAGTGTTGAGGCTTTTGGATTCCTAGAAGCTGGCAGTTTATCACAAGCAGTGAGTATTTGCAAAATGCCAGTTGTGGTGGTTTGGGAGGTGTTGGGCAGGAGGAGCCCTCCTCATCCTGCACAGAAACAGGTTTGTACAGGAGCAAAAAGCTGCAGGCACTGAGGAATTGTTTGCACATCATCATCAGAACATTTTGTATCTGTGTAGCTGCCAAATGCAAGTGGCTGAGCCTGAATTGGGGCAAATGCTGTAGGGACAGGTTCAGGGGGCTTAGGCTGAGCAGGGGGAGCAGACAGGCTGTTCTGTCACTGCTTTCTGGAGCAGTGGTGTTGCTGGGGAGGCTGACTCAGCAGGTAGCACAAAGGCACACTCGTCTGTTTCAGTATCAAGTCCCCAAACCAAGTGAAGTTCAGACCTGATTTGTGCACTGCGACAGCCAGTGCAGTTACTGGGGACAGGTTCCCACATGGCAAGCAGAGTGCACCGTGGATATTCACTCATTTCTGACAGCAAGCCTAAAAGTAGAGGGAGGATTTCTACGTCCACTGATCTGGTAACGCTCTAGCTCAGAGGGGTATGGGTTTCTGGAGAGGGCTCTGTAAAGAATTACAACAGGGTTACTCATCCACAAGCTAAAGATGATGGGTTTGAACTTCTTCCTCACCAAAAGAGATGGTCTGTCATCAGCTATCTCCACTGACCTGCTTCAAGTCCTGTTTCCAGCCAGATTTCTGGTGCTGGTGAGGGCAATTAACACTTTGATGGAAAGACAATGGCTACAGCAATATGAGGCTCTTCTCTCAGTGATATCTTTGCACTGGTTCCTGCCATCTCCCTGAGGTTAGATGGCACTTTGGGGTTTCCTTCTGAGGAATATCAGATCTGTGGGAAAGGTCCAACCTCACATGTCCTGTATAGAATAAAGAGGGATATATGTGGTCAGACCTATCCCACAAGTCCTGTATTCTTACTCAAGTTCAGAGACCTTGACATGCCATCTGATCTTCATCTCACCGATTTCACCTCCTTCATTGCTACATCAGTGTCTTCATCACGCACCTTTCGCGTTTCAAATTCCGGCATGCTCCCACCTCATCCACAAGGAGCTGGAGGACTGAGGATGAGTGCTGCCAGGACTCTCACCACCTGGGAACAGCATCATGATGACACGTGGGTTCCCAGGAGATGGTCTTGGTTGAGGTGGCCAATCTTGATGGGCAGTCCAGAGTAGGTCCCTGCTTTGGGATGCGCTGTGTGACAGTCTCTGTGTTATTCTGTAGGGCTGCTTTTGTCATATTGATAGCTAGTGACTGGGATATCTGGGAATTATTTGCAGCATTTGGTGAGGAAAATACAGCACCTTTCAAACTACTCACATCCTGTGGCAGTTTTGGGTCGGATGAACTGGCAAGCCGAAGCCAATGTGCAAAACAGCCTGTATTGTTCCTGGAGCAGAAATACCAATGGGCCATCAAGGGAAACCATCTTCTATGCTTATTGCACAACTATTTGTTACAGGTTAATGATTTGTCACACATTTATAGCATTCAAAAGGTTATTTATGAATCCTTTGTGTAAAAGGGCTTATGGTCTGAGGAGAGCAGCTGAGCATCTGTGGTCTTGCTCTCCATTTGTTAGTTATGGGAGTGTAATCAAGAAAAAGCTTGCATGTCTGTGGCCTATCTGACTTGTGAGGTAGGAGTGTCAGTGATTATCTGTATGAGGTTGTATAGATGTGTCTTCATCAAAGAAACAGGGCTTGGCCAGAGAAGGTGGACTTAGAGTAGCCAGACATGGTTGGGGAGCACTTCCTTCCAGTGACACTGTTCTGTGGGTATTACAGCACTCCCACTTCATTTCCCCTTGGAAGCAGACCTTTTGTGCTTGAGGCTTGATAGAACTCTGGAGTTGGTGTGGTGAGGAAGCCTGTGGGTTTTTAGACTTTTGCTCTTTGTGCTGTAATCAGAGTTGAACAAAACAATCTGTGACTCTTCAGCTATGATCCTAGGCAATTGGTGCTTTGAGTGAGAAAGAGTGGAAAACCCTTTTGCAGTCTGACAACACTCTTGAAGCAGTTTAACTGGAGTGTTGAGTGCTGGAACTAAGCCTCTCTGGGCATTTTCTGCTCCCCTACCAATATTTAGGTGGGGACGAAGCATTTCTGTGAAGTGACCTTCCCAGTCAGGTGTTGAAACACATGCTTGGGAGGTGGAGTACTTCGGCAGGAGCAGGTGTCCCTCTGCCATGCAACAACACTGTGTAGGGGTGAGAAAACCTAGTATATCCACCTGGGAGAAGTAAGGGACAAGAATAAAAAGTGGCATCTGAAAATGCCTGCAGGTATTTAACCTCTTTTCCAGCAAATATCCCAGCCCTTTTGTTCACATCTGGGAAGTGGAAGATGGTGTCAGAAATAACAGAGCAGAAGCTGTCTTAGTAGCCTTGAGGATGCTGCCTGACCTGGCCCCCTTCCTTCTGACAAGCTGGGGATGCTAAAGGAGCACTGGCCAGTCCTCTGCTCTTCAGGTTCCATGTGTAGGAAAAAGGCAAGCTAAACTGGGGCACATGCAAAGATGTTCCTGAGAAGTCACTTTAGCTCTTTGGGAGCTTCCTGGAACTGATAGAGCTTAAGTGACACAGCCAACACCTTCTCTACACTCTTTGCTGCAAACTGAACTCTAGGGGAACAAAGCCCACCATGGGCTGCCGGACGAGATACTGGTGGGCAGTCTGAGAGTCAGGGAGAAGCCAGCTTCTGGCCTGGAAGCTCACAAACTACTGTGAATTAAATTTGGCTGCTGCTTGATAAAATCATTGTCCCAAGCAGCGCTTCTCACTGCACATCTATCTGTGTAAATGCTAAAGTTTAAGGTTTGTATGTGCACTTACACAGCAGTTGTGATGCATCCTTGCTCTGAACTGTGCAGAAAGCTCAGCTCTGTGCTTTAGGTGTGAAAAACCTGACTGTGAGGAGGGGCACGCCATGGAAAGTCACTTGAGCAAAGACAGGAGTTGACACAAGGGATGTTCCATGAGCAGGGAGGACTGAAGCAGTTCCTGTGCCTCAAGCACATAAACAATGAGCTGTGGTACCACCCACCCGTAGCAAATCGCCTGTGTAGGCTGCATGTTTCGCTCATGGAGAAACCTCCAGCATTAGTCAGCAGCTCAGCATTCAGTTGTGTGAAGTTTTCCTGGCAGCATGGAGCTGTTTGTGGCACCATGGCTGGTGTGCTGGATGTCAGTGCAGCGCTCAAGGACAGGACAATCGCTCCAGCCTGGACTTTCTCCAGCATGGGCTAAGTGCCCACAGTCATGTCTGCACAGGAGCTCAAAGTAGGGTGCTCCCCAGAGAGCTCCATTCCCAGATGATGATTAATTCCCCTTTCCCACCTTTGCTTCCTCCAGAATGGGCTGAACGCCTTGCACCTGGCCTCCAAGGAGGGCCATGTGAAAATGGTGGTGGAGCTGCTGCACAAGGAGATAGTTTTGGAGACAACGACCAAGGTAAGGACAAGGAAGTCTAGCCACACTGGTCACAGCTCTGCACGCTGCCACTGCTGCCAGACACACCAGCAGTAGCTGAGCAGTGATCATGCTGTTTGCTGTCAGCCTGCAGAGAGACCGTGCCAGTGGCAGTGCTGCTGGGCTGGGCCCTAGGACCAGGCTCTGGTTTTAGCATAGGCTTGGCATCTCTTGGTGGGTGGGAGGTGCCTCTCCCCTGTGGGGGCCATTGTGGACTTCAGAGGGTAGTAACATAAACCACAGCCTGTGCCAGTCCTGTCTTACTAGCATGTCCTCCCAGCACAGGCTGCTGCCCCAGGGCAGCCCCTGCATGTTCCAGTGCCAAGATGGCCTTGATACCATTGTCACAAGCCTGGAGAGCTCTGGTGCTCTGTAAATAACATATTGTTCTCTCATGCATCACCACAGCAGGTGTGGTTTTCACTTGATGACAAGCAAGACAACGGCAGGAGCAAGCAGGGCTGGCAAATGAGCAGCCTCCAGCACCAGCTGAAGGGCTGTGAGAACAGGAGGAGGCCTCAGTCGCCACCTCCCTGGTGCTCTCACAGGGTTCTGGACACAGAGCAGAATCTGGCATTCTGCCACACCACCCAAACGCACAAGTCAGAAGAGCCTGTGTGTGCATTTTCCAGCCTGCTCATCATCCCCTATATCTGCTGGGATGCCTTGGCTACCAGGGTGCACACTGCAGTTTTGCCTGAAGACTGCCAGCTCAGCTCCCCCATCCTCCCCCCTCTCCTCATCTCTCAGTGCTGAAGATGCACAGTGCCTGACAGTGCATACAGTTTCTGCTGCCAGTAACTTCATGGGAGAGATGAAATCACTCTCTTCCCTGGCCAGCAAATGGGAAGGGTGGCTGGTTGGTTTACAGCAGGGATGGAACATGGACTGAGAGCTGCATGGCCTTCAAAAGGTTTTCCTGGCCAGCTGCTCTGGTTGCATGCCTGTTAGCATATCAGGCATGGCATCCTGGGTTGCTTTCCCTGGCATCCTGGGTTGCCTCTGTCACTGAGCTCTGTTCTGTGGTGTCTTTCAGAAGGGAAACACAGCCCTGCACATTGCTGCCTTGGCTGGACAACAGGATGTGGTCCGGGAGCTGGTGAACTATGGGGCCAATGTCAATGCACAGTCTCAGGTAGGGTGACCTGGTCTGAAACAGGAAGGCACCATCGTGTGATGGTGGTGTCGTCATGGTGGGAACTGTGCCCAGCATGGCTATTTCAGCAGCCCTTTGCAGTTTCCCTCTAGCCTTCTTCAGGAGCAAGGACTGCTCTGCCAGACTCCGGAGGAGAGACAAGTGTGCAAATGGTGTGGAGGGAGTCTTGAGGCACACGGGGAGACCAGCATGGTCTTTGTTGAGGGAGTCTCTGTCAACACATACAAGCATGCCAAATCTGTCCTGGGAGGACTCACGGCTGGTGCCTCCCTGGCAAAGCTTTGAGATCTCCAGCAACCCCTGCAGTTAAACACACTGTGCTTCCTTCGCTCTCTCTTCCTTGGGCCTGGGAGGGCTGAAAGCTCTTCAGATTTTGCCTGATGGGAGAATTGCCCCTGAAGCTAGGGACAATACTGGCAGTGAGCAGAAGGCAGTGTCTCCTGGGTTGACTCTTACGAAGCATTGCCTGTTTTTTTCTGGATATGTGATTGTTCCACTGTTGCCAGTTTGTTTTTTTTTTTCATTTACACACCCACAATGGGTGCTTCTGCCCCTTTTACTGACCTGGGAGTGTGGGTGTTGATGGGGGGGTGTAGGTCTTCAAAGAACTCAAGAAACACAAGGAAGAGTTGTGTTAATGTGCATGGCCCTGTGTTTGCAGAAAGGCTTCACACCTCTCTACATGGCAGCGCAGGAGAACCACCTGGAAGTTGTGAAGTTCTTGCTGGAAAATGGAGCCAACCAGAATGTAGCCACAGAGGTAAGATCCTCGGGGAGGAGCCTATAGCCCTGCTCGTGGGGGATGCTGAGGGATGTGCTGGGTCCTGCCATGGCTCCTTGATTCTCTCCCTCTCCTTGGCAGGATGGCTTCACTCCACTAGCTGTGGCTCTCCAGCAAGGACATGAGAATGTGGTTGCTCACCTTATCAACTATGGGACAAAGGGTAAGGTCCGTCTGCCTGCCCTGCACATTGCAGCCCGCAATGATGACACCCGCACAGCTGCTGTGCTGCTGCAGAATGACCCCAATGCTGATGTCCTCTCCAAGGTGTGTGGTTTTCCTATGCTGTCTCTGGGAGCTTCCCCATGTCCCCAGGGAGAACAGCAGCTTGGTATGCTGTATTTATCCGTAGTTTCATCAGGGAGCCTGTGTCTGGCTGGCTGATCCTTCCTTCTTTCCCTAGACTGGATTCACCCCTTTGCACATTGCAGCCCACTATGAGAATCTCAGTGTGGCCCAGTTACTGCTGAACCGTGGAGCCAGTGTCAACTTCACACCCCAGGTGAGTGCAGAGTGGGAAGCTACTGGAGCTTGTGCTGCTCCAGCACCAGAAGAGGATGCTGTGCCTCCTATCCATGTAGGGTGCAGCAGCAGCTGCTGCCAGGGCATGCTGGTGAGGTGTGACTATGCAGAAAACACAGAAGCATTGGGGGTTGCAGTTAATAACCAGCATGGGCCTTTTCTGCTATGTCTCCCTTCTGTCAGAAGCAGCCATGCATCCCTGAAAGCTCTTGGAGACCTTGTCTCTGGGCTGAGGGAAAGCTGGTGCTGTTGCTGCAGGGCAGAGCTCATAGAATTTGCAGTTAGGATGCCTCTTCCAGACCCAAAGGTGAAGCCCAATCTGTGAGCTTCCCTACAAGCTGTGTGTAGTTTCTGTCTGCAGCCTGTAGCTGCACAGCTCTCCCTCACAGCCCTGTTAAACAAGCTGTTCCCCAGCGTTGTACCTGGGCAGAGATGTAGGTCTCCCTGCCCTCTCTCCTTTGTTTGTTCCTTGCCTCCTTGAAAGAGAAGGGGCTGCTCCTTCTGACAGACTGTCGTTCTTCCTGACAGAATGGGATCACTCCTCTGCATATAGCTTCCCGCCGGGGCAACATCATCATGGTACGGCTGCTGCTGGACCGCGGGGCCCAGATAGAGACAAGGACCAAGGTGAGAGCACTTCTGAACACAGCCCATCTTTACACAGGCCATCTCCCTCCCTGAGCTCCCTATGCCCAGTGCTTACCCTCCAAACATCTTGCTGGGAATGTGAGGGAAGGTCTCTGGTGCACTAAGGGGATGGACCAGGTTTTTTGCTGGTGTAGCAGTGAGAGAAGGCTGCATGGCTACAAAGGTGTGCCCTGGGATCTGAGGCCAGGCTCAGTTTTGCCTTATTTCGCAGACAAGTCCAAAATCCCTGTTAGTCCTCTACCTGAGGGAGCCCTGCCCTTCCATGCCATACTGAGCCCTTGAACCCTTCTCTCTTCCCAGGATGAGCTGACCCCTCTCCACTGTGCAGCACGCAATGGACATGTGAGAATTGCAGAGATCCTCCTGGACCATGGGGCTCCCATTCAAGCCAAAACCAAGGTACCCAGGTGACTTGGTGGGACTGTGATTGGTGCCAGGTCCCAGGGCAGCACAGTGGGGTAACAAGCTGTGCACAGTTGCTGGATGGCACCCGTGGCTGGCTTGGGGCTTTTTTTGGCCTGATGAGGGGTAAGAAGCTTCCTGCCCTACTTTGCCCTACCTGGAGTCCTTTGCCTCCAATCCTTTGAGGGCTTCATCCTTCAAAGGGGCCAGTCCTGAGAAGGAGATGGCCTGGGTACAGTCTGCCCCATGGCAGCAGCTCTTCAGGCCCTTCCCTCCACTTGACACTGCTCCTCTGTAAGTCTCAGTGAGGGATTTTGGGGCTCCTCTCTGGTAGCACCCTGGGGAACAAGCTGTCTCTTCTGCCCTAGAGTAGTGTCTGGGGGTGCAAGGCAGGGGCTGGGTGGGATGCCTGGACCTCCTCCTGGCCCAGCCCTGAGGCCCTGCTCCACGGTTGCAGAACGGCTTGTCGCCGATCCACATGGCAGCACAGGGTGACCACCTGGACTGCGTACGCCTGCTCCTGCAGTACAGCGCAGACATCGACGACATCACCCTGGACCACCTAACGCCACTGCACGTGGCTGCACACTGTGGACACCACCGGGTGGCCAAGCTGCTGGTGGAAAAGGGAGCCAAGCCCAACTCTCGAGCCCTGGTGAGGAAGGGTGGGTGGGCTGGACCAGGGGAGAGGGAGTGTTCCTGCGAATGACTGTCCATCTGTCTGTCTGCAGAATGGCTTCACGCCCCTCCATATTGCCTGCAAGAAAAACCACATCCGCGTGATGGAGCTGCTGCTGAAGACAGGTGCCTCCATTGATGCTGTCACAGAGGTAGGTGGGCTGAGCCCATCCTCAGTGCTCTTGCTTCTGCATGTACAGTGTGGGCAACATGGCAGGATGTGATGTCCCTGTTTCTTCTGCCATACCCCCGGGACCTTTCTTGGTGCTCTTTGCAGCTCAGAACCTATTTAATCCGGCAGCTTCTTCTCGAAGGGCAAGGAGATGCAAGGGAGACAGCAGCTCCCTGTTTCCTCCACACTCACCTGCCAGGCTCCCGGAGCAGACCGGGGACTCAGATTTTGCCTGTGCTGAGACCTGCCCTGGGGAGAAGGAGGAGGGGACAGTAAGAGATATTGCCAAGGCCATACGTTGCATCTTGGTTTCTGGCCCCTTTCTCTTCACAGTCTGGCCTGACCCCCCTGCATGTGGCTGCCTTCATGGGACACCTGCCCATTGTCAAGACTCTGCTGCAGCGTGGAGCCTCTCCTAATGTGTCCAATGTGGTGAGTTCCACCCTGGCTGGGGCTTTGGGAGCTCAGCTTATTGATGTTCAGCAGGATATCCAGGTCCTTCACTTTCTGTTCCCCTGAGCAGTCCCTGGTGCCTTCTGCTTTGTGCTGGCATGAGGAACCAGCAGGGGTTGCAGGCACTGCTCTCCTCTCTTCAGAGCAGAGGAATGACTGCAGGAAGGCTTTTTCCCTCCTTTGGCCTTACCACTTTATCCTGTTTTTGGTGCAGAAAGTAGAGACTCCCCTACACATGGCAGCCAGAGCTGGGCACACAGATGTGGCAAAGTACCTGCTGCAGAACAAAGCCAAAGCCAATGCTAAGGCCAAGGTAGGTACAGAGGATCTGTGTGGTAATCAGCTCTGGGAACAGCTGGTGCTGGTTTCTTTGCTGTCACGTGCCCAGAGCGCAGCCTACCAGGGCCTGTGCAACAGTGGGAGCAGGGCTGGGACTCCTTTGGCATTGCAAGAAGGGACTGGTCCAGGTCTGCCCAGAAAGCTTCTTTGCCACCCTCACAGGACGACCAGACTCCTCTGCACTGTGCTGCACGCATCGGCCACACTGGCATGGTCAAACTCCTTTTGGAGAACAACGCCAACCCCAACCTGGCCACCACAGCAGGGCACACGCCCCTGCACGTCACTGCCAGAGAGGGGCACATGGACACAGCCCTGGCCCTGCTGGAGAAGGGAGCCTCACAGACCTGCATGACCAAGGTAGGCTGCTGAGTCCACTGCTGCAGAAGGCGTCGCCCAGCTGGGACAAGGCTGGGCAGGCTGGTGGCACAGTGTCCCTGTCGCAGGAGGGGCGGCCTCCTCCTGTGTTGCAGCAGGCGCCAGCACTCTCTTCATCTCTGCCACCCTGTGATGGGCTGCCTTTCTCCTCAGAAAGGATTTACCCCTCTCCACGTTGCAGCCAAGTATGGAAAGGTGGATGTGGCAGAGTTGCTGCTGGCACATGATGCTCACCCCAATGCAGCAGGGAAGGTGAGTGCTGCTTCTGTGGGAGGAACGGTCTAGTATGGGGAGAGGCTCTGTCTCACCTGTCTGTACTCTCTCCTCCACTGCAGAATGGCCTGACTCCACTGCATGTGGCTGTGCACCACAACAACCTGGAGATTGTCAAGTTGCTGCTTCCCAAGGGGAGCTCCCCACACAACTCGGCCTGGGTAAGTCTGGGCTGAGCTTCCCTGGGGACGTGGGGATGTGGAGGGTGTGGTTTGTGTCCAGTGCCTGCCAGTCTGGGGCCAGCACTGCCCCTCGACCCTGGCACTCAGGGAATGTATAAGGGACTGATCACCACCAGCCTCTCTCCGTGTCTGCTGCTCATGCCTGCCTGTCCTCACACCACGTGGAGCAGGCAGGGTGCCAGGCAGTGGTCCTGTTCCAGCAGATAGGCTGTGTCCTGATGGTCCTGCTAGCAGCATGGTGGTTGCTGCGTGGGGAACGTGTTTCCATGGCAAGTCCTGCAGAGCAGCGCTGCAGTCTGGCAGTTTGGGAAACCACAGGCAAATGTTTGCATGCAGCTATGAAGCAGTGAGTCAGAAAACCCACAAGCTTGTGAGAGTCACCCGGCACTGCCTGAGCACGGGGAGCATCTCCCCACAGAGCACACCAGCAGGCGCCTTGCTTCCCATGTTGTTTGCAAGAGCTGCAGCCTCAAAACAGCCAAGTGGCTGGTGGTGCCAGCCCTCCCCATCTGGCACTTTCCTCTCCCCTGTGCAGGCTGCCGGCAGACACGCTGGGCAGGCACCGGGAGCAGCCGGTACCAGCGCCAGCCCCCCGTTGGTCTGCGTCACCGACAGCCTGCACGTCAGCCTGGGCAGCGGGTGTCTGCCAGCTGCTCTGCTCCTGCAGCGTGGCAGCAGAGGCAGGACTCAAGGCCCTGCAGTCTCTGCCTGAATACTAATGCTGTCTATTGGGAGTTTAGCTCCACACCTCAGCCAGGCGCATTCCAGGAGGTGTGTCTGCCCCAGCTTTTTGCAGCTCCCAGAGGCTGCATAGCGCTGCAGAGATTAATGTGTAGAAAACTCCAGGACAGCCCACACCAGCCGAACCTGAAGCGGGTGGTCTTTGAAACCCCCGTGCTGACTTGTCTGGAAGAGTGGGTGGGATTTGGTGTCAGTGTCAGGGCTGGTTGCTGTCAGAGAGATGGTGTGGGGGGCATCCCTGAGCTCTGGAGGCAACTAGGAAGGGCAGACCTGGCCTGCAGAGGCAGGGTGGCGCCTCCTGTCCCTTCTGGTCTGCTTGGCAGGGCTGAGCACTGCAATGAGCCTCTCTCCCTGCAGAATGGGTACACCCCCCTGCACATCGCTGCCAAGCAGAACCAGATGGAAGTGGCCAGCAGCCTGCTGCAGTATGGGGCTTCTGCAAATGCTGAGTCTATGCAGGGAGTCACTCCCCTGCACCTGGCTTCCCAGGAGGGGCATGCAGACATGGTGGCGCTGCTTTTCTCCAAACAAGCCAATGGCAACCTAGGCAACAAGGTAAGTTGTCCCAGCGCATCCTGCCAGGCTGGAGGCAAACAAGGCAGCAGAGAACAGCAGTCTGGATGGTGATCCAGGCCCCTGTGCCTCCCTGTGTTTGGGCAGCAGTACACTGTGTCAGCAGTTTGCCAGGTTGGAGACCTGACAGAGTCTCTGCTGCTGGACCTGCAGTGATGGCAGTGCCACCATGCTAAGACCTCCTCTCTTTGCAGAGTGGCCTGACTCCTCTCCATCTTGTGGCCCAAGAGGGGCATGTGCTGGTTGCTGATGTTCTAGTGAAACATGGAGTCACAGTGGATGCAACGACCAGGGTAAAGTAGTGCATTGACCATGGCTTTGATGAAACACATGGGGGAACTGCATCTAAGCCTGCTCAGGGAACAGCATTTCTATTCTTTTTCTCTGTGCAAGAGACTCCCTTCTAGCAGGCATCCTTACCATTTTGCCTGTGTCCTGGGGACTCTTTCTTCCTCTTCCCCCCAACTCTCTGGAGGGGTGATTCTTGCCTGCTCCTATAGCTCACCTCTGTACCCACAGGTACAGCACGGTTTGAAGCCCTCTGCTTTGGTCTTGGGCTTTCGGGAAGCCCCCACATGTGTTTGGGAAGCCCCCACATGTGTGCCTCATCCTTCATGCACGGGGATGAGCATATCCAAGCCAGAAGGCAGTAAGCAGTGGTGAGGGCAGACTGAGATGTGATCTTGTCTTTCAGATGGGCTATACCCCACTGCATGTGGCCAGCCATTATGGGAACATCAAGCTGGTGAAGTTTTTGCTGCAGCACCAAGCGGATGTCAATGCCAAGACTAAGGTACAGAGGTGTCCTGTGCTCCAAGGACCCTTCTGCCATGGGCAACAGCATGCAGGTTGATGGGGAAGTGGAGCTGTCCTCATGCTCCAGGCATGAAGCACAGTGTGGCCTGGAGGCATTTCTGGGGCAGCAGACTTCCAGAACTGATTGCAGCATCCTCTGTCCTCGCCTGCAGCTGGGCTACACCCCCCTGCACCAAGCGGCACAGCAGGGCCACACGGACGTGGTGACACTGCTGCTGAAGCACGGCGCGTCTCCCAACGAGATCAGCACAGTGAGTACAATGCTTCCCTGCACCTCTCCACTCTGTGGCAAGCTCTGGCAGCTGCCTGAGCTGCCCTGTGGCTGCTGCTGACCCAGTCTTTCCTCTGTGCATAGAATGGCACCACTCCCCTGGCCATCGCAAAGCGGCTTGGCTACATTTCTGTCACAGATGTGCTCAAGATTGTCACAGAGGAAACCGACATCCCGGTGAGCCCCTGGGTACTAGGATGCTGTGGAGGAGGGCTGGGACTGGGAACAGCCTGGGAAAGGTCTGCAGCTGGGTGCCTAGCCCAGGTGTAAGGAGCGGGCTCCAGATAGCTGTGCAGCAAAATGCTGGCTTCCTCTGACTCTGCTCTGCTCCCACAGTCAGTTGGCGACAAGCACCGCATGAGCTTCCCAGAGACTGTAGACGAGATTCTGGATGTATCAGAGGATGAAGGTGAGGGGTGGGAGTTGGTTCACACCATCCCAGAGATCTGCCGGCTGGGTCAATGTGGCAGGTAGCAGTCACAGGGATGTCACCGGTGTTCCTGCTGGAGCAGGGACACCCCCAGGCCAAGGGAGCTGTGTGGGCCCTGCTGTGGTCTTGCAGAGAGGACGAGGGAAGGTGGCACCTCCTGGCTTGGGTGCTTCCCTGCACTATGCAGGAGGGATATGTCTGGACATCTCCGTGATCCCATGCCCCAGGAACTGTGCAGAGAGCCCTCGGGCATCCAGAGCCCCCACTGTGCCTTGCTCAGGCAAAGAGGGTACCAGCTCCCAGCCCAGCTGCAGCTGGTTTGCTCCTGCACCCTCCCACCAATGCCTCACTTTTGCCTCTTCTTACTTTGCAGGCACTGCTCATGTCACAGTAATGGGTATGAAATGTGTCCCCCTGCCCCAGCTCAATGGCCCATTTCACCCCATGGCCACTAACCATCCGCACGCCGTATCCATCTGCTGAGCCTTGCTGCTGGTCTGGTGCTCTCCAGCGCCAGCCCTGCCATCCTACCCTGCCAATTCATGTCCGTGCTGCTTGCTGTGGTGTGACTGCATGAATGGGCATCCTCCCACTCAGGAGGACCCTGACTCCCTTGTCAGAGCCAGGCCCTGTCCATGGCAGGTAGAGGAACCCGGTACTGTGACAAACACTGGTGTCCCTCTGCAACTGCCCCATGCCATCCTGCCCAGAGCAGGGATTAACCTGAGAGTTCAAGGGTCTCTGTGCTACTGTGGTCCCCTCCCCATCTCTGGGGCACTCTGTCTGCTGCGGGAGGTGGTGGACACCCTCCCACAGGGCACTGGCCAGAGCCAAACTCTAATGAGGTAGGTAGCAGGTATTAATGGGGCCAGTGGTCAGCATTAGCAGAGCTCTGTCCCTCCGTGGGGTCTAGTGTTATTGGGGGTGCTCCTGCACCCCCAGTCATGCCTATGTCCCTGTCCCAGGCATCAAAGTGTAAGGTGTCCCCTACAGCCTCTGCACTGTGTTTGGTGCTGTGAGAAAGAGATTAGTGAGCAGCCAGATTTCCCAATGGCTCACACAGCTCCTGTCCCGCTGGCCTGCCACATGGGCCTTGCTCTGCCAGCAGACCCATTCTGGCAGACAGCAAAGCCCTCCCTGTGTCTGGCTGAGACCCAGAGGGCTAGTGTGTGTGTGTCAAGCAGTGGGAGCAGGGATGGGCGCTGGCTCCAGCCCTGAGGAGGGGTGGGGGCAAGGGCTGGATACCTGTGTTCCCTTGTCCATCTGGCTCTGCTTGCTGAGCCAGCTCTTGGTTTCAGAGGAAGAGCTGATTGCACCAAAGCCCAAAACACCTGATCTCAGAGACGAGGAAGGCAAAAGGGAGATACTGGAGTTCATGACCACAGCGACACTGGAGCAAACGTAAGAGACATTGTATGGTGGGGAGGGAGCAGGTAGAGGGCACAGGACCAGCCTTGTGCTGGGCAAGGGGCACATAAGGCTTCGGGGAAGGAACAGATCACTCAGCCCTGTCCGGCTGGCATGGCAGGCAAAGCTGGTCAGTGCTGTTCCTGCACCAGGACATGGGACTGCTGCTTAGTTTGGCTTTGTCCAGCGGCCCCAGGACTCTGTGCAGATGAGCAGGGGCTGAGGGACCCTACCACTTCTGTGGCTGTCACTACCCTCTCCTGCCAGGGTGGAGTCTCCAGCTGTCCTGCAGGTCCCCTGCATCCCACCTGAAACTGTGGTGACCAGAGCTGAGGAGACTGAGCAGGTAGGACCTGTGGAGACAGAAGCTGAGCAAGTCAGCCTGCTGCATGCACCCTCGGTGTCCCCACAGGAGGTGAGCATGAGATACAGACTGCCATGGCCTCCCTCAGGCATTCCCTGCTGGGGCAGCTCCCCCATCACCACAGAGCTCAACTGTGTGATGGGTAATGGGCATTGACCCCATGGTACAGGACTGTCCAGTGAGGATTGTGTAAGAGTGGGCAGACTCAACACCCCTAGATAGGACCCTTTGCCCACAGGGTCTCTTCCCTTCCTTACACAGCCCTCCAAAGAGTTCGACGAGGACTCCCTGATCCCCAGCAGCCCTGCCACTGAGACCTCAGATAACATCAGCCCAGTGGCCAGCCCTGTGCACACAGGGTGAGTACCCAGCCTGTGCAGCACATGCATGCTCTGTTCATGAGCTGGCTGCAAGATGCCCACATGCCCATACCTCTGTCCACTCCAGGTTCCTGGTGAGCTTCATGGTGGATGCTCGTGGTGGCTCCATGCGGGGCAGCCGGCACCACGGTCTGCGCGTGGTCATCCCGCCCCGTGCCTGTGCTGCACCAACCCGCATTACCTGCCGCCTGGTGAAGCCCCAAAAGCTACCTGCACCCCCACCACTGGCTGAAGAGGAGGGTCTGGGCAGTCGGATCATTGCTCTGGGGCCTGCTGGTGCCCAATTCCTCAGGTGAGCAGAGCTGGAAAAAGAGCAGATTGGAATGCCCCCACCAGGGTCATCCCTCAGGACTGGGAACAGATCTGGGCTCATCTGGAGGGCTTTACCATCCAGGGCAAGACCTCTGCCTATATCTGCTTCTTGAGGTTGGCAGAGGAGAGATCCCACCTCTTGTTGGCTGCGGCATGTTTCTGGCATGGGTCATTCAAGTGTAACAGAACAGCGGCAGAAAAGCCCTGAGCAGCCCTCAGGCAGAGCCCTCTTCCCAAAGAGAGGGATGTCAGCCGTCCTTCTTCCCCAGGGCCCAGGGCCACCTTGCTGCCTGCATGTCCTTGTGGCAGCTTGTGGGTGCCAGTGGCCTTCCTCTGCTATCTGTAGCCCTGTCATTGTGGAGATTCCACACTTTGCCTCGTATGGACGTGGAGACCGTGAGCTTGTAGTGCTGCGCAGCGAGAATGGCTCTGTCTGGAAGGAGCACCGCAACCGCTATGAGGAGAGCTACATGGACCAGCTGCTCAATGGCATGGACGAGGGTGAGCGTGCCAGGAGGGCAGGGGCTCCACACCTGACAGCTCCCTGCAGGCAGGGCTGCGGTGGCCTGGAAGGTGGGATGGGGCTGAGTGCTGTGGTCACTGTAGCACGGAGGGGTGTTGAGTGACAGCCACAGGCTTGGCCTATGAGCACTGATGGCTGTGCTGCCCTTGCAGAACTGGAGAGCCAGGAGGAGCTGGATAAGAAGAGGGTCTGCCGCATCATCACCACTGACTTCCCTCTCTACTTTGTGGTCATGTCCCGGATTTGCCAGGACTGCGATATGATTGGCCCTGAGGGAGGGTGTTTGAAAAGCACACTGGTGCCCATGGTACAGGCCACCTTCCCAGACACTGCTGTCACCAAAAGAGTGAGGCTGGCCCTGCAGGTGAGTGTCAGAGAGCCTGCCCTGGGGCCCAGACATGCTTCTGCAATCAGGAGTGGCCAGCAAGCCCAGGCTGTGCCCCAACCTGGGGAAAAGCCATCCCTGATGCCCATCCTTGCGCTACCCACAGGCACAGCCTGTGCCTGATGAGTTGGTGACTAAGCTGCTGGGGAACCAAGCGACCTTCAGCCCCATTGTCACAGTGGAGCCACGACGGAGGAAGTTCCACCGCCCCATTGGCCTCCGTATCCCACTGCCACCATCCTGGAAGGACAATCCTCGAGACAGTGGTGAGGGTGACACCACCAGCCTACGTCTGCTCTGCAGTGTGATCGGTGAGGCTGCAAGCGTGCTCTCCGTGGCGATGGGCTGGGCTGCCTCAGGGGGATGCAGCTGCAGGGAGCTCAGTAAAGGGCACAGCTGTGAAAGCAAACGCCTAGGGGATGCAGACCCTGGGCTTATGGAAAGACAGTATGCTCACCCTTGCTTTCTGCTGCAGGAGGGACAGCCCAAGCCCAGTGGGAAGACATAACAGGCACTACAAAGCTGGTCTATGAAAATGAGTGTGCTAACTTTACCACCAATGTGTCAGCCAGGTGAGTCCTGGGCAAAAGTGTGCCCATCTGAGGATATCTGGTGCTCCTTGGGCCTTGCTACAGCCTTTGCTAGGAGAAGCCCCCTTACCCCTGGTGCTGTGCTGCCCTATTCCTACATACAGGGTGGTTTCCTCTAGCCTTGAGACCCCCATGCTACCTGAGCACACTCCAGGAAACACTCATGATGACTGGGTGTGCAGAAGGAAGGGGACCATTATTTGTACTTGGCTGGGTCACCTTCACAGATGGGGCTACACCTGTGTCCAGAACTCTTGGGGCTTCCTCTGCAGTCCAGTCAGCTGTTGAGGGGGGTGGGGGCAGCTCCCTGGTGCCATCGCCCAGCAGCACCCTGACCCAGATCTCCTGCAGGTTCTGGCTGGCCGACTGCCCACGCACAGCTGAGGCTGTGCACTTTGCCACCATGCTGTACAAGGAGCTGACAGCCGTGCCCTACATGGCCAAATTCGTGGTGTTTGCCAAGATGAATGATGCACGAGAAGGCCGGCTGCGCTGCTACTGCATGACTGATGACAAGGTTGACAAGACTTTAGAGCAGCATGAGAACTTCACTGAGGTGGCCCGCAGCCGGGACATTGAGGTTTGTCCCCATCAGCATGTGTGGAGGGCAGCAGGGAGAGGGATAACAAAGTGAGGGGAGACTGATGCCAGTGGAAGGGCCTGGCCCTGGCCTGGCTAGGGGAGTCAGGGTTACCTGCCCTGTGCAGCAGCAGGAGAAGCAGCTCTGCACAGGGTCTGAGCATATTTTCTGCTCCCGGTCAGGTGGTAGAGGGAATGCCTTTGCACGTCGAACTCTCAGGGAACCTGGTGCCTGTCAAGAAGGCCACTCAGCCCCGCACCTTCCTCTTCCAGTCATTCCGGGAGAATCGTCTTGTCATCCCCATCAAGGTAATGTCAGGGTACAGGACTGAGCAAGCAGGTAGGACCCTTGGCTTGTGCCAAGCCACCTAACTGGGCTCTGGCACCCAGGTCCGGGACAGCAGCCGGGAAGTCAGTGGCTCCTTGTCTTTCTTGCGCAAAGCCATGAAATACGAGGACCTCCAGCATGTGCTCTGCCACCTGAACATCAGCATACCACCCTGCACCAAGGTCAGTGTAGGGTCTGTGGCACTCTGGTAGGGTGCCAAGTGCAGGGCACAGCCCTTGCTGTCAGCTTTCTTCACCTGCTCCATGTAGCCATGTCGTGCCACTCAGGAGCTGGAGAAGCAGTCGTGTCAGGGCAGAGCTGCTGCCCTCTTTTCAAGCTGTTGACCTCTTGGTTTGTCACCACTTTCACAGGGAAGTGGCAGTGATGAGCGAAGGAGGACACTGACGCCGTTGTCTCTGCGGGAGCGATACAGCATTCTAAGTGAGACCAGTTTTGGTATGCAGCCTGCTGGGACCATTCCAGCCCACTCACTACCTGCACTTGGGGTGCCCAAGCCAGTGGAAAGCTGGGATGATCCTGTCATAGTTGCACTCAGGGCAACTTCCCTTTCCCTGAAGGTTCCCTTGGTCCTGCCTGCAGGGCACTGCTGTGCCTACGGGTCTGTGTGACCCTCCATGGCCAGCACCCAATTCCCCTCACCACTCTGGTGCAGGGCCCTGTGCAGCTGAGCTGTGACTCCCTCTTCTCCTCCAGGCTCTCTGAGCAGCACAGACAAGGCAGACCAGAAGATGGTTGACATAGCAGAGCAGCTGGGCCTCAGCTGGGCCGGTGAGTCCACACCTGACGGTTCTGAGGATGCACAACACTCCTTGGAAAGCTGACACTTAGGGAGGCTGGAAGTGGTTCTGAGGATTCACAACACTCCTTGGAAAGCTGACACTTAGGGAGGCTGGAAGCGTGCTGCCACATGTAGTGACCGGTTTGCAGTGCACCCCTGCTGTGAGCATTCCGGGGCACTGAAATGAACTTTCCCGTGGCTGTGCACATATTCACATGCATGGGTCCCAGGCTAGGGCTTTGTTATGAGTTGTACATATTGCTGCTGTTCGTTGCAGCCACACATCCAACAGCAGAGCCCACACCTCTTAGCATGAGACCCGACTGTGCTAGTCACAGCCAGCCTGAGCAGGGGAGCTTCAACCCCTGCCCCATCCCAGCTCCTGCATGTTCTGCTGTGTTCAGTCATATGTGACAGAGGGTCTCTGCACTGGTCCTGGCTGAACTCTTCACAATGTCCCTAGCCTTGTGGTGGGCACCAGAGGGTGTAATACTAATGTGGTGCTTTTCCCAGAGCTGGCACGTGAGCTGCAGTTTGGGGTGGATGACATCAACAGGATACGTGTGGAGAACCCCAACTCCCTTCTGGAGCAGAGCATAGCCTTACTCAACCTCTGGGCCAGCCGTGAGGGCAAGAATGTCAAGAGTGAGTAGTTGTGGTGCCCTTTTACAGGCACAGGGGTGCTATGCAGAGCAGTGTTTGCATCTTCAACAATCACTGGCTGGCTTTACAGTGGTGGTTCATGCATATCTGCCTTCCCTGCCCACCTGGAGGGTGTCTGGGCCATGGCTGTGTCTCCCCAAGTGACTAGTTTGCTGACACTATCCTCCCCCTGCAGTCGAGAACCTGTACATGGCACTGAGGAACATCGACCGCAGCGAGATTGTCAACATGCTGGAGGGCTCTGGTCGGCAGAGCCGCAGCCTGAAGGGAAGCTGGCGCTACACGGACAGAGACTACTCCCTCTCTCCATCCCAGATGAATGGTGAGCCCCAGCTTCTGGCAGGGAATACAGGAGGGCCCTGGGGGCACAGTCTGTGCAGAGATTGGGGCTGGTGTCTTGCCTGACCAGGTGGCACCCACTGAGAACTGAATGGGCACAAGGCATTTGCTGACAGCCTCTTCACTGGGGCTTATGCTGTAGAAAGCTTGGCTCTGCCATACTGCTTTCTCAGAAACTCTCCAGATGGGATTGACAGTGTTCCTTATCTCAGTGTGAAAGGTGAGAGATGTTTCTGGCTGTGCAAGCTGATCAGTGGCCAGGGAGCTCACTGAGTCCTGGCTGCACAGCTGTGGTGGGGTGCCTGGGCTGGGTTCCAGGCAGAGTGGGCCTAGATGTGGGGACACAGCCAGAGTCAGCTGTGGCATATGCTGCTGGGGAGCCGGCACACCAGACAGGGGCAGAGCTTTGTGCTGCTACAGCCCTGCACTGTGGCTCTGCCCCTGCAGCGCTGGCTAATCGCTCTCTCCCTCTCTGTCTCTCGCCCTGTTCTGTTTTCTTAAACATGCCACCTAGTGCTGCCAGGTGCGGGCACTCCTGTGGGTCACTTCTTTTCATCTTTCTCCTCTGAGCTCATCCTGGCCTCTCCTTCTCTCATCTTCCACTGCCTGTCTCCACTGTCTCCACCTCAGCTAAGCCCTCTGGGAGCCGCATCCTGCTCCAGCAATTGCATGTCATCAGGGACTACTGCTCTTACAGCTGTCATGCTTGCAGGCAGCCATCTCAGGCCTTCTCCTCCTGCACAGTCCCATGCTCCTTCCCTCGCTGGCACTGCAATGCATGTCCCTGGCCAGGCACCTGGGTGCCCATGGGTGAGGTGCCCTTTCTGTGGCAAGGGTCCCAGCTGTACCCTGTACCCATGTGGCTGTGGCTGGCGTTCTCTGGCTGCCAGGGGAGCAGAACAGGTTCACTGCTGATCTCCAGAGGTGAAAAAATGGCTCAAAGCTGGAAAAGGCTGAGCAAAACCACCTGCATGGGTGGGAGTGCCTGGCTTGGTTGTAGTTCATATGGATGTGCCTGAGCTGTGCACATGGCCCTGGGTGATGAGACATAACAATGGTTTGTAGCCCTGGAGACACCGACAGGGTTGTAAGGCCCTGGCTGCCTTCTGCAGGGCCTTGGGGTTGCATGGCATGTTCCAGGGCCATTCTTCTCTGCTCACGATACTTCCAACCTGCTCCTCTGTGCTGTGGAGAGTGTTTGGCTTTGAGAGTTGGTGCCTGCCAGACTTGGCTACTTGAACTGCAGGCTAACAGCCAGCCAACTAAAGCTGGATGGGGGCTATGGGCAGGGACCAGGGGTCCGATGGAGCAGGGTAACAAAGAGGACACTGTGTCCTGCAGTGTGGAGAATCGTGTGAACACCAGGTCAGTCCTCCTTACAGGGAGGAGGCAGCCCCAGGACCTGCCCAAACCAGCCCCAGGACTTGAAGGGAGGCATGGCAGCATTTGCAGGGACCATGTAAAAGCAGCTGCTGCTGTGAGCACAGCCCTGCTCAGCCTGGCCACAGGGGGCTGTGGCATGACCATTGCTGTCCTTGGGGCTGTCATCCTCCCAGAAGCTGTTTCCCTTTTGCCCTACTGTGCTTGTGCGTGCGTGAGGTGGCTGCTGGACATGATGCCTCTGTCTGCCCATATAGGTTACGCTTCACTGCAGGACGAGCTGCTGTCCCCTGCCTCCCTGCATTACACACTGCCATCCCCGCTGCGTGCCGACCAGTACTGGAATGAGGTGGCCATCATGGATGCTATCCCCATGGCTGCCACTGAGCAGGATGCCCTGATGGAGATGTCCGACATGCAGGTGTGGTCCTCGGGGCTCACCCCCTCGCTGGTGACTGCTGAGGACTCCTCTCTGGAGTGCAGCAAGGCTGAGGACTCGGACGCCACAAGCGAAGGCCGGTTCCCAGGGCAACTTCTAGCAGATGCTCATGGCCCAGACCACATGGGCTCTATGGACCTGGTTGAGGATGACACAGTGGACTCAGATGCCATGAATGGCCTGATTGACCTTCTAGAGCAGGAGGAGGGGCAGAGGCCAGAGGGGAAGATGCCATCTGGTGATCATCAACCAGGGACTGGGGAGCAGGACCCGGAGAGTGAAGTCTCTTTTGTTTCAGTTCAGCAGAAGGTGCAAGCCAGGATCATGACATCACCTACCTTTAGCCATGCTGTGGAGAAGAGTGCAGACAGGTACTGCAGCCTGGGGCACCAGGGTGACCGTGGTAGGGGAGCACAACTGCTTTGCCAGCTACTGCCCGTGCTGGGCCAGCAGCAATAATCTCCCTGCTTTGCTCGCTTCCCTGCTGGTCTCCAGCTCTGGAGCCCAGGCATCTGCAGTACATAGAACAATGGTTGGGCCGAGCACCTCACGCTTTTCTGGCAATGCTCTGGAGGGCTCCTTGCAGAGCACCTGGAAGCACCCAGTCAGCCAGGCCCTGCATGTAGGTTGTACTTACGAGAGCTAACCCTAACCTGGGCTGCCTCCTCCCACATTCCCAGTGGCACTGGACCCATGAAGTCCCTGGCAGCACCCAGAAATGCTCCACAGCATTACACCACATTAGAGCTAGACCATGCTAGACCATGAGAGCACAGCATGCTCTTGTCTCAGACCCTGGCAGCCAAGCTGTGAGGCTGTGGGATGGGCAGGGAGCATGGCATAGAGATGGCCTGTGCCTTTTGTGCATCTGTGTGTTTTGTGCTGCTTCTGCCGGGCGCCCAGCAGCACCATGAGCTGAGGAGTGGAGCCAGCGCCTGTGGGGTGCAGGCTGTGCCGGTGTGCCTGCTGGAGCTCGGCTGGTGCTCAGGGTGCAGCACTCCATGTAAAGCTGACTGCCTCTCTCTCTCTGTCTCTCTCTCCCTATCCCTGTCCCTCTCTGGTGCCCAGGCTGAGGGACTGGAATGCAGAAGGCTCCTTTATCTCCTGCCTACAGGACCTGACAGCGGGCTCCTGGCAGGAGGGAGTCACCCAAAGGCTGCTCCCAACGCACACCACAGCCTCCAGGGCGCCGGGCCAGGAGCAAGAGCAGGTCCTGGTGCCAGCCACGGAGCTGATGCGGATCAGCTCTGCAGAGGACAGCGACTGGCAGCCTCAGCACCCCACAGGCGGCTGGCAGGAGGAGGCCGACAGCCGCTTCTTTGGGCAGGTGAGGGTAGCAGCAGGGGAGTCAGCCCTGCAGGAAGTGGTGACCCTGTGGACAGCCTTTTCTGGACCCTGCTGCAAGGCCAGTTAGGCAGACCAGGTGCTAGCTCCTCAACTCTTCTGGCATACTTCCTGCCCCTTGGGGTGCCTCTCGGCTCAGAATAGCCTGCTGTGCTTGATACCTGAGCTCTTGCTCTCCATTTATAAACTAGTCGCCCTCCCAGACTTGTTCCTTATTGAGTATCTGCCCTGGCTGCCAGCCCAACAGCCTGCTGGAGCTAGAAATAGAGTTGGTCCAGGGGCCAGGCTGAGTGGTGGGCTTGATGCCACAGTCACACAGAGCAGCAGGTACAAGGTGAAGGCAAGCACCTTTCCCCAGCCAGGGCACGCACAGCCATTCCGGCAGCACGGCCATGCTTAGAGGTGGCTATTCAGCTCTGCCGTGCGTTACCTGAGTCACGTGTGATTCCAAGGACACCCCAAAGCCCTGGCTTTTGCCCAGGGCTTCATTTGTCCTGTGACGGAGGACTGCACGCTGCCCTCCCGCCATAGTCAGGAGGACAGGCTGTTGGGCAAGCTGACAGAGAAGAGGGACAGAGCTGTCCTGCTTACTGCCTGGCCAGGGCAGTCCTGGCCACATGACTTGGAGCGAAGCTGTGACTGCAAAGGACGCCCCACCTGCCCGCTCCCTTCTCGCCGCCCACAGCCAGCAGAGCTGCGGCAGCTAAGGTTACAGCAGCTCCCGCAGAGCCGGGCACTGCGTGGGCAGGCTGCAGAGCCGCAGGGCCCGGGCAGCATGGCTGAGCTCTGACAGCGGGCTCGGAGCCGCGGCACACGTGCGCAGGATGTGGGCTTTCCTGGCCCAGCTGCTGATCGCTCTGGTGCTTCTGGCCTTCTTCCTGGTCAGCTGCCAGAACGTCATGCACATCGTCAGGGGCTCTGTCCGCTTCCTGCTCAAACACGCCCATCGCGAGCTGGACAAGGAGCTCGGGGAGAGCCAGGGGCTGGCGGATGACGAGGAGGCTCTCTCCGCCAGAGTCGTCCGCCGGCGCGTCCTCCTGAAGGTAACGAGCCGGCGAGCTGAGAGACCAGCCCCAGGGCAGACGCAGAGGAAAGCAGTGAAGGGGCAGGGCAGGGTGGGAGACGAAGGCTGTGGGGTGCATGTCAGGTGTATTGTTCTGTATGGTAAACAACTCCCCTCACCGCCCTCACATGCCCTGATCTCCCTGCTGTTCCTGCAGGGGAATGAAGCCCTTCATCTCCCCGGAGAGCAGGTGACTGAAGAGCAGTTCACAGACGATCAAGGCAATATCATCACCAAGAAGGTGAGTGATCAGCGGCAAGATAATGGCAAGGGCATGCCGAAGCCTTTCTCTTCTCCCCTCCACCCCTGTAGCCCGGGGCCCATGTAGGGCGTGCGCGTCCTGCTGTCTTCGGTTACAGTCACGGCATTTCTCCAGCTCATGGGACAGAGGCTGCGCACCACGTGCAGTTTAGGACCGGACTGGGTGAGGAGAGAGTCGTGGTGCCCTGGGGCTAGCTGTGACGCCCAGCTGTGTGGGTCTCCACAGATCATCCGGAAGGTGGTGCGTCAGCTGGGCCCTGGTGACAGGCAGGAACAGGAGGAGCTGATTCTGGAGGGCTCCCTACAGGAGCCCCAAGACCTGGAGGCTGAGGATGATCACTTCATGAAATACTCCATCTTGCACCGGGATGGTCTGGGCGCCAAGGTACAGTGTGGCTCATAGCCCTGCCTTGCAGGCAGCCTGCCTGGGCCAGCACCCAGGACTTTCAGGACTTCGGCAAGACTCTCCGGCTTTGGGATGATGTCACCCGCTGTCCTTTCTTCTGCCCTGCACTCTTCTCCTGTTTCCCCTCTAAGACTTCTACGGGAAATCTTGCCTGCTGAAGCAGTCTTCTTGCTTGGTGTTTTCTGCCTGCCAACTGACTCTACCTTTCCCTTTCCTGTCCTTTTCTCTGTGTCTGTCTGTTCACCTGGGTGATGTCCTGCTTCCTGCCCCTGCGGCTTCCTCAGGAGGAGGTGCGAGTGCGTGTCCCGAAACCAGAGGTCTCTGGGGGCAGGATGGGGGCTCAGATAGTGAAACGAGCCAGCCTGAAAAGGGGGAAGCAGTGACCCCTCAAATGGCCTCTTTTGAGGTAACCCTGCCTTTGCTTTTCCTTCTGTTCCGGCTCTCCATGCTGCTGCCTGCACTGAGCTGCTGGTCGTGCACATTCTCCTGGGGAAAGTGTGGCAGGGCAGTGCCCAGCTCTTGGCCTGCAGAGAGGGTTTGCTGTGCTGCAGCAAAAGGCTGAGGGTGGGCAGCAGTATGCCCCTGCTGATAACCTGCTCCTGGGTGCCCTCGTCTGCAGCAATGCTCCAGCCAGCTGTGTGCACAGCACTCCACTGCAGCCACAGTGCCAAGGGCTGCTACTGCGGTGACAGCATCCTGGGTGCTCAGGGTGATGGTCCCCAGTGACAGGGTCACAGAGTTGTTACTCCTGGTTATGCTGGGCTACAGACAGAGGAATGGTCTTTGTCCAAAGCCACTCCAGGGGCTAGATTGTATTTGCATGGGGTCTGAGCAGAACTACTCTCTTCATGCATGAGCATGAACTGTGCAGCCTTGTGGAGATGAGACCAGCCCTTGGAGCTGGTGCCTTGGTGTCCCCCTTCCCAAGGGGTGCAGCTGGGCACTGGCAGAGCTGTGGGTCAGATGAAGGGTGTCCCAGTTCTGTGGGGCCGTGGCCTACTGCCTCTGCTCACAGCACTGTTCTGGGAGATGCAGCTGCTGTCTCTGCCAGCCACGTAGAGGAAAGCATTGAGGTCTGCTGAAGCCAGGATGGGGGCAGACCTTGGCAGGGTGCTGCTGGGGAATTCCTGGGCAGTGGGGATGCAGGAGTGGCAGGTGCAGGAGCGTGACACTTGTAGGGGCTGACAACAGGGCACCCGCCTTTGATCTAGGACATTTCTTCCATTGATCCCCATTGAGTTCAGAATGACCCCTTAAGTGTTGTGCGTTCCCTGATCCCCCTGCCTTCCCTGTAGAGTGGGACTAGACCAGGTTGAAGGCAGGGTGCTTGGCACAGCACACTTGAGCCTAGCTGCATCATTTTTCTCTGCACGCTCACTGCTGGGCTAACAGCACAGCACTGGGGGAAGATGTTGCATGTGTGCTCCCCAGCTGCCCAGCACTGCCTGCTGATAGGAGGCTGCTGAGTAGGGGCAGTTGGTCCTCTGGTCTCTGCTGTACATGCATGACTCGCTCTGTCCTCCCTCTCCCTTCTCTCTCCACTCTGTTAATGATCTCTCTGTGGGTGTATGAAAGTCAGGAGGTTTATGCTTGTGGGCACATGTTTATGCAGACTCCGTCCCCCTCTGCCTGCCCTACTCCCCAGACAGTCCCTGGCTCTGCCTCTCTCTGGGGCACCGCTCCTGTTGCTTTGCTTTTGCAAAACTGCTTTTGCAGTTTTCCATTGTGTGAAAGTGGCCCTGGGTGTGCACTGGGGAAGGTATTCCTCACTGCTGGGAGAGTGGGGTGCAGTCAGTCATCCTAGCTGAGGTGGGAGGCTCAAGGCTGGCCTCCTCCATCCTAGATCCTAGAGCAGCCCTCCCAGCTCCTTCCCAGTGCCACATTGCAGTTGGTGCAGCTCAGCCGCTGCTTGCTGCTCTGTGCAGATGGGGCAGCACCATCAATACCATCAATGTCATTGCTCCTAGTTCCAGGTCTGCCACTTAGTGGTGCTCCGACACCTGACACCCCCCAAAACTTGCCTTATGGTTGCTTGGCAGCATGGGGGTGCATGTGGGACAAGCACAGTGTACAGAAGGGACATCCCAGCCATGTGCCTGGCTGCCCCCACCATTTATCCTGGACGTGCCACCGTGAATGCCTGGTAACCCCATTTCTGTGTCTCTCTGTGCCTCTCCAGGATCACACCTCAACACCAAACCACTGAACTTCACACACGTTCTGACACATACCTGAGAAGAGAGGAGAGGAGACCAGAGAGTGGAGGGGAGCAGGGCTGGCTGTACATGTTTCTATAGGCTAATGGCATGATTTCTGTATGAGACATACTTACCGTCCTATCCGCATGACTGACTGACTGCAAGACGCATGAGCTACGGTACTTAAAACAGATGAGGGGCCTCCATCCCTGCCCCGCTGCTGCCAGGAGCCCAGAGACAGCACCACACACCAGGGGCATGCTCTCAGCTCCTTTGGGAGGCAAGAGCTGGAACAGAAGAAAACAAAAGGGAAAGAGATTCCACCTCCATGTGATTGCGTGTGTAGATGCATCCCCACGTCTGTGCTCCAGCTGCAAGAGGAAAGCTGGGACAGCATGGTGCTGCTCACCACAGAAAGAGAGGTGCTTGGACCCCCCTGCAAATGCCTGTGCTGCCTCTGCTGGACTTGCTTCTCATCCCTCCCTGTGAGTGTTGTGTTTTGGGGAGGGCAGCAGTGGCCAGAGGGTGCAAGGGGAGGCTGCAGGGAGCACAGCTGCACTGGGCAGAGGGACTGGTGCAGGGCTGCCCTTCCTCTCCCCAGCACGTGCAAAGTCTCCCGTCAGGGCAGAGCTCTGGGCTGAGCACTGAGCTCATTGCTTATGTTGAAAGTGTAAACTGTACAGCAATCAGCCTTGTGTATATGAACCAATAAATACTATGCAAACCCCTAGGGACACTCTAGCAGTATGTACAAAGCACTGACAGCTCTGCTCTCATATACCTCTTCAGGCTGCAGGATGGGCAGAGCCTTTGGAATATGTGAGCAGCTCTGGTGAATGGAGCAGAAAGGCTATAGGAGTGAGAGGGCAGCAGCCTGCCCCTGTCCTGTGCCCCTCTGCCTGAGCCTGGCCCCTTCCTGGCCTGAAGAGGGGGGGCTAGAGGTGCAGTCCCATGGTCCAGCCCCAGTTTGCGTTGGCTCCAGCTGGGTTGAAGCTGTAGACCTGCGTTGAGGTGCTTGGGGCACAGGGAGGATGTGCAGTGAGAGAGAGCAGGGGGTGCTTTTGCCACACATGGGGTCTTGCCTAGCTCTACTCAGCACAATATCTGCTCAGGAGATGAGCCAGGAGCTAGCAATAGCCAACAGCTGTGCAATATGCACCCCAGGCAAGGGCTTTGCAGGGACCCTGGCCTCCCTGCAAGGGGGGTTAATAGCCCTGGATGCTGACTCTCCCGGGACCAAACCCAGAGACATGGGAGCTGCTGCCCCGATGGCTGCATTTTCTCCAGGTGGAATCTGCTGTGGCAACAGCCTGAGCCCTGGGGGCTGGGGCAGCCTCAGACCGGCTGCTCTAGCAGGAGAGCCGCCCTGGGCAGAGCACCCAGGCAGCTCTGAGTCGGGCAGTACATTCAACCTGTTGTAATACTTGACCCCAGGAGGGCAGGGAGAAGGTAGTGGCACTTGGTCCCAGGTTCCTGACCCTGCCCTTTACCTAACTGATGTGAGGACCTGGCCTTTGTAGCACAGTGATGTGGGGACCCCCTGCTCTTTCTCCTGGAAGTGGCCATGGACCTGCTTTGCAGAGTCTGAGTTTGTTCTCTGTGGCCAGGTGCAGAACAAGCACCCCTCCAGTTTCAGGCCATGTGGTGGTGGCCTTGGCAGGGTAGCCCTGCCTTTGAGTGGGTGCACATCTGCTGAGAGAGCCCCTGGCTGCCCTGCAGCCAAGAAGAAGCCTCGCTGCAGTGAAGCGACTGACCCAGCTTAGCCTTGGAGAGCAAAGCAGTCCCCTCCCCACCCCGAAGTTGAGCCATATAGGCACAGACTCTCCATCCATCACCCTTGCTGCGTACAATAACCTCCCTAGACCCACTGCAACAGCTGACTCCGTAGCATCACCCTAGAGTTGTGTGTGGGTCCAGTGCTTTGGCCTTGTGTATGCCGTAGGGAATGTGCTGTGCTGCAACCGTGCCAGGCACCTGCAGTGACATTGCTTCGCGCTCAGATTGCTTGTAGGGCTGGTAGGGGGAGGCTGCACTCAACATTGAACCTAGAGAATGCTGCAGTCTGCACACTAGAAGCTTTTTAGAAGTTTTAAAAATTACTTTTACTTTCTTTTTTTAATTGTTATGGAAACAAGCCTTTTGGATCTCCCTGTCTTAGGCCCTGATGTATAGATCATTTCCCTGTACACCAGCTATCAGACTATGAATTAATAAATAAATCAACACAAACAGTGTCTTGTCTCTGCTTTTCCAAAGGTGAGGAAGACGGAGACCCCGGGGGCGGGCTCCTCTCTTGCCGGGAGGGTGGGGTCGGCCGTGTGCTCTGCCGTTCCTGGGGGAAGCTGAAGGGAGCAGAGCCGTGCGCACCCCCGAGGGGCTGCGGCGGCCTCTCCCGGGGTGGGCGAGGGGGGAAGCGCCCGTGCGGCCGGTGCCACTGCTACCCCCACCACTGCGGGGCTGTCCCGGGGGCAGCGGCCCTTCTGAGTCCCCGCCCGACCGGCGCTGTCCAGCGTCCGCGCCGCCCCGCGCTGAGCCCCTGTATCCCATCCCATCCCGATCCATTCTCGTGTCGTGTCGTATCGTGTACTGTATGATACCATACCATACCGTACCGTACCGTACCGTACCGTACCGTACCGTCCCGTCCCGTCCCTGCCGCTGCCGCCGGTGTTCAAAGCGCAATTTGTCTGGCCTGGACCAATCGCGCGCTGCCGCTGAAGCGCAGCCAATGGCGGCCGCGGCCGCTGAGGCCCGGCCAATAGGCGCGCCGCCCGGAGCTCCCCGGCCAATGGGTGCGCGCTATTCTAATAGACCTCGTCTTTATCAGAGAAATGTTGGCGCTGCCCAAGCCCAAGTTGAGGGTCCGGGGCCGGAGCCACCGCGAGGTCACCGGGCGGTTCCCGGGCTGCCGGCGGCCCGGCCCCCGCCGGGATCCCAGTGCCAGCCAGGTGCCCACGGGCCAGGGCGGGCTCTGGGACTCTGTAACCCCCAGGCCGGTGGTAATGGGCCAGCCATCGCACCTCCGGGGTTCCGGGCTCTGAGGGCCGCCTCAGTGCTAGAGCCATGGATGCCAACCTGCCAGGCACCTTTCTGCTCAACGGCCCCTCGCTGGGCCCCTTCCCCGAGGCCAAGGCGCCTGTTTGCCAGTATTCAGTGCAGAGCTCCTTCTACAAGCTGGGACCCCCCGGACTGGGTGCCCAGCTGGCTGCTGGCACCCCCCACGGCATCTCCGACATCCTCGGCCGGCCCGCGGCGACACCGAACAGCAGTCTCCTCCCCGGCTACCCCCACGCAGGCGGATTTAACGGACTGAGCTCCCCGGGCGTCTATTACGGGCCCCAGGTGGGCGCCCTCCCCAAAGCTGGTGGCGAGTACCTGCCGCGGGGACGGAGCTGCTGGGCGGAGGCGGCCCCGGAGTGGCGGGGCAGCCGGCAGTGCGGCGGCCGTAAGTACAGTGGGCTCGGAGCGGCTGGGGGCTGGCTGGTTGGTTGGGTGCCGCAGGTGACGGGCACCTTGTGGAGTCCCGACCCATCGGCACTAGGGCAAGGGCACGGGGCAGGCTGGGTCTTCTCCGTTGCCCTGCACGAGGCACAGCTGGTTGGCCAGCAGGCTGACCCAGGACAGTGGGAAAGACCCCAGTGCCAGAGCTGCTGGACTTCGAACGGTCACAGAACTTTTTGGCTCAAGGGCAGGGGCAGCTCTAATGACAAACATTATTTCTTTGCCACAGCTGGCAAGGACAGGCAGAGCCCTCTAACTCACAAGATCTCCCTGTCTCTCAAACAGTCTCGCTGGGGGTCAGTGCCTGGTTTAGTTCATGGCGGAGACAGGCAGGATGGTCAGCCCCGGAGCCCCAGGCTGGCGGCACTGCCTTCCTGGTGGAGGGCTTTCAGGGGAATTGCAGAGCATGTTGCTGCTGTTCCAGAGGGTAGGTGGGATGGGTGCATCCACTGTCCCATGGGAAGCCCCAGAAGGCTGGGTGCAGCTGCTCAAAACCTACAGCTCTGGTCCCCTTCACCCCTTTGCAGGTGATGATTTTGGAGCAGATGGGTTAGGCAGTTTGGCCACTTACCCCTGGCACAGCTATGAGCCAATGACCAGCTATGCCTGTCTTCTGTCATGCATCCTGCAAGGTGTGGGGCATGGGGGCACAGTGCTCCCAGCGCTGTGCAGGGTCAAACACTGTTGATAGCGACCCTTACCCTCTCAGCACAACTACTTAGCACTGTCCTTGATCTGGAGGTGCCTAGACCCGCTCTGGCTCTGTGGGACCTGCACCGTGGGCAGCTCAGCCCTCCTGGGATAGGGCTGAAGCCCTGAAGCAGGAATACAGTTTTAATTTGCAGAGGAGCAGACGTGGAGGGACTTTTTGATCACTGAGGGCTGGTGAGTGTGGACAAGGGGAGAGCTGTCCAGAGTCGTGGGCTGCCCAGAGCTCACCCACTTCTCTCTTCCTCTCCTGTAGCCCCTGCTCACTTGGCTGATAGCATCCACAAGAAGAAGCACACGCGCCCAACTTTCACGGGACACCAGATCTTTGCTCTGGAGAAGACGTTTGAGCAGACCAAGTACCTGGCAGGGCCGGAAAGAGCACGGCTGGCCTATTCTCTTGGCATGACTGAGTCTCAGGTGAAGGTGAGTAGTGGTCCCTGCGTGGCATGGGGTGTGCAGTGTGTTGGCTGCTAACTGAGCTGGGCCCACGGGGCAACAGGTCTGGTTCCAGAACCGACGGACCAAATGGAGGAAGAAGAGTGCCCTGGAGCCCTCCTCATCCTCGCAGCGGGCGGGGGGCTCTGGTGGAGAGCGCACGGCCTCTGAGACCGAGGATGATGAGTACAACAAGCCCCTGGACCCAGACTCAGATGATGAGAAGATCCGGCTGCTGCTGAGGAAGCACCGTGCAGCCTTCTCGATGCTGGGCTTGGGCACGCACAGCGGCTGAGCACCGGCACAGCCTGCCCCTCTGGGCCAGGGGGACCGGCCCGGCCGCCGCATCCTGCCAGGGGCTGCCTCCCCTCACCAGCAGGTGCCTGGCTGTTGGGATGGGGTGGCTGACAGCTGGACGGCAAGCATGGCTTGCAGGGCTGCGAGCAGCACACGTGGTAGTGTCAGGTGCAGCCGTGTTATCAGCATTGATGAAATAAAGGTCCCAGTCAAGTCCCAGCACTTGTTTCGTGGGCATGTGGTCCAGGGTGTCCTTGTGAGGCTGGGCCAGAGAAGGGTTGGGGATAGGATGTACGGGGCAGGGTCTGCATGCCAGGCAGGGGAAGGGGCCATGCTGTGGTGCTGCGTGTGGGGCAGGAAGGGCCCACGGAAGCAGGGGAGCCCTGGAGATTTTCCCAGGGTTTTCTCTGGTTTGGGCGTGTACCAGCAGCAAGAGGTGCTGGTTCAAAAGTCACTCACTGGGGCCTCTTATTGGAAGCTCTTAGCAGCAAATAAATATCATTTATCTTAACAGTGTGAGTGAGAGCCCATTCAGCTGTCGGAGCTGCAGGATTGATGTGGCATCAATAGCCCCAGTGTGTTTGCCTGCCAACCTGTTGGGTCCCCCCCTGCTCTGTGCTGCACCCCTGTGCGATGGGGGTTGCACATACAGGCGTGTATGTGCACATGGGTCTGCACACCCCCTGCTATGGCTCACCATGGCTCACCAGTGGTGTGCCAACTGTGGGTGCTGCACAGGGCCAGCTGTCCTTACCTGCTTAGGACGCTCCAGCTGGCACAGGCACAGCGCTGAAGGCCCGGCAAGCTTGGCAGTTGTTCAGCCAAGAGCCAACTAAGTGCCATCCAGGTGTGAGCAAACATGTGGGCTGTGTCTTGGAAGGAAATCGATAGCAGATAAGGTGCTGCCGGCCCATCAGGCACTGATTAGCAGCATGGCACAGGCACAGAAGGGGTAGGAATGGGGCTGGTGAAGGGATGCCCCTCCCTGCAGCTGCAGGCAGTACCTGCAACGGGCTGGTGGCCGAGTCTACGCCTGGGACAGCTGAAGTTCCTGAACCACTGGGACTTTTCAGTGGCCCTGAACACCAGCCTGAGTTGTGGGGCTGCAAATCATCGCTGTACAACCTGCCAAGGCCCATTCTTGCCTTAAAGCCCTCTTCAATCTCTCACTGGGCTGTGGGCACTTTGCAAGGAGACCTGACTGCTTGGTGCCACTTTTCCAGAGCTTAGGAGACTACTGTCCCCACATAGGTCCCTGTCCAGTCCCTGCAGTGAGCATGGGGCTTGTAATGCTCCTCCCTCAGCCATGCAGCCCCTCCACTGCCTCCATGGGACAGAGACTGGCCCAGGACAGAGCTAATGGACCCTTTGCAAGGATGTGGGATGGCAGGTCCTGCGGGAGCATGGTGAACGGGGCTGGTGGCAGGGCACACATCACTGGGCAGAGCCAGCACTCAGCAGGAGTAGGTTCCACGTGGTGGGAGAAGTGAGGGGCTGCTGGTGGGATATTTTTTTAACATTTTCTAAGCTGCCCAGCTTGCCTGACAATTTTTAATGTACTAACTGCCTGGTCCAGTGAGCTGATTAATTGGTGCTGTGGAGATCAATACAAAACAGAAAATTAAAACAATTTTAAAGTGATTAAGTAGTTTAACACCTGTCTGATGCCACGTCAGGGCTGGGAGACAAATAAAGCAGGTGGCAAAGGGCCTGCTGTAGCCAGGGAGAGTGACAAATGGCTGCTGCAGCCTGGCTGCCCCGTGCATCCCCACATTGAGACAGGACCCCAAACAGTGCTGATCCATGCAGGGCCCCAGCCTGGCAGCCAGGCCTGACTCCCCTCCTCCCTGTGCTGCCCACCGTGGCTCCTGCTGTCCCAGCAGCCACTTGCTGCAGCAGGTGCCCCATCAGTGCCGGGGTCTCGCAGGAGTAGCCAGCAGCGAGCACTGGCTCTGCCCACCCTGTGCCTGGTGCCAGGCAGCCTCAGGCTGTGTGGGCAGAGCTGGGAGCCAGCTGTGCTGGGCGTGCAGCACAGGCAGGCCAGCCTGGCAGGCAGATGGATGGCAGCTCCGCTTCAATTCTGCATCCCTTTTCTCCCAGACAAACCCCGTCGGATTTTCATAAATCAAAGCGCCACACTGTTTAATAAAAATTTATTGACTTACAAGTGATTATTTATCAAAAGGCCATTAATAGCAGCTCCGGGAATGATGTGCTACTGGGTGGTGCGTGGAGACTAATAGCAAATCAATGCCAGCATCCGGGCAGAATGCATATGAGGGCTCCTGGCCCCAGTGGGGTGCACGGCTGCTGCAGCTGGAGCCAGCAGCCCCTACCCCGTGGGCCGCCCAGCGCTCCCCTCCCGGTTATTTATCGCTTACAAATGAAATGATCGATACTTTTAATCTAGAGCTAAATTTATTAACTTTCTCATCGGAGAGAGACATATTGACTGGGGGCATGGGGTGGGAGAGCCAAGGAAAGATGGATGTGTGCCTCCTAACCTGTCCAGCCAGCTCCTTGCCTGCTGTGGAGCGTCCTGAATGCTGCTGGGGATGGTCCCCATGCACAGCAGGGTGGCTGGATATCCTGCAAAGCTGAGGATGGTTCTGCACATCTCCATGGCATCAGGGACAGGGGACCCAGCTGCAGGCAGGAGACTTGTGGGCACCTGGAAGTGGGTCCAAGCACCTGAGGACATGGCAACTGGGTGGGGGAGGCCTGTGGCCTTCAGCAGTGCCGAAGGAAATGTCTGCCCCAGCCCCAGAGAGGAGAGCTCTGGGGGCACAGCCCTTGACAGGGCTCAGGAGCGGCTGCTGGACAGGGAGGAGTGAAGGAGAGCCTGGAGGCCCTGCCTGGGCAGCAGGGATCAGCAGGCAGCGATGCCCATGTCCCTAGCAGGTGTGTCCCCAGCTGCAGCTCGGCACATGGGGAAGGGCCATCCAGTACCCAGCGAGCACAGCACTGCCTCAGCAACCCATGACTCTCTGTGGTTCTCTCCAGGGCTCGCCAGACCACGGCACAGTGCAGGGGTCTTCATCCAAATGGCCCCTGAGCTTGCAGCCAGAGCAGTAAAGTTCCATCAGGTAAATAAAAAGTGCAGGAAAATTCAGATTTAAGGCCACTTACATAGAACTGCTGTCCTCACCTGGCATAGCAGATGCCCTTCCCAACAAAAAACACTCAAGGTATAAAGGAAGCACTTAGGTAAACTGCCTTCTCCAGAACACTAGAAAATGCAAGCAGGCTTCAGCAGGTAGCAGTGAAACAGCTCTCGCTTGTAGGAGCAGAGAACCCAGCGTAAGTGCTCAAGTTTGTAGGAATGTAAGGAAAATGGGAAAGTACATGGGACAAATGTTCAAATGGAAGTTGTTTTACCAAATAATTTACTTGCAGAGCAGAAAGGGGCACCACCTCCAGCACAAGATATCAGTTTTCTTGCAACAAGTTGATACTATCCATGTGTGTGCATGACAAGGTCAGATGCCACTGTTTCCCTTAGGAGACATTTGAAAAGGGATTTGCTGCCCTAGCCATGAAGTCTTGGGCTCTCCTACAGATACTAGGCTCCCACTATGGCACCTACAGATTCCTCAGGAGCCCCACCTGCCACTCCAGTGACACCTGGCACCCCGCAGCCCTAGGGGACAGAAGGAGATTTCCAAGGAGTATGATCCTTACTGCATCAGGAGCAGTGAAGAGGCTGTTACTCAGACACTGTAGAAGCAACAGTCTGGGTCAAGCTGACAGGAAAGTGACAAAAGAAAAAGATTTCTCCGGGAAGTGGATCTGAAAATGGCTTGAAAGACCACATTCTGCTCCTAAGGGGTTTATGCCTCACACACAAGGGGCACAGGCTCATGAGGATTCCCTTGGTTGTCAAGGCAGCCAATTTCAGCACAGCTCACCAGCTTTTGTGTTGTGGGAGACTTGTGACTGACACACATGCACATCACATCAGTCCTTCCCTGGGGCTTGACACACCAGATGGAAGCACATGACACCGTAAGAGTTTCATTTAATACTGCCCCTGCAAGGGGCTTCACTGTAACAGTAACAAGAAGGCATCTTTGCCATGAGCTGCCAAAGGCCTAAAGACTCCAGGCAGCAGTAGTGCCTCTGGAAAACAACGACCAGAGGATGAAAGAGCGAGTCCAAGCAGCTCTGGAGTAGCCCAAGTCCGAAGATTCAGAGTTGCTCCAGACAAGCCCTGGTTGGTGCTGGAGGCAGGGGGCTTTGGCCAGCCCCGGTGCCAGCGCTGGAGGCAGCAGGCTCAGGAGCGGCTCCGGTCTTCATGGCTGCCTACAATCATTTTGCTGTAGAGTTTCTGTTGCTCCTCCTTGAACGCATCTTTCACCTTCTCCCTTTTCAGTCCTCCATCCCTGGGGAGAGAGAGTCATATCAGGGAGGCTGCAGGCAGGCACCATCTTCGTCTGGGACTCTTCAGGGCAAGTCAGAATTCCAGTGAGTGCTGACAGCTGCCCTTGTACTGCGTATTGCCAGGGCACACTGTCCCCAAAGGGCATCACTTTCTTACCTGGTTCTGCCAGGAGCTGCCCCCATGGCCCTGCACTGTGTTCAAAATAGTAACTCTGCCAGCAACATGAGCTAGTCTAGTTCAGCTACAGGAGACTGCCTGCCTGCCTGCCTCCTGGGCTCTGAGACCTCAGTGCCTAGGAGAGCAAGTTCCCAAGCTGAACACACCTTGCTGAGTAAAACAAGTCAAACCCGGGACATCCCAATGCGAGCTACAATCACGGAATGAAGCTCTGATGCCCACTATACAGAAGAAGCAAAGACTTTAGTCCCTACTAAAGAAGAACATTCCTCCAGAGGCCTGCTCTACCCTAAGCAAGAAACAAATGGAGCTCTACAGCCCATGAACACATGGACCCAAAACAAGGAACTCTGGCACCAGGAAGAGAGAAGCCTGCTTGGACTCACCAGAGCAGATCCACAAGGCCCCCCTGCCTGGCAATGGCTGACTTCACCCGATTGGCAAACTGCACTGCATCCTCTTCAGGCTGTGGCAAAATAAGACTGTTCAGCAGCAGCAAAGGGCCACATAGGAAAGTGAGCAGATAGGCTGGGTTCACCTTACCTGCCTGGTCATTGGGGGCAAGTACCAGACACTGCAGACGATGGCCCAGCTGGTCATCATCCTGAGGAGGTAGGTCACCATGCCGTATTTGCTGCTGTTCCAAAAGGCATCTCCAAACTGTGGGTCATACTACAAAGGAAGAAGAGTTCATGGAAGTCAGGAAGTGGCTGCACCCTCTCTGAGGCTCTAACTTGCACCCCAAACTGAGCTAAAGGTCAGCTCTCCCAGAGCAATACATGGAGTGACCTTAGCCTTCCTGTGCCCTCAGACCAGGCTGGACTGGGCTGCCAAGACAGAGATATAGAGGGAAAGACAGACTTGTGCCCTAAGAAAGTTGCCTTGTCATACCTTGATGGCTACAGGGTAAACTGTGGCTCCAATTTCAAAGCTCCCCTTTTTGAACATCATCACAGATGTGTTGTTGATGCATGTTCCTGTAAGAGGCAAGCAAAATCTTAATTTTCCTCTGCAAGTCAGTTCAGAAGTCTAAGCTGCAGGCTTAAGGGCAGGGCAACAGGAACCCAGCAACTCTCCCCTAACTCTCCGTCCAAGCCCTGTTCTCTGTGTGCACAGAATGGGTCACTGGGACATCATGTGTGACTCCTGCATTCTGGGCTCACTCAGCTCTAAAGACGCAATGTTCCTTTTGTCTAAGTGGAGATTCTTAAGCCCTTGGCTATGTAAGAAGGAAAGGAACAGAGATGTGGTGCTATCTCAAGGTGCCTTCTCCACCTGGTGCTTCTCTGGCTTTGTTGTACTCACCTTCTGGAAAAATAAGAATGGGCAGTTTGCTTTTGTCCTGGACATGTTCCGTGAGCCTAAACAGAAGAGTGTAAAAAATTAGCAGAAGGGACAGACGCTCTCAGTAGCAATCCACACAGCATACAGTCCTTACCCTGCAGTCACCAGGGACTACCAGGGTGCCAACAACAGGGACACAATATCCCAGCACTTCTGAGGCCATGCAGTGTCCTCATCCAAGGAAGGTGAGCAGCCCTCCACCACACCCAGCCTTCAGACCCACCCCTGCAGCCAGCGACTGTCACACCTTCTGGCGACGAGGTGACGATCTTTGACCTCAGAACGTTCGAACCAGACATGGGGACAAGCTTTCACCATGGCTCTCTGTATCACACCCATGAGCCCTCCATGGATCTGACCCACCTGAGCAGGGCAAGAAGACACAAGTTACAAGACCTGGGCACACATGAAAGGCAAGGCAGTGCCCAGTTTCACAGCCAAACCAAGGTTCATCTTCCTGCCCCTACCCTGGAAAGGCTAAGAGGAAAAGTCCCAGGCTCTGACTTGAAAGAGACATACAGCAAACCCCAAGTGCTTTCCCCATGGCAGGAGGTCCAGCTGGGGAAGCACTTTGCTCTTCCAGCAAAAGCAAAGCCTAGAGCTCTTCTTACAAAGCTATGCCCACAGACCCTTGGTGCTTTGAGTTCCAGGCTGAACTTGCACAAACACCATGGACAAGAGAGTCTGACCGTGCCCTGCTGTGTCATGCAGGGAAAAGCAGTTCTACACGCTCAAAGGAGTCTTGCTGCCTACTTCCTGCCCCATTACAAGCTTGCTGCTCCCTCCATGCAGGCGGCCAGGCCCGGGCAGGCAGATCCGGAACCTTACCATCGCATAGTAGCCATCACTGGCCAGGATGATCACATCAATAGGGGAGGTGTGATTGGCCACACAGATGCCTCCATTTCGGGGTCTGTTTTCTCTAAATGCAAAATAAAGGTAGAGGTGAAGAAAGGAAGGAAGCATCAGACCTGCATAATGCCCGGGATGGAGCACCTCGTGGTCAGGGACAGTCTGGAGCAGACAGGCCTTACCGGTCGTGGTAGGTGATGATGGCTGTGAGGGCACGCACACAGATCCGGTAACACATCAGGTGGACGTGTTTGCTCAGGAAGTCCTTACACCTGCAGCCCAGGACAGAGACCATCACTCCCCAGTCCTACAATAGTCCCTGTAACAGTGCCACTCAGTCCGGCTGCCCCAGGCTGTGAAATCCAGCCAAGCCTTCACATCTCTGCTACAGAAACACAGCATGTCCTGAGCTTTGCTGTCAGCTTATGATCACTCATTCTTAACTCATGAGAATAAAATTTTGGCCTTTGCTCTTTTCTGTTATTATTCCTTTCAGAGGCCAGAGCTGAGCGCTTTGCCACAGGCTTAGTGCTCACATCTAGGCCCTTTGTTGAAAATTACAGGGTGTCTGTTCCTGAGAGACCACAGCTGCCAGAACCACCTGCTATACCTGCAGGTGGTAGAACATAAAGCTTTGCAGGGAAATTTCAGGATTATAAGGTCTCAAACTTCACAGAGTGCTCCCCATCTGCTCCTCTCTCGAAGATGAACTCACCTTCCATTTGGCAAATATCCCACCACTGTGGTACCAGTCACCAACAAGCTGATGCCAGTAAACGCCAGGGCTATCCTGCAAAAAGAGGGAAACTACGTGCTAGCAAAACCAAGTCACCAGCACCTTCTCAGCAGGCAGGTCCCTGCACCAGCACTCACCTGAGGGGCAGAAGGAAGCAGTAGCGGATGAGCACACCAAGTCCCCAGAGCACAGTCAGGCGCAGGCTGATATACTGGAAGTTGTAGTTGGTCCTGCTGAGCAGGTTCCAGGACTCCAGCTCTTCAGCTGAGAATCTCTTGGTCACTTCATCATCCATGATGGTCTCGATGCCTTTGCGGCAGAAATAGAAGATATCTGAGAGCTCAAACTCGGGGGTGTCCAGGGCTTTGCCACTGCCACTCCGACGGATCTCCTTGATCTCCTCCTCCAGTGACGTTGGCTCCTTTGCAATGATACCTGCAACACATTGTAGGCAGCTCTGAGCTAAGTGTGATCTGCCCACTCAAAGACAGATAAAAGCCAAGACCCTTCCTCACCTGCCCTCATCAGAGTCCCCTTACTTTCTCCAGTCCAGACAGGCATAAACCTCCCCATTACCTAGAAATGAAGCACTCTCAGGGTGCTTCCCTGTCCTTTGTCACGAAACAGAGCTCTCTAGAAGTCCCTCCTACATGGAAAAGACTTCCCAGCAGACCTCAGCTGCTCAGAGACACTACATTTACCCCACCTCCCCAAAAGCATTTTGAACTCGGTGTACCCGTGCAGGGCAGGATCTCACCATTGACATAGGGCTTGTACAACGGATGGTTCTTCTCCTTGGCACCACGCTCTATTCTCAGTGTTGCCCACTGCAAGACAGACAGGACAACCAAGATTTGCAAGGCCTATAGCTCCACACTACTGCCTATTTTAGAGCTCACTTTCAGGAAGGACCATAGTTCAGGGGAGAAGATGGGGCCAAAGCAGGAGGCTTCCAAACAGAACTGAAAGAGTGAGTGATGAACCCAACTGAACTGAGGTGGAAGCAGAGACTGGCCTGTCTCTGGGAGTGCCAGAAGGAAGGGAGTGCTCAGTGGTGAGATAGCACAGCAACATTTTCTTTGACCTCACAGCTCTGCTGCACCTTGCACGTGGTTGCCACTGCACAGCTTCTGGGTGACCTGTGCAACCTGCTGGGGTGTCTGCACCACAGTGTAGGAAGCTGGTCAGGGAACCAGGGCTACTTTTCAACCCTTGTTTCTCCCAAATTCAAAGCGGAGACTGTGTTTGCAGGTTGCTGCTGAAAACATCAGGCTGATGATGGGATGCGATCCTTTCCTCTCTGATTCAGCTGATAGCTGCTGCTGCTTCTCAGCTCAGCAATCTGCCCAAAACAGCAGCAGCAAGCACCCTCAGACAGCTGGTTGCCAAATCCTGTGCCAGGACTACTTGTTCTCTCAGCTAATTTTCAAGGGCACCAGCACAAACTGCAGGCTGTATTTCTGTGCAGTTTTCCTGCCTGCCCTCCAAATAACCTTCACAGCCTGTAATTCATATAGGTCTGGAAGAACAAGTTTCTGAAGAAGGAAGACTTGTATACAGTATCTGTGAAGAAGGGAAGTTGCTGCAAACTCTGGCATCCCCATCTCAGCCCATACCAGCAGCAGATCAGGAGGCAGCAATGAGGGAATGGTAATTGCACATGGAGTGTCCTGCTCACCTTGCAGCTGCCTCTGCCAGCAGCTAGAACTCCAGCATTGCAGAAGATTGCCTACATACTGCCATCCCACAAGTCAGGAGAGGAGCTCTGACCCCGCAGGAGCTAAGCAGCCTATGGAGAAGGCAGTGCTTGCAAGCCCAGCACACCTCCATCCTGACTGTGGCAGCAGCAAACCCAGCCTCCCACCTGAGGCACCAGGCAGGTGCCCTCTCTCCCCACCAACACAGGTGTGCCGCTGCCAGCCAGGCCTCGCAGCTCGGGCTGTGTCCCACAGGCTTCCAGACTCCCACACTCCCACGTGCTGCCCCTCTGAGTTCCCAACACTGGCCTTGAGCACTGGAAAAGTATTTTGAGTAAATAATAGCCTTCCAAAATACAATTCTGAATGGTCAAACTTAATGAGTGAATTTTCCACCAAATCAGTGACCAGTTGTGCATGAGTGCTCCTCTATCCCACCATTAAGATTCTTTAATAAAAGCTGGAATAGACTTCCCAGTCTTTTTAGAAAAATAGTTTCAAACACCAATATAGGTGTTGAGAGTAAATGTTCCTGAATTAAAGGAAAAGGGAAAAAAAAAGAAAACATTGTGAAAAGTTATATTTAAAACCTTTTTTTCTGGCTACTTCAGTGGGCAATAAATTTGTAAATTCAGTAAATTTGTAGTCAGGTCTTCAGATATCTGTGTTAATGAAGCCCCTCTCAAAGCCCAGGGTCATCCCATTTATACCTCAGGCTTTTGGGAGGACTCAAGAGTTTAAAGAGCTGAACACTGTGAGCTCCAGGGCTGTCTTCCCAAGCCAGCCAGTACAGGGATACTCTGGGGACAATCAGCCCTGTTCCAACAGCAGTGTTCCAACAGCCCTGTTCCATACATCCTTTAGCAGCATGAACTCCATATTTAAAAGCCTAAAACCTCCTGAACACTAGCAAACACTTTGCCTTTCACCTGGGCTGCCAGGGTAGGGTGGTATAGACTTTACCTACTACTCCTAGTAGATAAAAAATTCTGGTCTGGTCAGGAGCTTGCTTCAAGAGCTGCTGGCTTGGAGACAGCCTATAAAATTAGTCCACCAAAGGCAGGCAAGGGAACAGCATGACAACGAGCTGGAAAATTCCACTTGGCCTCTCTGTGCCAAGAGGGTCGGCAAGGGCTGCTGGTTGTCCTCCAAGGTGGCAGTTCCAGACACAGCTCAGTAGGTGACACTCCAGGACAGAAGCATGTTGAGAGCTCTGGGTTCTGGCCACAGAACGTTCACGGCTTGCAGCACAAAAGTCCTGCTTTATCTCCTCTGCTCTTGCTTCGTCCAAATATGCCTGGAGAAGAGCAACCTGCTGGCTGCAGCCTGGTCCCTGCCCGTCACAGCCGACATCAAGCTGTAGCAGCACTATGCCTTGCCTGTGACACGAACCCCTCCAAGCTACCCCTCAGATCCTGCTGCACTCCTGCTGACTGCAGAGCCTTGCTAGACTACTGCTCTACTTGAAGACTTACTAGATTAATTACAAGGAAACAACAGCCCACAAACAGAGGTCTTGTAAACTGCATTTGGCTGAGATGAGCCAAAGAGGTCAACCAGCAGCAGCATGACATCCACAGCCCAATCTTCCACTGCAGTCACCCACAATCCCCTCATAAGGCAAAAGCCTCCCTTCCATGCTTGGACAAATCTCTGCAAACACACAGAACATTCTGAAAACATGACTTACCTGAAAAATCTTTAATAAAGTTTTCATGTAAACCTTTCGGATGCCAAAGGAGACTCCAAAAATTGCTGGCACAATGATGAAAACCAGAAGCAGAGTGAAGAGGACAGTTATGGAAATCCCCAAGAGATTAACCACTAGGCTGTCAAAGGGGAGCAGGAGGAACATGGTGAAGGGCCCAGGCAAGGCTGGTGCCCTGCAGCCAGACAGAAGGGCTGCTCGCAGCAATGTACCAGTCCTCCTGTTACTCAGCAACCGTCTCACACATGCACTGAGTCTGCGGTGTGCTCAGAGACCCCATTCCAAAGTTCACATCCTTTTGGGGCTCTGAGAGAGGGAATGCAACAGGATCAGAGAAAGCACTTGGGAAAACAAGCCAACAGTCTGCCAGGAGCTCAGGTGAGTTCAGACGGTGCAGGCCGAAGAGCTCAGAGCACACGGTGCACACACACTGGTTTGTCCATGGGCAGGTGGTGGGCACGGCAGCAACACGACTGCAGGAATGGATCCCCTCCCAGCCTGCCACTGAGCAAGTCCTGCTGCAGGGCAGCTTGTGGAGAATCTGGCAGCGGAATCCGCTCCTGGCTGCTGAGAGCATGCAGAGTCTCTTCAGAGGGACAAGGTGGAGTCCATCCCTGAGCCTGCATTGGAGGAGATCGAGGGAGTTGGCACTCACAGGAGCCTACCGTATGTGGAGCTATTATTGTTCTCCCCACGAGGACATGCGCGCCAGCACGGGTCCTTGCATGACGCTGGGAACAAGTTCAGTTCTGGAGGCCCCTGGCATCCACTCAGGCTGAAGGGTCATTACAGACACCAATGAAGCTCGTGCTCCTGGAAAGCTTTCAAACAGCAAGCTGGCTTCTTGGCAGATGTGGCACTCGCATGCCACCAGCAGCAGTGGAGGAGAGCAACTGAAGTCAGCAGATCGGAGAGACGTCAACGCAGAGAGCGTGGCAAGAGGCCAGAGACAGTGGGCTCTGAAACCTGGAAGGCAGTACTTGGGCTGAGGTCACACCATTCAGAGCAGCTCCGGAGACAGCAAGACTGAGACTGATACTCTAGCTACTGCCTGTCACTGTCACAGACTTGGGAATCACCTCCTGCTGCCATTCATCCTGTATTTTCATACCATGCACACCTCAGACGGAGTAGACTCATCCAGAACCACACCTACGGCACAGGATGCTGCAATCAGGTCTCAAGTACAGGAAAGAAGTGACAGAAAACCCTTCCTCATGACAAAGACCTTATCGTGTCTCTCATTTCAGAGGCATTCAGATGAGGAACTGAGGAAGCCAGGTAGCCAGATTCCTGGGTAGGCATCACTTCCTCTGCTCCTGTACATCTCATCCCCAGAGACAAAGGGCAGATTTACAAACAGTTCAGGACAGGAAGTTAGCCTAAGGGGAGAATTACTACTGATGATTAGCCAAAGAGGAACTTGCTGGGGCACAGGGACCAGTCAAAGGTCACACACCCACAGGGCCAATGGTGGCTTGTGATAAAAAATGAGCCTGCTCGGGGGATGGTGCCCTTTGGACACTACCTTCACCAGGCTATGAAGTCTCAACCTGATGATAAGATTTAACAGGTACCTGACAAGCACACAAAAAGGAGAGCAAAGGAGAGTCTGTAAATCTCCTCTTGCTCCCCTGTACACTGTGTTCCAGCTGCTGGTTAAACACTGCTGTACCAGTAATGTTAAGAATAGTGCTAGTCCTTCAAAGGCATATACACAGAGCATGTACTGGGAGAGGCAGCTCGTCAGCCACACGTGCAGGTGCCCATTAGGCCACAGCTGTCATGCATCAGAACCAGGACTCGTGCTGGTAAACTGGTCGGACGGGCCCCCTGAACCGGCAGCCGCGGCGGTGAGGAGCTCAGCTGTGACTCTCCTGCACCGTGTCACCCGCCACGGCAGAGCCCACGTGTGCTGCAGGCCCGCCCGCGGGCTCCCGGCGGCTCGGCGCTGGCAGCCGCCCGTGCGGCCCCGCCCCGGGGCTGGGGCACAGCCGGGCGGGCCCAGCAGGCACAGAGACCGCGCCGCTGTTTCGGGGCTGCAGCGATTAACCACCGCCCGCCCGGCCGGCAGACCAGCGCAACGGCCCCATCGGGGCCGGGGGACCTGAGGCGAGGCCGGGGACGGCGGCAAGGGTCGATCTCAGCTCTATTCCCCGGGAGCGCGGCGGATCACGGGGCCCGGCCCTCCCGACGACCTTCGTCCTCGGTGTGCGCGGGGCCAGGAGCGCGCGGGGGCGGCGAGGCCAGCACGGGAGGCACCGCGGCGCGGCCGCACCGCGACAGGGAGGCCGCGGTCCCGGGGATAAC
>VWZV01000429.1:175115-187790 GCA_013397155.1 Irena cyanogastra
CGCGGGGCCGCGCCCGCAGGGCCGCCCCCCTCTATCCGCCCGCCCCTCCGCCGCCGCCAGAGGGCGCCTGCGCGAGCGCGACGCTCCCCCGCCGCCGGCTGAGGGCCCCGGCCCCACCCTCCGGGGGAGGCGGACGAGGAGGCAAGAGTCTCGAAGCGCCGTCACTTTATTAACTCCCCGTTACAGCACCAACGACCGGAGGCACCCCGCCGCTCCTGGCCCGGTAACCCCAAGGTGAGCCCTTCTCAGGACCGCGGTTTGGAGAGCGCCTGTAGCAGGGGGCCAGGATTGTGCCTCCCTCCCCAGCAGCTCCCTCCACACAAGGCACTTGGGCAGCACCGGCCCCCGCGGCTCCAGGGGTGGCTCAGACAGGGCCGCGGGTCCCAACCCACAGCCCTGCCCTTGTCACTCCCCTACTCTGGTGTTGCCCTGAGAACCTACACGCAGGAGTTACTTCAAGCAGCAGCTTCCAGCCTCTGTAGCAGCAGCAAGAAGCAAAGAAGCTTCTGCAGGAACTGGCAGCTGCTCATAGAGCAGCAGGCCATGATGGAGAAAACAAAACCATGAGCAGCATCTTCTGCAGCTGACCCCTCCCCAGAGACCCTTGTACCAGTCAGGACAGGGACAGCACCTACATCTCTCCTCATAATGCCTTCCTACCAATAAGGAACCTGGGTCTCTGAATGCCGCCAGCTCTGCAAGTGAGAAAGGACTAGAGCAGCAGTCCCAGAGGTGCCAAGATGCTCCCAGGCCCTGCTGGCACTCTTCACAGCACGGGAGGCAGGGCGGGCCATGCCCACATGGCAGATCTTGTAATTCTTCCCATGGTTGTTGTCCCAGTGGGTCTTTTGTCCACACTGGAAGGAGATGCAGAACTCTGTGCCCCTATGGGAAATGGATGGCTTGGGCAGGGTAAGCTCAAAAGAGAAGATGTCTGTGTCAGCTGAGCCGTATGTGCTGTGCATGTACTGGCAAGAGATGTCACAGAAGCTCTTCCAGCCATCAAAGGTGATGCGGACCATCACTTTCTTCTCGTACTCGATGTTTCTAACTTTCACTGTCCCTGACAGAGCACGGTCCTGGATCAGACAGCTCTCCAGGCAGACAAAGTTGCTGTGCAGGCTGTTGCGGAAAGCCACATAGTTTGCAGACGGCTGTGGGAAGTCCAGCACATACCTGCACACTTCTGGACGTAAGCCCCACAGCCTAGGTCGGAAACAGGCAAGGTCTGACAGGGCATGCTGCAAATCACAGAGGTCCTCCTCAATCTTTGAGAAGAAGCGGACAGCTGTCAGTGAGAGCCCCTTCATATCAGCAAACACAACCTGCTTCTTCTTCTGGCCCTTGGAGCCCTTGTCTCGCCGCTCCAGTTCAGGTTCTGCACTCAGCTTCTGGTTGAGACAGGATCGGAGGGGTTTGCGGCCTCGGTTGCCCCGCAGCTCCTCGTAGGAGTTCAGCAGCTTGCGGATGGGGGGCGAGTGACTCAGGCAGAGCCGCACGGCCAGGTCCACGGGCATGGCTGGGGGGGCGACAGCCCGCCCGCTGCACACCTGGAAAAGCCTAGAGGCGAAGAGGGGGTCAGGCGGCGCGGCCCCAGCCGTCGGCCCCGGCGAGCCCCCCGCCCCACCCGCGCCCGGCCCCGCTCACTCGCCGCAGCTCATCGCGTCCCGCCCGCTCCGCTCCGCTCCCGCCGCGGCGGCTCCGCGTCAATGGAGCCGTGGGAGCGCCCGCGGCGGGGACACCCCGCACCAGCCAATGAACGCCGACGCCGCGCTCCCGGGCGGCCAATGGGACCGGGACTGCCCCCGCCCCGCCCCGCCCCGCCCCGCCGGTACCGGACCTGGCGGCAGCGGCATCGCGTTCCGGAGACCCGCCGGTACCGGGCCCGGCTCGGGGAGAGGGCACAGCGCGGCCTTTTACTGCTCCAGGCAGGAGCCAGCAGGGGGAACAGCACAGAAATGGGTCCTGGTGCCAGAAAAACACGAGTGCTTTTGGAGGACCAGTAGCTGTGCAACTATCAACACCGGGAGGTAGCTCTGGGAGAAAGAGGAGCATTTTCCTCTTGCCTAGTCTTTAACTGGGGAGGCTTGAACTGGTTTTATACACCCCTTTTCAGATGCTTCTCTAAGGACAGCTATTTCCAGGGTGTCTAAGCAGAGAAAACCCCAGACTCCTAGCTCATCCTCTACCAACTCAGAAGCTTCTTACCCTAGATGTGTGCGCTGAGAAGGAAATTTGCTCACACCCAAGCACGCAAGAGACACTGTGGTGTCCCTGACATCTACATTCAAAATCACCCTCACTGTTCAGGTCACATGTGACTCCTTGACAGTAAAGACTGTCACCTAAATCAGATCGCCCCTGCCTTGTACTCCCTGCTAATCTCCCCAGAGCTGTCTAGCCATTTATGTTAAGCAGCCCTGATTGTTCCTGCTGACAGCACAGATTTTCATCAGCTCGTGACACAGCTGACTGACCTATCAATATTTCCACATGGCTCTTCATCACCACCATGTCTGAATGTCTGCAGCACAATGCAAGACACCTCTGACAAGATGGCCAAAGTCAGCTTGAACCCAGTGCCCAGCTGGCAAAAATACAATGCAAAACCACTCTTTCAACACATCATCTCGGACTGACAGTGCAGTGCAAACCCCCCCACTCCAGCAACCTGGGGTAGCCAACACAAACATGAATCTTCCTAGCAATGAAACCCGTTGTCCCACCTTTCTCTGGCCCCCAGGAGAGCAGTTCCGGCTCAGGCAGGGAAATTGCAGCTCACCGTCAGTGCCCTCCCTGTGACCTCTTCCACCATCCACCTACTTTGCGTTCAGAGCTAATCACTAAGTAAACCCAAGCTATTTCCACCCGGGGGGAAGAGCAGAGAACAAGGAATGTATTTGACCCCAAGTTTAAGAGCAGAACCCATGGACACTGGAAAAGCTGCTCCTACTCTACCCATTCTCTCCCAGCAGCACAGATTAAGGTGGATGCACTGTTGTGCCTTCTCCTCCATCTAAAATGATAAGCCAAACCCATCATTTTCTCAATGAAGTTGTGGATACTTCTTCCCCCAGCACAGACAGAACAGCAGTGCAGTGTTAGCAGTTCCACAGATGTCCTGGTATTTAGTCATGGAAGGACACAAAAGCAGGTAGCATTTTCAGGTATGCCACAACTGACTCTCACTTGGAGCCTGACTGATCTCAGCCTACTAGCCATCTCCACTCTTCTGCCTAGCCTGTGAAGACACGGCCATGTGCCAGCTGCAAGCTCCAGAGACAAGCTGCACCAAAGGCACTCTGGAAACCATCAGGTCAGTTAAAGTTCAGCCACTGGAAGAGGATAGATACCCCTCACGCTCACACTGCTACAGCCACGTGACATGCAGCTGTGTGGCAAGTACAGGCTGTCTGGACAAGCATTCAGTCACACTGAGTAGGGCCAAGGAGAAAGCCTGCAGACGTGCCACCTACACTCTCCTCAGGCAGATCCTGTGGAGCACGCTTCCACAGCAGCAGATTAACAAGGATTTTGTCTGGAAGCTTCAGTCACCTCTGTGAAGTTGTCTGGCTGTAAATACGGGCAGGGCACAGTTCACAAGCCCTTCCTGGGGAGCTGTCCAGAAGAACATGCTACTGATTCCTAAGGATTAAACCCAGCCCCCTCTTAATGTCTGTACCTGAAAGAATCTTCTTTACCTAAATGGATTAATTAGAAAGACTATACACCACACATGCAAAGCCACTCACACTACAGAATGTCCTGTGTCACCCCGAGACTTGTAGAGGAAGATGTTCCCCAGACACCCCTCATGCAGGGGAGAGACCCTGCCCTGAAGAACACAAGCCTGTCTGCTCACGCACTTGACAGGTTCTGAGCTGAGGTACCACAGAACACTCTGGCTTCTCCTCCAACTAGAAGAGGCCTGCATGGGGCAGCACACTCAGAGGAGCTTTTGCTTTGCGTGACCAGCAAAAATGAACTGTGTGTCCTACTTCCCTTAGCAGCGGCTTCTGCAGAAGGGAGTCTGACAGTGTCTACTCACAAATGCAACCTAAAGCTGTATCAGAACCCCTCACCTTCTGCAGGGAGGGTATTCAGATGACACAGAGCAGAAACTACTTTCTCCTGAGTCCACGACCACAGTTGTTCCATTTTAGTAATGCTATCTGCCACTGCTCTTAAACAAGGCATCCCAGCAGCTACACACTGAAGCTTTCCAGACACTGCCCTGTGACACAGCCTGCCCTCACCCAGGAATGCCAGAGTAAGGGCTGTATGCTGGGCATGTCACAAGCAACCAGGAGCTTGAAGAGCTGTGGGGGTAATGAACGCCTCTGTGGTACAACACTGTGGTACTCACCTCCAGTGCCACTGTGCTCTGCCTGCCATGGCAGTGGGGACCTGGCCCTGAGAGGGGACCCAGCCCCAGAGGGGACCTGGCCCAGGCAGCCCCACAGGAAGCTCCTGCCAGCCCCACTGTGGTGGGGGGGCAGGGGAGATGGTGCGGTAGCTGCTCCTCCCACCACACACTTACCTCTCCCCTCAGATGAGCTGCACGGCTCCTGAGGCCACCAGAGGGGCCACGGTTCTGTAGCGGATCAGGTGCTGCGAGCCCTCTTCCAGGTTGATGGCATACTCCCTGCAGGAATACGGGGGGACGTGAGCTGCAGCCCATGCCCATCAGTGACACTGACTGATACCTGTGCCACATGCAGAAATGCCCACCTACCTCTGTTCATCTGTCTCTGGCTCCACTAGGATGTTCTCCTGCCGTTCCAGCACCCTCAGAAACACAAAGGAGTCCAGGTTGGGCTTTGGAACTGCAGACAACAGATTGAGAGCACAAGCTCAGCCCTCGCTTACATTCCTCTGCAGAACACTGAGGGGTTTGACGGGTAGCAAACTTATAGCCAGCAAAGGGAACACCAGACACTTCTAACCAGATGCGTGTGCTCAGCCTCAGTGCAAGACAGGACTTGACAGCAGGGGCCAGCATGATCCCCTGGCAGCAGCATGGAACCATGTTACAACATTAACATGGTTAATCACATCACCTTTGCTTCAACTGAGCAGCAAGTGGAGGACTAGCCCTTAGCTCTAGGGGAGCCCCAGGTGTTTCTCCACACTTCCTGCTTCTACAATTTTCAGATTACCCTGGATAAGTCTGGATAGACTCACCTGACTTTAGGAGAGACACCTTCTGCAGGTTAGGTGGCATGTGTTTTAAGGCCACATTTTTCAAGTAAGCCTCTGTGTTTGCCATATACCTGAAACAAACCATTGATGTATTGACTTGGTTAATCAAATACAAATCTGCAGGGAGAGTATTGACTCAAACAAGAGTAAGAGACAGCTCGTCATCCCATGGGCACAGCCAAAGACAGGCCCTTGGCCTGCCCGGGTAACTGACTCAAAGTCACCAGAGTTATTTTCAGTTCCTTTCTTGCCCACAAGGAAACCTCCTGGTAAGACACACTGATTCTTACTTCAAACCCATCTAAGGCTCACAGTCTCAAGAACTTCAGCAAAACACACAGGTAAGTTTCTATAATCTATATAAGGGGAGGAAGATACATTGAAAACCTACTCACTCTTTAGCAAAAGCAAACTCCTCTGGTGATAAAATGGAGGGCTCCCCTTCAGCTCGAGACTTCTCCTTCTCCAGGATGTGGGGAAAAAACTTCTCTATCTAATATTGGAATACAATCCAAAACAATGATACAGATCTCTCCCATGAGTTCAGTGTTTAAACCTCTACTCTCCACCGGATGCCCTACAAGCTGCAGGAGCAGCCACAGACCTGCCCAAATCCCTGCTCCTGGAAGTAACTGTGACATTACATGGGATCACCAAGCTATACAACCACGCATGCACACGGCAGGACTCGGGTAGAATGGGACAGCATTCAGCTGTGCCACTCCAGGCTTAGATGAAGCCAGCAGCACTCACAATATTGTGATCAACACTGCTGTGAAATTCCTTCATTACAATACAACAGTGCGTCCAAGAAATTAATGTGAGTTACATTCCAGAGAACAGAGAGAGAACATACTTTAAATGCTGTGCTGAGGCAGGAAGCTCTGTGTAGGTAAAGATGCATCCTGAAATTACCCTTTTTCACCCTCTGGGCTGCACAGTAAGCATTACCTTCACCAGTCGACACCGCAGGTAGCTGCTGAGCACGTAACGGATCCTTTCAATCTCCATGTGGTGAACACTGACCTTCAGGTCGCCTCTCTTTGCCCGTTTCAGGTTTGCTTCCTGCAAGAAAAAGCATGGAGAAATTAAATGGTTGAAACATCAAACAAGAAACAGAGAAAGACAAGTTTTATATATAGAACCCACAAAACCAGACTGTGGCTGCCTTTGACGACCCAAAGCACACTGCTTTCATGTGCTTCAGCCCCTTTCCACGGCAAGCTCAAAGAAGAAACTGAGAGAAGCTCTGTCTCAGAGACAGGGAAGCAGGCAACCCCGGCACTCCCCAGGAGACTCAGGCATGTATCTGCCAGACCAGGCAACCAGGGCCTGCCTGCACCGCCACCCGAGCCAGGAGAACCTACCATATGGTCCAGCTGCTCCACAACACACTCGATGACTTCAGGTTTACTCTCCAACAGTTCTGGAGCAAATTTCTCATTCAGCCAGGCCTGAAAGAAGGCACGCTGTCAGTGAAAGCGAGGAAAACCTCAGCTACACACCCCCAGCAGCAAGAGGAAAAAACGGCCATGGCCCCGCCGCTCGGCATCTGCTCCAGAGCGCCCAGCGCTCAGCAACCCCCGCTTCCCCCGGCCTAAGGCCGTCGCTCTAGCCCACGGTACCTGCTCTAGGCTGTGGATCAGCTGCGCTGGGGTGAGCACCAGCTCCTCGCTGTCGCCGTCCGAGTCGCCGCCGGTCGCGGCCGCCATCGCTCCCGCCAAGCGACCCACCCGGCCCGCGCAACGGCGCACGCGCAGCAGCCCGGGACCATGGATGGGGAACCACGCTGAGGCCGCTTGGCCAGTCAGGAAACGGACTGGGGCCACCGCTCCTTCGGCCAATCAGGAGGCGGATTGAAAAAGCCGTCCTCTTCGGCCAATCAGGATGCAGATTGAAGCTCCTGCTTCCGCGGCCAACCAGGAGGCGGATTGAAATGAAGCTTTTTCGGCCAATCACGGTGCGGCTCCTGGCGGCAGCTTTTTCAGCCAATCAGGAAGCGGGTTGAAGCTGGCCAATCAGGAGGCGGGTGCAGCTTTTTTGGAAGTCAGGAGGTGGCTCAGGCTGCAGCCACCTCCACCAATCAGGGAGCAGCGTCAAGCTGCAACTTCTGGGCCAATCAGGAAGTGGAGTGAAGCTGCAGCTGTTTCGGCCAATCAGGGCTCAGCAGATTTGACACCCCCCAGCCTCCGGCACCGAGCGGCCACTGGCCCCGCTGCAGCCAGAGCCACGGGCCCTGGAACGGCCCCCAGCGCCAGGCACCGAGCGGCCACTGGCCCCGGTGAGCCAGAGCCACGGGCCCTGGAACGGCCCCCAGCGCCAGGCACCGAGCGGCCACTGGCCCCGCTGCAGCCAGAGCCACGGACCCAGACACAGCTGGTTCTGCCTCTCCCGGCCCAGCGCTCCAGAGCCACCCCGTGCCCCACAGCACGCCGTTGCCAGAAAACACCTGGACACAATTTAAGAAAAGGTTTACTGATCCATCAGTACTTCTGCCAATATTGCAACAGCTGTGAAAGGCAAACACTGTTACAGTTTAGAAAAAACAAATTTATACAATGAAAATATTAATCAAATCTCAAACCCCCAGTGGCTGAGGAATGAGCCTGGAGTTCCATATCCAGTATTAGCACCTGCAGCATCACCAACAACCAGTCCAGACCCTCCGCCCCTGCCAAGCATCTCCTCTGAACTCCTGAGTTCCTTCCACAACCGGACACTGACACTCGGCCCCTACACCAGGACACCTGGGCTTTGACATGGGAAGAGGATGTAAGAGAAAGGATTCAGCCAGCGTGGACTGTGGGGAACTTCACTCGTGCAGGTACTGCTCAGCAATGCACAGGGACGCTAAGGGATGCACAGCTCAATCCTCAACATGTGCCAGCAGACAGAATTAAGAAATCCATCTTACACAGTATCTTACAGTTTGTCAAATCAAAGTTTTCCTATAAATTATATATAAGAAATCCATAAAGAAACAGTTTTACACTTCACATATTAATCAGAGAAGGGTAGGAATCATTATTTTTATTGGCTCAGCATCCACTTTACTGTGCTCACTGTTTCATGACTGACCAGGCCCCTCTTGGTGAGAACTGATGGGGCCAACAACAGCACAGACATAGGGGCAGAAAAACCACCAGGACTAAAGTCTGGCTACAATCCCCTCCCTCCAGGGTAACCAAGACATTAACTCAAGGAACACTTTGCCTTTTGGTTTTCCACAAGGATCAGCACAAGAGATGTTGCCTTGAGTCACTCCTCACTGGGAAGAGGCACTGTGTATCTCTGCACTCTAACACTGAACTGGAGGGAAATCCCAACTTTGAGCTGGAGCTTTCCAAAGCCCAACTGACACACAGAAGGGTTTAAGAACCAGGGAGGAACAGCACTGTACTTACAGGACTAAAACTAAACCTCTGTCAGGCTGAGGGCCCCATTTCTTTCAAGAGAGAACACAGCTTTACCACTTCTGCCTTTTCTTGAGGAAAAAAAAAAAAATCCCAACCGAACGAAAACTAAAAAGTGATCCTTTTGCTTCCAAATCTACTGCAAAGTGGATGCTGACCAGCTAGGTGACCCCCTGGGGAGCAGTTGGAGGAAGTTAGTCCTTGTAGTAGATGGCACTGTGGATCTGGCAGCAGAGAAAGGAATGATGCTCTAAAGTAGGAGGTAGGGGAACCTTGGTACAGCAAGTCCACCGGTGAGCTATCATCTAGAAAAGAAGTTTCATATGGTTAGAAACTCCTCCTAAATCAAACCAAAAACTCCCCTACACAAACCTTTCTACAGCTGCAGGAAGAGTGTGGCAGGAGGAGCAAGTTACCATGTGTTCTGGTGAGCAGCATGAGCAGAACCCAGAACTCTTGATTTCATTTGTCCAAAAAAATAAAGACCTTTACTATTTGTTTCTTTTCACGTAACAGGCATAAATATTTCCCACTCTTTTCTGTATACACTGCCAACAATCTGGACTTAACACTCCCATCCCAGGCCCTGCCGAGCACCTGACATGAGGGAGCCAGTCCCAGTGTGAGCTTTCCAAAAGCAAAGTCACAGATAGTAATTTTGGTGGTCCACACTGGATACAATTAGCACGAGCCCCAGTCCTGCCAGCACTCTTCACTTTGTGACTCGCCCCACGGCATCAAGAGAACTGTGAGCCTCTCAGCAGAGCTTCTCAAGGCTGCAGGGCCCTCTTACCTGAAAGCATCCCAAGTAAACACATCAGCATGATAACCAGAACAGCAGCCAACTGAAAAACTGCTACAAAAAGGCTCTGTATGCTAGAATATACCCAGGGAGAGTCCATTTTTTACTGACCTGAGAAGAATTTTGGACATAATATAGCACAAGTTAGCATATTCACACAACCAAGACCCAAATTTCTCCAAGGTAATGTTCAGCAACATCCTGCCCAGTACTGATATTTTTACTTCCAAGAAGAGCTGGTCTACACAGGATTTATATCCTCTGAGCACAGAAAGATGTTGAGATTGATCTGAGATAAGGGTAACATGTACCTGAACTCCACAGTTTTATCTTCCACTGGTCAAACCTCTGTCTTCATAAATGGTAATTTCAATCTGCATAGAAAAGGTGTTAGGGAAATACACTATAAAGAGACTATGAAAACATACCCAGAAAAAGGCAGAAACACATTAAGAGGATGGGATTTTTGATATCTTAGGCGTTTGAATGCAGGTGGCAGAGCTCCAAAGCAAAGAGAACAGTCCATGTGGGGATGCCTCATCAGGTAAGAGCACTGGCTCCTAGCCCAGGGTGTGCACAGGAACTCAGTGCTGTGTGGGTTTGAGCCTTGCTCCTCTGCTAAATTTTGGGGAAGGCTGTGCACCAAGCAAAAAAGTTAAAACTGCTAATAAATTACCTACCAAACTGAAAACGCTTTTACTCAAGTTGAATGTTGTTTTGTTGTTTTTTTTTTTTCCAGATGATGTATGCACAATGGAAAACACACTGAGAAAAAAGGAGTCATGTAAGTGACAGCTTCTTAGCTATTTGGACAAGGACACAGAAAACCCAACTTCAAGGAATCAGCCTTATCATACATTCAATTGGCACTAGGTTCCAAGTTGCTGTGGTTTCAATATTTTCAAAGAAAGATGTGTTACTCATTATACTTCCCCATTTGCTATGAGAGATCTTTACAACTTCAGGCAATAACCACATACAATGTCGGCAGTGTGGCTCAACAGCTGAAAAAAAAGGGTTGAAATAAACCACACTGGAAGCAAGGGCAAATGCTGGGCTTGCAGTGATATTGTATGTCAAAATCTTCACCAGAACCTGAGCTGAAGGTTGCAAATTAACTAACAGCCAGGTCTTGTTCTCACAACATCAATTTCTGTCCTACCAACATGGTCACTTCTTTCCTTGGTCAGAAAAACAGCATTTCTGGAGGTCACTGCAATAGAGGAAGGATCTCGAGTGCTCTTTCCAGGAAGTCACAAAGGTCAGGTTCCACACCTTCATGGGCTTTCCACGTACCAAACCCTGACATACTGAAACTGACTGGGGACAACAAGAGCAACAAGACTAATCACTGATTCTATATCACAGATCAAGCATGAGCAGAGGTACCTCACTGAGACAAATGAGGAGCACAAGGCAGGAGACAATGTCAGAAGCCACAGAAGGATACAACTCTTAACCCTCTTTCAATGGGGTCTGTCAGCAGAAGGCCCTGAGGAGCATAGATCTTCTCATTCTGTTCCTGAATGAACTTAGCAATTTTCTTTAGAACCTGGTAATGAAACAGCACAGAAGTCACAACTGTTTCCTTACCAACAATATCACAGATATGGCAAGGTGAGAACTAACACACAACTGGTCTGATAGCTGCACAGGCACTTGCCACAGGATTCAGGGTGACCCCCATGGCACCCAAACTGACCAGTACCAGCACGTCTGAGGTACACCCATACAGAATTTGTACCAAAGCACTGCAAGTCACAGGAAACCCACCAAGAACCAAGTACTTGCCTGCAGGCTGAAGGGGAAACAAGCACATACCTTTTCATAGTGTGTCTCCATGCACAAGAAGATGGTGTAGGCAGTCAGGCAGGCAAGACAACCCTCAAGGTAAGATTGGCCCCCAAGTTTTTCAGCTTCTGCGTAGAGGTTGTTCAGTGTCCGGACCGTCTCCTCAAACTGCTGCCTGTCAATCTGCAAGAAAAGCAAGTGGGGCTGTCAGGTGCACACTTCAGAACTCACCAGTACCCTTTCACATCCACCTCCACTCACAGATCATCTGCACTGTGCTCAGAGCAGCCTGAAACACACAGAGTCACAGACCTGCAGCTCTTTGTTAGACCTCTCGGCCTGTGCCGAGTCTGAATTCAAACGCAACGTGGACACGAAACCTTTCAGAGCAACACACCTAAGCAAATGTGCAATTCAACTGTGAAAAAATGGAATTCAGACAACAGGGATGTGCTGGGTTAAAATGAACAGGCGGAGAGTGGAGGGACACTCCACACCCACAGTGCCTCGGTGCTGCTGCAGTGCTGACCCAACACACCCTCAACAAAACACAACAAAGGAGCAAGGAGAAAAAAGCCGAGTGAGAGAAAGACAATGGGGTAGGAAGGCGTGTTTGTTTGACTGCCAGCTTAAGATACCACATCTGATAGCAATGACCAAAACCAAAGTACTTGAGACAGCATCTGTGAGGCCTCCAAGCGGGTTCGGCAGGTCGGGTAGGATTTCAAGGGAGGACAATGCTATCACCTGAGAGTACAGAGCCAGCTCTGCTCTCACAGACACAACGAGCACATTCTGCTCTACCGCTGCAAACCAGCCGCCTTCCCCAGGACTGCCCAGTGTCCGGGACGGAGACACGGGGGAGGAACCACGTCCGCTCCTGCACCTAAACGGCGCCGGTTAGCGATTCGTGCAGGAGACGCCACCCCGCCCTCGGGGAACCCGCGGAACCGGCTCCGACCTGGGCAGGGCACCTGCGAACGCCACCTGGGCGCAGGGCCGTAAGGCCCGGCCCGGCCCGGCCCTGCCCGGCGTGCAGGCTCCGTGCGCCGCGCCCGCCGCGAGCCCCAGGCCGACCCCAGCCCGCCCCGCCTCACCCTGTTCTCCAGCTCGGCCGGGAACTTGCTCTGGAACTGGCAGCGCGTCCCACCGCTGTAGTCACGCTGGATGAACACCTTGCCCGACACAGGCGCCTGCTGCGGCCTCATCGCGCCGCCGCCCCGTCCCGTCCGGTCCCTCCGCTCCTCGGGCACTCGCGCACTTACGGCTGTCGCAAAACCGCCGGGGCGACGCCGGGCTCCGGGTGAGGGCGGAAGTGCCGCCAGGCGCCACGAGGCGCGGCAGTGCGCAGGCGTAGCCCCGGAGGCCGCCGAACTGCAGAAGCGCGCATGCGCGAAAGCACCCATGTCCGATTGGGTGTACGGCTCGCCTCGCGCGCGGTCAGCCCACGTGACACTCCCCCCCCCC
>VWZV01000429.1:187800-366179 GCA_013397155.1 Irena cyanogastra
CCCCCCCCGGCCGTAGTTGGTACCGCCCGGGCCCCGCGGGCACCGGGGCCTGGCGCTGGCCCGGGGCCGCCGGGCCCAACTCGGGCACCGGCTCCAGGGCTTTTCTCGGGAACCGGGGCCGCTGCCAACAGACCGACGCTCCCGTCAGCGAGGGCCGCGGTCCCTCCGGTTACCGCAAACCGGGAAGCTGCCGTGCGGGCAAGCAGCAGAGAGCTCAGGGACGGTGTCACAGCGGAGCTCCGTGCCCGGGGCCGCAGGACTGTGTCTCTGGCGCTCATCCTTCGGCAGGGCCTGGGGGTGCTTGTGCTGAAGGCGCCGCGGGGCCGCACGGTCCCGCTCCGCTCCTGCCGCGAGCCCCGGCACAGCCGAGGTGCGGGGCAGCCGCCGACCCCTCGCTGCTCGCGGGCACAGAGCTGTGCAGCCTGACCAAGCACGGACACTTGTGGCTTCTGGAGGAGACTGACGCGCTTTGAAACAAAGAGTCTTTCAGGCCACCTAATGCAGTATAGATGCAAGAGGACAAATCAAATTTACAGGCATGACTTAGATTGGGAGATACACTTTGCGAAGCCAATTTGTGTCATTTTATGGGCTGGAAAGGTTTTAAGTCAGAGGTCTCTGTATGGTTTGAATTAGCTTGGGACACAGGTATTCTGGAAAGACAGGTCTGGAGAAGTTTTCATTCAGGGCATTTGAAATTGAGTAGGGGTCATACAGCATTTCTGTAGTGCTCTAAAGTAAAATATTCCAGAACACATGATAAAGAAAATGATAAGTACCCGAAAATGGAAATGTCTATCTTGTTAATTAAATATTAATATATTTAAATATATTAAATATTCATTAATATTAAATATTAAGTAATAAATAAATTAAATTAAATATTCAGTAATAGGATTTCATATGTCTGTCAGCAGAGAAAGTGTAAATTTCAAAGGCTGCTGCTTTCAAAAGAAAAAAAAAATCAAAAAAACCATAAGGAAGCTTTAAGTAGCGCCAAAAAAAAATGAAGGGTTTTTTTTTCCTCTACCAGTTTGTACTATCAACAAGGTTATCAGTTTTATTGTCTGAACAGGAGCATGGCTGCAGGGCTTGGAACGGGCAGTCCGTGTCCTGACAGCTCAGTGACCCCGCTGGGGTGTTCCCAGCACGCTGCCCTGCGTGGGGCTGCCCAGGCGCCCCAGCTTGTGCTGGCTGGACATGAGAATTGGGCACCCAGCAACTTCTTCCTGGCTGGCTGGAATCCTGGCGCCCTTCTTCCAACACAAGGGGCCACCGGGACTCACGAGCCCGCGGGCTCTGCCATGCCTTTTGTGCCCTGCAAGCCAAAAGCAGCAAGAAGACTTTGGCAGCACTGAGTTAGTTAATGGTTGGACTCAGTGATCCTAGAGGTCTTTTCCAACCCTAGTGATTGTGTGATTCTAAGACTATTTCGGCAGAGGGATAAGCCCTTGGCTCCCACTGCTGAGCTCAGCTGCCAGAAAAGTTCCCCGGGAAGTAGCACAATCTTTGTTTGGTCATTAAAGCAGAAAAAGAGAGAGGGAATCTTAGGAAATGCTTGAAACGATTAGGTGATCTTAACTCTAAGGAGCTAAACAAATGCAAAGCAATTCCCCCCTCAGCCCCTCGTGCTGCTGTAGAATGTAATCTCATTTCTAAACACACAATTACAGAAAATAAAAAGAAAAGAAAAGAATAATTAATTTCTGCTTCCTCATGCAAATCCTCTGACCAATCATTTAGGGATCAGGGGCAATTCAGCTTCTTGTGCAAATTCCAAACTGAAGGCCTGAAAAAAACAAGTGAATGGATTTACTTTTCTAAGAACCAGAATTAACAAAGGTTCCATTTTCCATGGTTATGTGCCTGGCCAGACAGCCCTTGCTGACAAGCTCTCAAAAAACATGTGTTGGCCTGTTGAAAAGGCCCCAGTGTTGACTGACAGACAATTGAAGTGACAAATTGTTTCATTGTACTTGGCAGGGAGAGCGCTGTATTAGATAATTATGGCGAGCAGGGAAGCGACAGGTCACAGGTCAGAAGACACGTCTGACCCTGTTTTCTGAAAGCCCTGAAAGGAGCCCATGCCCCGGAGAGCAGCGTGATGCTGCTAGCTGCTTCTCCTTCCGCTGTGGTGATTAAGAGCTAACGAAGATGGAGTGGGGATGAGCTGGCTCCGTGGCTCCCGGGACGGGTGTGTGGCTCCCAGATGGGTGTGTGGCTCCCAGATGGGTGTGTGGCTCCTCAGCAGCACCCACCACCCCTCGCTGACTCCAGGACCCAGAGCATCAGTGGCTGCCTTCAGCAGAACACTGGGACACTGGGACACCGTCACCTTTGGAGCAGCACCAGACCCGAGAGGCCTCGGCAGTCCATGTTCTGAACTGGCAGGAGAAGCACCGTGCTGGCCCCAAGTCCTGGCCAGGCTCTTGGGGACGGACACCTTCCTTTGCCAGCCTGCAAACACCAGCAGGACCAACCCCGCCCCGCTGGGGCCTGATTTTTTTGCGGGCTACAACAGAGCACGGCTAATAGTTATTGAAGCTTCTCTCCTGCCACAGAAATAAAATATGGCATCGAATCACAGCACAGCTACTCCATTGAGAGCAATGCTACACTGAGTAATACCAATAATTCAAAACAGATGAGCCACAGGCTCGAGCACTATGGGCTCAGTATCCCAGTCTGCCCTGACCCCTGGAATTCGCTGAAAGTTACCTTGAGACTCGCCAGAACTCTTTTGTGACTTCTGTGAGGGTTATTTATTGCAAAGTCATAAATATTTGCTATGGATTTTCTCCATCAATCTACAAAATGAATTAGGTTAGAAAAAATGTATGTACTTGGATTTTGGGCATGTGTTTCCCAGGCAGGGAAGAAAGCGCTGGATCTCCATTGTGCAGAAGACGGGCTGCTGCAGAGCTTTGGGCTCTGCTGCCTGTGCTAATTAATTCCCTTCCACAAACAGTTTAAAATGCACAGTACAGTTGAGAAAGGGGGAAGGGAGGAAAAAGATTCTTCTTTAAATCTCTTTTAAAATCTTTCAAAAAATTATTTATGGGGAAAGGAAAATTCTGTTTTCCTCTCCTCCTTCTCAGACACCCTGCCAGTCCATTAAAACCCTGAAACTGAGAGGCAGCATGTTGTGCCCCAGGGAATCAGCCTTAAGTCAACATCTCAAAGTCTACCTCAGAAGCCAGCACTGGCAGCAGCTGGATGTGGGGATGGAAGGAGAGTGCCCAGGCTCCTCTCTTTCCATCCCAAGGCAAAGCTGCCTTGAGGCAAAGCCACTCCATTTTCTCACTGTTAAAAAGAAGAGGGAGAGCAGGACCGGCCTTGCCTTGCAGGCATTTCTCTTAAAAAGTTTTTATTCAGAAAAGCACTTAAATGAGACCTTAACTTTGAGGATACTACAGTAGGATTTGAGCACAGGTGGATGCTGTACCTGGTGGTGAGGGGGTGACAATGAGAAGTAGGGCAAGTTCTTCCCCCAGAGGGTGGTCAGGCACTGAACAGGCTCCCCAGAGCAGTGGTCACGGCCCCAAGCCTGCCAGAGTTCAAGTGTTGGGACAACGCTCTCAGGCACAGGGTGGGATCCTCAGGTGAGCAGGGCCAGGACTTGGACTTTGATGATCCTTGTGGGTCCCTTCTAATTAAGCTTCCAGGATCCTGCACCTTTTCAACCATTGCCAAGTGACTGCATGGGACCTGGCAGCCTGTGTGTCCTGATGGCAATTCTCACACGGGCAGCGAGTCCTGCACTCCTATGGCTGGTCATCCCGCCACCAAAAGCTCCTGAAAAGGTTTGCATGAATGAGCTGATCTAGCTTTGTTTCTGCTCCCATGGTTTGCCCTTTACCCTTTGGCCTTTGCCCAGCTCTGTGGCCACAAGAGCAAGGGTCTGGCCACAGATGACTGCACAGCTGGCCAGATGCTTATTGTGCATGGCACAATGAGCCATGGTGGGGGCCCACAGCTCCTGCTGCTCCTCAGCCCCAGCCACTGCCATGCTCAGTAGAACAGCAAACCCAGCATTTTTTTCCCGGTGTAGGGAAGGCTCCAGTGCAGTCCGTTGGGTGGGCTGTGTTCAATGCTTCCTGGTGCCAGGGAAAAGGGATGTTGTTTCCCGCATACTTGGAGCTGTGCCCTGTTTCCATCCTGCTTTTCTTCCACTGTACCAGTGCAGCAAACCCAAGCCCTGCCAGCCCTGGCTTTCCCTCCTTGGTGAGAGCCCTTGGTGCTGGGGGGACCCAGCCCTCAGGCAGCCAGGGCTCTGGTCAGCGCTGAGGAGCTGCGTGGGGCTTTCTGTGTGGCTGTGTGTCCAACAGCATCTAGATGTCAGTGCTACCTGTGCAGGTGCAGGTACACGTGTCTGCCTGCTTGGGTGCCACATGCACACCTGCCGTCGGCTGGCCACCACCACTGGGCACAGCCTCCAGGCTGGGTACCAGAGTAGTAGGAAAAGTTGAGAAAGGGAGCATGGCAGGAGGAGCTGTTTGTTCAATCAATGATTTACCAAATGTGTACACTGTACTAAAGACTTGTAAACATACTTTAATGGCCAGCTGTAAATGCAGGCAGTAGCAGTGCCAGCTTCATCTCCATCAGATGTGTCTTAAGAACAGCAGAGGAAGGGCTCTGAATCACTTTGTTACAGGCTCTGTCAGCTCTGCAATTATGCATGTAAATCAAAGAACCAATGTCCTCAGGTCAAAATTATTTGAGTGACATGAAAGGTTTTATGACCAGCAGCTTCTCCTTTGCTGGGTTCCCTGCAGTTCCTTGTCTTCCACAGAGGGCATCTCCAGAATGTTGGGTTTCCGTCCCAGTGCCCCAAGTGCATGGCTGTATTTTCACTGACTATGCTGGAAGTCTCTTTTGTTAATCACTGAAGCACAGCGTCATTAGTGAGAAGCGCAGAGTGTACACAAAGAGGAACTTGCCAAATTACTAATAAGCAGAAACTCCATCCATCTTAATGAGACAGGGTTAAGAAAATAGCAACCTAGAATATACACAATGGAGCCTTTCCAATCTGCTTATTTAGTCCTGTTAGAAAGTAGTTCTGAACTCCATCTCTGGTCTAGCTTGGAGGTTATCACATGGTTTCCAAATCACAGGTATCTTATGCTCTTGCAAATCATTTAGCATGAGAAGGATGAATAAATAAGTGGACAGATGGCTCAAAAATTTTAGAGAGAAGAGGGCACACAGGATTGCTGAAGAGCAAGAAGCATGAGGAGATGTTTCCTCATGGTGGGCTAGTCTCCTGCTCCCTTTCTTTGGGGTCCTCACAAAAGCAGCCGAGGGTCTCCATGTTCTCAGGCAGCATGGGGCCACTCTTGGGCCGAGACTTCCATCAGACCAGCCCAGCAGTGTGATTTATACGCCCGCAGTGAATTGCAGCACTTCCCCAGGTTACTCTGGCAACCCAGAAGGGGTTTGCACCCACACCAATGTGCCTGCACACCTGTGCTCCCCAGCCACATTTTTCTTTTGTTGGGTAAGGAATGACTTGCAGTGCCTTTCACGCGTGCAGCTTGGCTGCTGCTGTTTTATTGAACACCAGCACTTGCCGTATGTTATTCAGGCAAACTTTATATATGCCACAGACCCTCTCAGCAGCCTGCACCTGGTCCAGGGCAAAGCTGAGCCTTGTGGAGAAGAATGTGCTGTAATGCAGCAAGTTATTACAGGATAAATATTTATAAGCCCCTGTAAACATTTGCCATTGGTTCCCTCCTGGGACTAGGGGCAGACAGTCAAGAGTTTCACAAGTGCTGAAGGCATTAGCTCTTGTAGTCCTTTATATGTTAGCTAGTACACCCGTTGTTGGTCGTGTATAGTTATAGCATTTATTGGTGCTAATTTCACACAAACAGGAGACATTGGCTGGAATTGTTGCATGCCTTGATCCTGGCCCTGCTGCCGGCCAGCTTTTGGTGAAGGTGTCTCCTGCAGCCCCAGGGGCACTGGGCACCTGGCTGAGGCATCGGACCAGGTCTCCACCGCTGCAAAACCTGCCTGTGCAGATTCCCTTATCATGGGATGAGAGAGGGTTCCTGGCTGCATCAGTGTTACTGGAGTCTTGGAGCAATCTGCTGATGGCAAAACCAACATCCTCCTCGGGGACTGACCCTGGCAGGGGCTATCAGTAGGCTCTCGGTGGGCTGAGCGGGATCTAACCTAAAGCAAATATTCCCTGGGGGTGTCCAAGAGCTGTCCTGCTGCAGGGGTGGCATGGTGGGCTCTCCGTTCAGGGACACGGTAGGTGGGCTGCCTCTGCTGGTGCATCCCATCTGCCCCCAGAGAGGGGGCATGGGCACCAAGGGACAGTGTGAGCCCTGGGACAGGGACTGCGGGGATCCATGGCCAGTTTGTCTCATCTCCCCCGTCACTGCTGCCTCTGCTGGGGCTGAGACGGGGCTAATGCAGTGGTGGGAAACTGGAGAAGAAATGCCAGGGCAGGCAAGGCCGTGACTCCTCCATGCCCTCAAGTGCAGGCGTAAAACAATGAGCCCTGGGCAATAGCACTTGTTGCATGGGAGTCTTTAGGGGCTCCACTTTGCTGCTCATGCACGAAAGGCAGTCATTTGGCAAAAATCAGCTCAGTTAGCAGGCTTTGTTCATAAAGAGCCAGGGCCTGAATGGACTCAGGGCTAATATATTCTATTATCCCATGCCTGCCTGTTTCCCCAGGGCAGCATGCAGGGAAAGGCGCATTCCAGCACCAGGTGGCCAGGGCAGAGTGTGCCCAGTGTGGGCAGGGAGGATGGAACAGGTGGGAGAACACGGCTGCCAGCAGCACGGGGACATGTCACCTGCCACCTGCCGTGTCGCCACTGAGCACCCACCGCAGGTGGACATGGAGCAGAGTGGGATGCTGATCTGCAGATGAGGGCAGAGTGCCTGGTCCTGCAGGCTGCTGGGTTGAACAATGGAGCCAGGAATAGGCACGGTTAATTGGGCTGGGCTTTTCATAGGGCAGGAGAGGTCTTGGGACAGCCCAAATGGTGTGTGGTGCAAAGCGTCTCATTATTCAATAAGAAAATGTTAGCCCTTGTGGGAAAAGCAGCAATAAATGGCTATGACATTGGCAGAGATTTAAGAAGCACTGGGCTACATAATTATGAAAGGAAATGGCTGTGCAGGCTTCACCCAGAAAAGTTCATGTGCAGTCTGGAAGGGGTCTGTTGGAAGAGCAGCCCTTCTTGGGCAGCTGCTTTCTAAGAGGTCTTATATCGTGTATTAAGCAATTTAGTGGCCTAGACTAGAGTTGGCATTTTCATTGGTTTAGGTTTTTTCCTCCTTCTCCCTGGTTTCCCCGATTTTTAAAATAAAAAATGGTTTGCCATAAATTGTATTTGCTGGTCAATTGTATTTCAGTTTAAAATTTACTCTTGATTTCCCATTTGGGTGCTGTTGTAATGAATGTGGATATCAGCCACAGAAGAGAGAAAGGAACCAGCAACAACCTTCCCTTGGCCAAGTTCAGGAACTGTCCAGACCATGCATGTGGTCAGATTCAGCAGCCACTGTTCAGCGTGTCAGGGCTGCAGTGAAACCCACTAATCAGTGTGGGATGCCCGGGGTACATATCCCTGGGGTGACCATGACAGGACATTTACCTGGTGCCATGTGGTATTGGCTGACCTGCAGACAACTGGAACCCTGACTGTAGTTTTGTTGCAGTGTTACTGCCGTTGCCTTTGGAGAGCACTCCAACTTTTGAACAAGAGTTTCCCAAGACCTTACCTTGCCTGCGTGCCTGTGATATTCCTATCATGTGCCTCAGCCTGGAACAGAAGGATCAGAGCACTGCCAAAGTCAAACACACCCTTTGCTGCTCTGCAAATAGAGAGGCACTGAGACTTTCCTATGATCTTGCCATGGAAAATGGAGAGGCACTGTCACAATTTGGTTCCCAACCAGAGACTTGTGTCCATGGATGTAACACCTGGGTGCAAATCAGGATGCCTGAATAAATCTTTGAGCAGGTCAGTGCCCTGTTCCACATTACACCTGTTTCCTGAGACACAGCAATATTTTCTAAATTCTCAAAATGAGATGCTTCAGTGTTTCTAAACTAGTTTTGGTAGAAGCAGATTCTATACTGTCAGAATTTCTCAAGGAATGAGAAGTCCATTTTGCAACTGTTTCTTGGTACAAACACTGATCAGTGCTTTGCCACCATTTCCTGAGCTCAAGTAGCAGGATAGGCCCTGTTCCATCCAACTGCCTCTTTCATTCCCGTTTACCGCTAAATTCTTCCCTTCATTAGTGATGCTAACTGGCTGCTCTCTTCTGCTGGCCCTCAGGTGAAAGTGGCTCTTTCAGGCTCCCAGGCTGCAGAGCCACTTGGATTTACCTCTCAATGAGGTGTAGTTCCTGTTTTAAGTAGTACAAGTTGTTTGAGCCGAAGGCAGCGGCAGGAAGGAGAGCTTTGGAGGATTGCAGAGGGGGAGCTCAGTGCCCTGTGGGCACACAGGGGCAGGGCGGCTCAATGGCCAGATGTTGTGCACGACGACCGAGACAGCCTCTCCTGCCCGGCCGGCACCAAGGGGCTCCCTGCTCTGCCCCGCGGGACCGCACGCTGTGCTGGCACCTGGGCGGCCGCGCGGCTGCGTTCTCCCCGTACCCGGCCCCGTCCTCCCGGTACCCGGCCCCGTCCTGCCGGTACCCGGCCCTGTCCTCTCGGTACCCGGCCCCGTTCTCCCGGTACCCGGCCCCGTCCTCCCCGTACCCGGCCCCGTCCTCTCGGTACCCGGCCCCGTCCTCCCCGTACCCGGCCCCGTCCTCTCGGTACCCGGCTCCGGCCTCCCCGTGCCCGGCTCCCCGTGCCCGGCTCCGGCTCCGGCGGGCAGCGAGTCCTTCCAGCCCTGAGGAGCACAGCAAGGTAAGGGTGGCGAGGGGCTGGTGCTGCTGGAGGAATAGGGAATGCAGCTCCTGCTCCTCCGGCACATCTGGAACAGGGTACCCTTTACAGAACAGGCCTCCTTTTCTCTGATTTTTGTTTTGTTTGGTTGTTGTTTTTCTTTTTTTTCTTTCATGGTTTCTGTTGGAATTTGTCAACTGGGAAATGAGTTCTGCACGGTCCAGTACAGGTTCACAGAAATATCTGCAACCCTGAACAGCCGCGCAGGAGCGCCGGGACTTCCCAGAGCCGCCCTGGGTTCAGAGACCGGGAACGGCTCCGGGGGATTCGGGCCGCCCACCGGGGATGCAGCCGAGCGGTGCTACGGAGCGAGCTCACGCGTCCCGGCCCAGGGGGGTCTCTCGGTTCCGCCGAGCTGTCCGCGGGGGCGGCCGCCGGCAGCGGGCGCCCGGCCCGGAGCGGCGTGCGGTGCTGTCGGGGCCACCGTCGGCTGGTCGCGGCGATGGGCAGCGTGAGGGGGCCCGGTGGGGCCGCCCTGCGGGCGTTGGTGTCGGTGGCCGCCGGGCTGCTGGCCTGCGGCGTGGCAAGCGAGTACGACTATGTCAGCTACCAGTCAGACCTGGGCCCTTACCCTGGCGGGCGCTTCTACGCCAAACCCCACCAGTGTGTGGCCATCCCTGCCGACCTGCGGCTTTGCCACAGCGTGGGCTACGACAAGATGGTGCTGCCCAACCTGCTGGACCACGAGACCATGGCCGAGGTGAAGCACCAGGCGAGCAGCTGGGTGCCACTGCTCAACAAGAATTGCCATATGGGCACCCAGGTCTTCCTCTGCTCCCTCTTTGCCCCTGTCTGCCTGGACCGGCCGGTCTACCCCTGCCGCTGGCTCTGCGAGGCCGTGCGTGACTCCTGTGAGCCTGTCATGCAGTTCTTTGGCTTCTTCTGGCCAGAGATGCTCAAGTGTGACCAGTTTCCCCAGGACGACGTCTGCATTGCTATGACAGCTCCTAACGCCACCGAGGTCTCCAGGCCCAAAGGTAAGGCATGGCTCGTGCTGCAGCCTTGCTCCTGGCACTCCTCTCTGAGCTGATGGGGCAGGTGCTAGCCCAGGAGGGGCTACATGGGACTGAAGGGGTTTATGTGGCAGGAGGAGTCTCACCTGAACTCTTCTTGGCAGCAGCTCTCCTCTAGGCTCTGAGCACTCTCTGTGCCCTCCTGTCCCAAGGAAGGTGGGATGCCGTGCCAGCTCATCATCCCCATCCCGGAGCCTTGGGACAGGCTGTCTGGGACATGGTGGGGTTGTGCCTGTTGTGATCCCTGCACAGGCACTGGGGCCAGGCTCCAGCCCCAGTGGACCGGGATGTGACCCTCTGTCCTCAGATCCTGCACTGTCCCGGTTCTGCTCCCAAGCCAGGCTCCTGCAGGGCTGCTCTGGGCAGCAGGAGGACATGTGGTCTCTGCGGCAGAAAGTGCTGGCTGGCTGGGGTCAACAGTGACAGCAGTCCTGGCAGGATCCCCCACGTCCAGTGCAGTCCTAGGGCAAGAGGCTGGGCAGCTGGGCATGCGGTGGAGATCCAGCCGTGCCCTCGGGTGGGCTGTGGGCTGGAGAGGGAGCAGGAAACCTGCCCGAAAACGACTGGGGAAAGTGAACGTGGTTCGTGTTTGTTTCCGTTGCATGTGGCACGTTTCTGTGGTGCCAGACTGGCTTGTTCAGGTTGCAATGAGTCTGACTTGTTGCTGGAAACCTGAAAATAAATAAATATCCTGGTGTCACTTCGGTGTTTGCTATTGGAGCACTGTGAAAGGCTGGCAAGAGGAATGTTTGTAGAGGGAGATAGCAGAGGGCTCTAAGAGAGTGGAGTGCTTTTTGGCCGGCAGAGCCTCATTGAAGGGAATTGTCACTCCTGATTCCACGGGGGCATGGTGCCGGCGCTCGGGAGGAGCTCGGGGACGGGCGAGGAGGGGGCTCAGTGGTTTCTGCGGCTTCTGCGCTGTGTCAGCTCGTCTGCAGGGACGTCTGCCCTTTGCAATTGCTTCTACAGACAAAAGCTGTATGCGGGCTCGACTGGGAGAAGTAACGCAGCCGACGGGGACTGTGTAATGTCATCCTGCCCACCTGGGAAGGACTCGTACTTCAGAGAGCCCTCCTGGTACGGGACAGGAGCGGAGTGCCTCCTGCAGCGGGGGTGACACCTGAGGTGTCTCGGAGCTGTGCGGGGACGTGCGGCGGGCGGTGCAGAGCAGTGGCACGGTGGCTGTGGGACGGCACGCACAAGGGGACACCCAGGCTCAGTACCCAGGGGAGCTGTACGCAGGAGCCCATGTCACATCTCAATGCCACCCAGAGGCAGGTGGAATGTGAAGTTTGTTCCAGTGCCGTGGGGAGTCAGGGACCAGCCTCTCCCTACAGTGATGGCAGCACAGCCATACTGGCTTCCTTGTTATAGCTTGCCCTTACTGATGTGACTGCTGGAGAAACCTCGTTGTTTTCCAGGAATGCTCTAAATTAATATGTCTTACGTGAACCTGGACCCTTGGTCAAGACCGCAGCCGTGTTCCGTGTTGCAGGTACAAAGGTTGCTTTTATTTCCCCAGGGACTTGCAGCCAAGCATGCTCCTGGGACAGCTGGGTCTGAGCTGCCCCTTCCAGGGTCTGAAATAGAGTCTGAGCTGTGTGCAGGTCATTCATTTTGCAGACATTAGTGAGCCAAGACCTGGGAACAGTCTTCTAAATGAGCAGCATCTGCCAAGTTTTCTGTTGAGTAGTTTGACGACTTTCTCTTCACCTTTCGGACATGTCTTGAAGGCAGCAGTGGGGTGGGACACAACTGCTTTCTTGTGGTGCCTCGAACAGTTTAGAGTGAAAAAAGCAAACTCCAAGTTAAGTGCAACCACTGCTTTGGTGTGAACCAGCACCGCTGGATGTCCTGCATGCCACAGAGGCTCTCTTGGTGGCCCGTAAGGCACCCATTGCTTCAGCTCCGGTACTGCCACCTCCTGCAGATGTCATCGCGGGTGACCTGCAGCTCAGTCCTTATCCCTGTGCTGGCTGGGTACTTTCGTCTGCCTGGGTTCTGCTATGTGCACCCTGTCCATGGTTTGTCTGTGTTTTCTGTCAGCACCAACTCCTGGAGCCCCTTTGCTCTTGGGCACAGGGGTGTTTCCTGTTGATTCAAAGAGGGTTAGAACCAAGCAGTGTCCCCCCTTTTCTCTTGGTACTAATAAGAACAAACCCTTTCAGTATTTTTACCCATTAACACCTTGAAATTGGAATTTGTTTCTCCCTCTCAAAGAGCTGACCTGCTGAATTCCTTTCTCCTTAAGCACAGGCAGTAAAGCCTGCAGACCCACAGGATGCATCAGGGGAGTTGCAGATTAATACAGCATTACACATTCCTTCTCTTGCCCCTGGAGTAAGCTGGCTCTACAGCCAGGCATTGGAAAATGGTCAGCAGGGAACAAGTGAGCTGGAGGCAGGCTGAGTTTGTGCTTGGAGTTGAGCTGTCAGCTGCAGCAGATGGGCCCCGAGGGTGGGCTGGAGATGTCTGCTGCAGTGCCTCAGGAGGGATGGGAGGGCTTGCAGTTTTGGGGTAGCTGTGGCTCCACAGAACAGCAGTTTTCCTGGGGCACAGAGCTGTGCAGGAGCTGGCCGGGCCCCCAGCATTTGTGTTCCTGTCTGTAGTGTGATGTGGTGATCCAGAGCAGAGGACGGTTTTTCTTTCCATTGACAGGGAACAGTGTCTCCTGCAGTCCTGTTGTGCTGTGAAAGGGCTGCAGGAGGCAGGACTGCAGGTTGGGTTGGTTTAGAGCGGATATAAGGAGGAAGTTTTTTGTAGTGAGGGTTGTAAAACACTGGCACAGATTATCTAGAAACGTGGTGGATGCCCTATCGTTGGAAACATTCATGGCCAGGTTTGGTGGGACTCTGAGCAACCTGATCAAGGTTATTGATTAGGGCAGGGGGATTGTGCATAAGTGAAGCTGCTGCCTGTGGAAGGGACTACCCAGGGGCTCCCAGGTCCAGCCCACAGGATGGCTGTTGGCTCTGGGCCTTGGAACAGCAGGGCAGGGGTCTCTGCCACCTTGGGTGTGTTACAGCTTGTTCAGGGGCTGCTGGAGTATAGCTAGAGCAAAGCCTATTTGCACCAGGGAACAATGAGTCTTATTTTCCATTTTTGTTTGCTTTTTTTTTTTTGTATTTTAATTGGTTGCCTGGAAAGCTCATAGAGTGGATGCAGCAGTGGTGTTCATGTTTGTCTGGCTGATGTAGGCTTGGCCAGCCTCCTCATGTGCACTTTGGCTGCTGAGGCAGGTTGAAGTGCTTGGCATGGCAGGTACCCCTGGCTTGTTCCTAACAGTGATCCCCAGCACGGTGATGAACTCCTGGCTCTGCAGCAGATGAAGGGCTGAGCCTGTGTCACCTTCCTATGGGCACTCTCTCTCCCTTGTCATGAGCTCATTAAGTGTGCAGCCTGGAAAGAAATACTCTGCTGATTTTAAAAATAAAGTGTTAGGGTTGTCCATCATATCTCCAAAGGCTGCTTCCGCCTGTGTCCCTCTGAGTGAGATGGTGATAGTGGCAGTTGCATGTTAGGGTTCTGGAAGAAGAGGTTACCAGGTGATGGACAGCTCTCAGAGGAACGGAGGGTGTGGGACTCTGGAGGTGGATGTTGGTGCTCTGAAGGCTGACTTGTGACTCGCACATAGGAGCGAGCGCAAGGCCAGTTGCTCTGCATGTGTGATTAATAAAGTCATGGTGCACGTCCCCAGGAATTAGCATTTGGCACAAAAGAGATTTGGGGGTGGTGACAGGGAAAGAACAAGCCACGGGTAACAAATGTCTGGCCTGAATTCCTGTGGGGCATCTGTGGCTGAGGAGACACGACACTATGGTCATGGCTGTGCCTCTCTCGCCAGCTATGCTGGCTCTGCACCCCTCTTTCTGGGACACCTCTCTGCCTTTTCGGTCCAGCAATGCTGCGGGTTTGCTGGCCTGGCTGAGGGCTGGAAGGCCGTGAGTGCTCTGCTTACAGGCAGGGACTGGCAGATGTTTTGCTGCAGTGTTGTCCCTGAGAATAACTCCCTTGTGTGGGAAGAGCCCTCCGTCTTGCTGGACCAGGAACAAGCAGCATCTCCCAGCTCAATAAATTCATCTGCCAGTAGCTCAAGTCTATGTCTGTGTTGCTGGGTGGTCTGCTCCAACTGCAGATGGGAACCTGGAAACAGATTCTTATTCTCTGGGTGAAGTGAGCTTTCCTCTAAGGACAGACCCCAGTGAAATCCCCTGGGCTGGCATTTCCCAAGAGGCAGATGTCAACCAGCGACTGTCAAGCAGAGGTGCTTTGCTCTGCTGAAGCCATGAGGCTGCCCTGGGCTCAAAACAAGAGCGAGGGTGACCACTCCTGGTGGTGGCAGCATCCACAAGAGCTGTGCTGGTCCATCCCCAACCAGTGCTGCTCTGGGACAGGGCAGGAGGGAGGGTAGTGGGGGGCTTCCTGAGCACTGCCTGGGCAGTCTGCGGGATGGTTCCCGGTACTGAGGGGAACACTGGGCTGTCCCAGTCCTGAACCCCCTTGCCTGGCACCAGGATGGCACCTTGGCATTGAGCCATCTCTGGGCAGCGTCCTCCTGCTGTGCTGGGGTTCAGGCATTGTGTGCCTGCCTTGGCATGCCATGGGGAGGGAATGTCCGCAGGCTCTGGGCTGTGCCCCTTGGCAAGCAGCTTCCCTCAGCTGAGTGCCTGGCCCTGAAAACTTCTCTCTTTGCCAGTGCTGTCCTTTTGCTCTTAGCAGCTGCCCGTGCCTGGCCTTGGGGCCACTGACAGCATTGAAGTGGGGCTGGCAGAAGGCTGCCTATGGCCAGTGCTGCTCTGTAAGCCAGTGAATGGTTCCTTATACCCAGTAGGGTGTTGTCCCACATTCCTGGGAGCTGGGAGCCTGTGGCAGAGTGCAGGGGCATGGATCCCCCTTGAGGGTGATGGTCTGACAGCATGGGCAGTCTAGCTCTGTGGTGCTACTTCTGGTTTCTTGCCACCTCTCAACTGTCTTCACTTCTCTTGCCAGGAACGACTGTGTGTCCCCCTTGTGACAACGAGATGAAGTCAGAGGCCATTGTGGAGCACCTGTGTGCCAGCGAGTTTGGTAAGAAGGAGCACTCTTGGCACGGGGAGCCTTCCCAGATGGGCACGGGGCAGCCTGGCTCCTGCGTGGCTGGATTGGGACTGCCAGTTTCCCTGCCCGCGGTGGTGCTGGTTGTCCTCTGATCTGTCCCCAAGGCCAGGCACGTGTGCCTCTAGGTGTCAGTGTGGGTATGCGGAGGTGGACCTCGTTAAAAAATGCAAAGCTACTTGAAAGCTTTGTCCTAAATGAGTGAGTGAGTGAGGCAATCAGAGGTAAACTGAACTTCACTTAGAAAAAGAAGATTATCACAAGGAAATAATATTAGCTTTCTCAGATCAAACCCAGAATTAACTGGTTTTGACATCTTTGCTGGTGTACGTAACTTTCCCGGAAGATTATTAAAGGCATATTGAACAAGGTGTGCATTCCTGGGGGATTAGCACTTGAGTGTGCCCTGTACCGGAGCGTGCTTGTGCAAACCCAAACCTGCTCTGCATGCTGGTGTGTTACCCTTTCTGCTGGAAATGAATTCTCAACGCTCCTGCAGATTTGGTATGCCAGAAGTCCTAAGTTCAGCGCAGACTTTTTCTAACAGGGAAAAGCATCAACAGGAACACCCATGTAATAGCTTCCCAGGAATGTGCATGCCTCTGGCTGGCTGGGGAATGGAAGCAGACATGCAGTGCGTGGCCTGGTTGGGGAGTGGGAAGTGCTAAGCACTCTGAGCTGGGGTCTCAGAGCTCTGTTCTGGGCAGGCCATGGGAGCTGAATCAGAGCTGCCCCTGCCTCATTGCACATACAGGGAGAGATGGTGGGGAGGGAGAAACAGCCTCTGGGATCAGCACACCTGGTTTGGATAGGAGCTCCCTGCCCGGGCTTGTGGTCATGCAGAGGCATTGCCCTTCATCCCAGAGAAGGAGTGAGGGGCCCTGGCCAGTGGCAGCAGGGGCTCTGGTGCTGGTGGGTCACTGCTGTACCTGTCCCCTTGCCAGAGGTGTGCAGGGAATGAGCCGAGGGGGTGTCCTGCTGGTAGGCAGGTGCTGGGAAGGGAAATACAAACTTAACTGCATGCTTGTCATCAGCTTCTGCTGCTAAATATCCTCCTGTGCTCTGAGACAGTTATACAACAGGGGGCAGAGGCCAAACCAGAGGAGTTCCCTGCCTCGGCAGAGCGGCTTGGGACAGTGACTTGCCCACAGTGTTAAGTTGTTACTGGGAAAGATGGTGGTGACAGTGTCCAAAGGATGGAGTGATTTCTTGGCAGATGTGGCCTGTCTGTAGCCAGCTGCGGAGCAGGAGCACGGGATAGGATGCAATGCAGGTCCTACCTGTGCCCTGTGAGGGAAGGCAATGTAGGGGTGAGAAGGATGTCTCAGTGGAGGGAGTGGCTAGCGGAGGAGGTGTTGGCTTCAGGAAGTTTTCCCAGAGCACAGTGCATGGCCTTTGGATCTTTGTTTAGTCTTGGGGGGTTACTGTCATGGGGTGATTTCTCAAGGAAAGCTGTTTATCTGGCACGATTATAAACTCCCAAACCTTCAGACTGAGGTTTCTCATGCACGTCCACCAAGGTAAACACTGGCAGCTGACAGGTTACAGATCCTCATCAAAGCCAGACATGTACAATAAATGTTTAAACTAACATGGGCTGCATAGGGCAGCTGTTGGTAGGTCTTGCACTGATTCCCGCTGTGTCGTTACTGCAGGTTTCTCTTACATCCCAGCAGCTTGTTACAGAAAAGAGGTGAGGACCACTTTGCCCACCACAGATGTGTGGCTGTGCCAGTGTAGGAAGTGGCTGTGTAGCAGCCCTGGTGGTGGCCTAGAGTACAGTGCAGGAAGAGAGCTGCAGTGAGCTCTGAACACAAACTGTAAAGACAAGGCAGGAGAGGATCTTGGACAAGATGCTGGGGGTCAGAGGGGTGCCAGGAGACTGCCAGCCTCATGGTCCAGCAGAACTCTGGGTTTGCCTTTGTTTGAGCAGGGATGAATGTGGACTCTAGGGTGCTGCTTTGGGGAAGCTTGGCTGTTTCTCTGAGAATAAGACAGCTTTGGAGTGGATATCAGTGAGGGATGCCAGAACCCTGGCCTGAGCACAGAGCAGCACAGGGGGCTGGATCAGGTATGTGGGGATAATTGCAGTGTAGGTTTTAGTGTAGTGCTGGTGTGCTGAGGCAGCGATGGAAGCGAGAGGAAGCTAAAAAAAGAGATCAGCCTCCAGTGCCCCCACAGCCGCCTCCCCCAGCTGCCCTGGGCTGCAGCCAGCGCTTGTTTCTTACTCCAGGAGATCATTCCATGCTCTGTTTCTCTTAGTGATTTTATTTATTGTTTCTGCCCTTTCTCTGGGGTCTGAGGGGATCCTGCTGAACGGGCTCTGTGGCACTGGGGACTGCAGAACAATCAATACATGCTGTTTATTTTTTCTCTGTGACTGACAGGTCCTTGCCTGCAGCCTTCTCCTGTTACAGCCCTAATGTGTCTTCTGGCAGGTTTCTTCCTTCTCAGTGATTTCTAAAGGAAGGAAAAATGAGGCTGAAGGAACAGTGGAGGTTTCCCTTCTCTCACATTCCCTTTCCTGCACATGAAATGCTGGAGTGGGGCCCCTGCCTGTGCAGGCAGGAGAACAGCAGAGACAGTGTCCTAGTCCTGTGCTGGAAAAGAGGTGTGGAGGTGCTGGTGGGAACAGGAGTGGTGTGTGGTAGTGGCTTGTGAACAGAGCACAGGGGCTCCTGCTCTCAGCTGGTGACTACCTCGGTATAGTGCCATCCTTGGAGAGGGTTGTGCTGAAACATGTGTGTGTTCCATGAAAGTAAATGGTGAGAAGGGCTTGTGGGTGGCATGTTGATCCTGCAGCCCTCTTAGGCCACTGTGGCACGCAGAGTGGCAGGGGCTGGTGCTGCCACCAGTGCCACAGCTGATGCTGAAGCAGCCTGTGGTCACAATGCAGCTGCTGGCCTGGAAAGGTGGCACATGCTCCTGCTGTGGTTGGCTCTCCTGGGTCAGCTCCTGCCTGGCAGCCACAGCTGAAGAGTGAGTCTGTCTGAGCAAGTGTGTCCCGGGATCTCAGGGGCGATTCTGGCCCTTCTCCCACTTGGTGCTGAGACAGATTTGGTGCGGCATGGGGGGAGTGGAAAGGCCAAGGTTCCCAGTGAGGAAGCTGTTTGCTTTGGCAGCTCAGCTGCCTCCTGGAGCCAAGACTCAAAGCATCCCACTCGAGCCTTTTGCCTGCTGCAGGGGCATTCCCAGGGCTGGGGAGATGCCAGGCGAGCTGGTGCAGCACCATGGTCCCCCTACCAAATGCCATGTTCTAGGAAAGCCAGAAATTGGAGGCTGCCTCCCACTGCATGGTGGTGAGCTCTTAGAGTGGGATGAGCACTGGAATCAATGTACCCTCAGGCACCACTTTTCTGGTGTGCGTGGGACGTGCCAAAGCTGTGTGTCTGCCCTGCCACTATGGAACACAGCTTTCATAGCTGGGAATCTCACCTGGAACGTGGGTTGGAACTTGGGGAATGTGGCCCAATTAAGTGAACAAGGGGAACTTGGGGAGCCAGGTCACTGCAGGGGAATGAGAGCTGAGCAGAGATCATCATCCTTGTGTGACTGCTCAGCCTGCAGCACCAAAGGCAGATGAAGCTTGGTGGTCCATGAGCCAGGCTGTGTTTACCTGGGCAGCACTGCAGGCTCTTGCTGATTATGAGGACATTGCTGCTGGGAAGAACAGAGCCTGACACAAACTATTTGCACCCCTGGTCAGCTTCCTCCTTCATCCTCCTTGGCATTATTTCATCTTGGCTCTGTGTGCCGCTCTGCACGAGCGAGGTTTGGACGAGGTTTTGGTTTACATCTGGATTTATGGTTCCTCTGGGCAGCTCCCATGAACCTGCATTGCTGGCTCACAGCCTGCTGTGTGCAGGAAAGGGAGCAGCTGTGAGCTCCCACAGCACAGGATTACCAGGCCTTCTTTGTCTTCCATGGTGTATGATATTTGGAGTAGATCAGACCTCCGCTAGCTGGCAGATCTTTTCCTCCTCTAGCAAAAAGGATCAAACTTTGCAGTGATCTCAGCAAAGCAGTTTGCAAACAAGCCATTTTGCAAAAGTCTCTTATTGTGCTGTTGTAATGGTGTTTTACCATCCTTCCTGCCCTGGCCACCTCTGCACTTAGTGCAAGGGCCCCAGTCAGCAAGAATAAAGGAAGTGAGGCTGACACTGAGGGGTGTTGCTGCTACTGCTGCTCAGTTGATGTCGTGGAGCTTAGAGCTGCTTGAAAACTACTTACTTCATTTTCCAGATCTGTTGCAAACTGATCTGGTTCAGCATCTTTAACTCTTTAAAGCTGGAGTCTCTTTAGCTCCTGAGTTTGTAAAACAGGTGGAATGAAAATTTCACTTAGGTTTCCAGTCCTAGATTACTTTCTTACACAATAGCAGTGTAATGTGACAGGGCTCTTGGCAAACCTAGGGGATGTTTTTGGCACAGGGGCAGGCAAACACGGTTGCTCCTGTTGCCAGGATAGTGGCTGGGAGCACGAGGGTGATGCAGAATCTCTGCTGCCTGCTCGGGATTGCCATCGTGCTGTCCTGCTGCCATCTGTGTCTGGAACAGTGAGCACTGCTCCCGTCCAGGAAGCAGCACGTGTTCACTGCTGCATATTCCAGCAGAGCACGACTTCAGGGAATGATGCTGTGAGGAACCATCTCCCTGCCAGAGCCAGAGGTTCTTGTGGACTGCCTGCAGCTGCCCTGAGACTGTAATGAGAAGGGACAGCAGCCAACCAATCACCTTTCTGAGCACTAGTTATCTGCAGCTCTGAAGTAAACTCCCAAATGATGAAAATATGTTAGCAATTTTTGTCCATATGTGCTTTTCTCCAAAAACGAGGCAGAGCCAAATGGCACAGAAATTATATTTTAATGTGCAACACATTTTCATCATTTTTCCCGTGTATGCAAAATTCCTCTTCATGGTTATGGCAAAAAAACCCCGTTTTTTTGGGGCAGAGGGTATTGCGATTAACTCAGGAAAATGCTGAACCCAAAGAGGGGAGAGTATTTTCCATGGAAGTTGTATCAGACCGACTTCCCTTCTCCTGGGGAAGGTGCAGGCACATGACTGCATGCCAGGGCCTCCACAGCTCTGATGCAGAGACATCCAGTGCTTGGAAACTTGTTTCACAGGCACCTGAGGGCCGCTGTGACTGCAAACAAATGCTTGAGAAGCCAAATTGACCTTTTAAATGATCCTTTCAAAAGTCTCTCCATGCCTCTAGAACAGGGAAGTCACCTAATTTACTCAGTTAACATTTGTGCTTGGCAGCTGAACAAGTCCCCTCTCAAATGGAAAGTGCTGGGTGCTTTGCTGCAAGAAGGGGAACAAAGATGTCAGTGTTTTACCTTGGTGCTCTCCTGGGCATGGGGCTGTTCCACCTCAGGTGCAAGGGTATGAGTGTCATACTGGGCCAAGTCATGGTCAGGGTGAGGCCATGGAGCAGGAGCATTCAGGAGCAGAGCAGGGAGAAGGGCAGTGCCTGAGTGGAGCAGGGCACTGTGTGTCTGCAGTGGGACAGGGCATTGCTGCTGTCCTGGGGCCACGGCACTGCTGCCCCCTCAGCCTCACTTAGCAGAGGCTTTGTGCCAGTGAAGGCTGCTTAGGAGTTTTGGTTTTCCCCCTCTCCCATCTTGTTTTGCAGCTCTTAAGATGACCATAAAGGAAGTGAAGAAGGAGAATGGGGACAAGATGATCATTCCACGGAAGAGGAAGGCACTGAAGCTGGGGCCCATCCGGAAAAAGAACCTGAAGAAGCTGGTGCTGTTCCTAAAAAATGGGGCAGACTGTCCCTGCCATCAGCTGGACAACCTCAGCCACTACTTCCTCATCATGGGCCGCCAGGTGAAGACCCAGTACCTGTTGACAGCCATCTACAAGTGGGACAAGAAGAACAAAGAGTTCAAGAAGTTTATGAAGAAGATGAAGTCGCCCGACTGCCCGACGTTCCCGTCCGTGTTCAAGTGACGTGTGGTGGCGGGGGAGCCGCTCTCCGGACCTGCACGGCGGCTCGGTCTCGCTGCTCTGCAGCAGGGATGCTGGGGCCAAGCCCTTCTGCTCCCCCATCCTGCTCCTCAGAGCTCCCTCACTGATCTCAGCCTCCCACGTCCTTGGCCTGATCGCCTGGGCATGCGCTGCACGTGCACCAAGCAGTCGCTGAGGTCACACATGATTTGTGTCTGCGTTGTCTAAAGACCTGTTATTGTACAGAGACGTGCAACCATTGAAATAGCAGCTGTCAGGTGCAGAGGGCAAGCAGAGGGGTGCGAGGTGGTGTTAAGAGCTTGCATGCTTGCAGAAAGGACCCTCATGACCATGTTGCTCCTGTCTTCATGGCTGCAGGATTGCCCTGAATTCCTGTATGAACCAGAGCTGGCTGATTAGACAGAGATCCCATCTTATGATCAAAGTTAATAAATGAGTAGTGGAGAACCCATTACAACCTCTGTTAAGAATTCCTAATAGCTAATTGCCCTCACTGTAAAAATATCCCATTATAGTCTTAACCTGCTTAGTTTAAGCCTTAACCCTGGTTCCTTGTTGTGCCTTGATGGGCTGGAGCCCTCCCTCACCAGCATCTCTTATAATGTCTCTCTGGGTGCCTGCCTTAGCATCTGCTGTGCCAGCTAAGCCCCTTTTGCCCAGTGCTGTGCTGCACCCAGGTAGCCTTTGGGTCTCCATACTGTGCCCAGTGTGTTGGTGCACTGGCGTGGGGACCAGGGGCAGAGGGGGCTCTCTGCCTACACCTGTGCCTTTGGCCTTGTGCAGGCCCTGTCTCAGCAGTGTCCAGCTGAGATCCCCTGCCCTGCTGTGGCAGTTCCGGTGCACAGGCAGTCTCATCTGCCCAGACCTGTCATTCCATTTCAAGCCCGTGCAAAGGTTCAGTTGCTGGCCTGCCTGGGGCTTTGGCTGGGGGGAGCTCATGGCCAGCTCCTCCAGCTTGTGTCACTCTCTCACTTTACCAGTGATGTTTTGATAGTTCTTTTAGGCTGCTGGCAAAGTACCAGAGTGCAGAAGGCCAAGGACTTTTCCCTGTGGAGCCCCGCAGGGAATGTATCATCTCTGTCTTCCCCTCTTTGCTGTGGGACCCATCAGTCTGGGGTTTTGTCTGTTTGATCTATGACAACTTGGCTTTCTATCATTATGTCTTTTTTGCCCTAATTGAAATGTCATGTTTGTATGATCTCAAGTAGTTTATGAAAGACAAAGAATATCTTACCCAAATGATTACATTTATTGACCAAGCTGAAATTAATTATTCTGTTAATTGGACTAGTTCTCTTTATCACAGACCCATACCACTCTGTATTCATTACCCTTCCTCCTTCTGTTTAGTATTCACATCCATCACCAATACTCTAAGAGAATGAATATCTGATGTCTGAGATAATCCTGTTGTATCACAGTTAAGTGAAATAACAAATACTCATTTTTGAGGTTTGAAACAAACATCCTCAAAACTGGTGAATTAATTATTTCTCAGCTTGGGAGTGGTGCTTATTCTCCACATAGGCACAGAGCCACAGACTCGGTTGTAGAAGAATTCCATTAACAAGCCAAGTACTCTGAGGAATGATGTTTCACAGCTAACAGAGAGATGGATTTAGGATATGAACTTTGTAGAGTCCCCCTAGGTTGCCTTAGACCACCATTTGTAGTAGTGTTGTTTCTTTATTGCAAAATTAATCATTGTAGATAATGTGCTTTATTAGTGAAGTAAAGAAATAAATAAACCTTGGGCTTTAACATCACAGATTGATGAGGTGAAATGATGGAGAGGGCTGACAAATCCAGCTGTGTGGGGAATGGAGTCAGGACATGATGAGCGAAGGTGTGGTTCTCTGTGAGTGCCCATGGTGCCCCTAGAAGCCCCACGGGGATGGGGCAGGGACCCTCTGTCCCTGCTGCCTCACCTTCCTGAGCACAGCAGAGGCTTGGCTGTGGCAGAGAGAATGCTGCTGCTAAAATTGCCCAATTAATCCATCAAGTGTGATTCCCCCAACCCCCCTTTTTCTAAAGAGCTGCTGTTTCCTAACCCTTTTGGGGCTGCTGCAGCATGACTGCTGTGGGTGTGCTGGGGCAGCCTGGCCTGGAGGCTGTCGGTGGTCCCAGGGCATTGCAACAGGCAGTCAGGGAAGTGGTGGAGTCACCATCCCTGGAATGCTGCCAGAAATTACTGGATGTGGCACGTTGGTTTAGTTGACATGGTGGTGTTCAGCCAAGGGTTGGACTCAGTGATCTTGGAGGTCTTTTCCAACCTTATTGATTCCATGATTCTGTGATTGCATGCCCACCCACATGCAGCGGCTGTAGCAGGTTGCAGGGAGAGCAGGTGCCCTTCCTGGGAAGCTCCTGCTGCTTCAGCCAGCCCTGGCTGCAGCTCACAGGTGGTTTTAGTCAAAATGATTTTTTACCCACCTTTGGGTGAGGAACTGCTGAGAATGTGCTGCAGCCCCAGCTGGGTCCTCAGTGCAGGGGAAGGTTTAAGAGCTCGGGGTAAGCACCAAGTTCTTTCTGCAACGCATTTGGCCTGAGACATTGGCTGCAGCAGTGTTGTCACTACAAAACCAGGTAAGATCAGTGCTGTGGGGCTGCTGCTTGGGGTCTCCTTTTCCCAGCTCAGAGCTGGTGCCTGGGTGAGAGCTGACCTGGGGCAGTTCAGGGCTTGAGCTGAATCTGGCTCTGCTTTATGTGTCCCTGCATTTCACTGCTGGTTCATCTGTGGTCATTCAACAAAGTGAGAGGATCAGGTCAGTTTGAAAAGATGCAGGAAGCCAGGCAATGTGTTTGCTGAAAATTTACAGAATCAATTCCTTTACTGGCTTTTTGTAACTGGCAACTCCTGAAGTGTTTTTTGGTCATGTAAAAAGTGAGACTTGCAGTCAAACTGCTGCATGTGGGTGGCTTTGCTGTCTTTATATTTCCTATATTGCTCTCCAACAAGAAAAGTCTACTAAAACCTGAAATGGGCGAAGTGTAAACTGGCGAAAGTACCCAAGATCCTGGATTGTGCTTGTGTGGAGTCTTGTGGAGCAAACAGATGTTTACTGAAATGAGAAAGCACAAAAATCTCCTTAAATGAGGCATCATTTGTCTGGCGTAGAGTTCCCAGGACAGAGAGATGGGTGTTTGTGCAGTTCACAGATACACTTTACATTTTAAAATGTCAGATGCTGATTGTTATTAATAATGAGTTCTGGTTTAAGTTACAAGCATTGTGTAAGTGCTCAGTCTAAGACATACTTTGTGCTGGGAGATGCCCTCAGTTTTGCCCTGCTGAGGGCTGTGGGGTGTCTGTGGGACAGTGATGTGCCACCTCTGGGACACTTAGGCTTGCTACAGCCTGGGCTTGTCTGAGGTATGAACCTTAAATCCTAAAATAAAATATCATTCTTTTGTGACTCAGTTTATCCTCCCAATAATGTTTATCTTCTTTGCTCCAGAATTCCTTCTGTTGAGTTCCACCTGTCTGGCCTCCAGTTTGTAGTTCAGTTACAAACTAAAACCAAGGTTTTTTCATGCTATTTAAAAATTCATCTTCTATCCCTCAGTAAATTTTTTAATATTGCTGGCAGTCTGTGTTCTGCTTTGACTGCTGCTGGGAAGAACAGCTGAGCAACTGGGGAGGATTTGTTCTGGAGGAGAGAGGATGCCAGCCTGGTGTGTCTGGTGTGGAGCTGTGAATGCTGTGCAGGATGAGGGGGTGATGCACTGGAGCTGTGCCAGGCTGAAGCTGGCTCGTCACTGGTTCACAGGCAGCAGGTCTGGGGTCATCAGCTGAACATCTGCCATCTGGAGCTGGGTCCTGCTTTAATCAGCTGTTCCATAAACAGGCAACCCAGGTGTGCAAGAGTATAGCACAGATAACTGAAAAATAACAGGGTAAAAATGGAAATAACCAGCTCCTTCCCTTTGTGGGCAGATGGAGTTTCCTTGACTGCGCTCACCGCCCTGCACGGGGCCAGGGGAAGCAGGGGACAGACCCCTGAGCCCCTGTGGCTATAGATGGGCCCAGCAGTGAAGGGCTGCTGGGTGAACGTGCAAAGTCTCAGCTGAAATGTTCTCGAAAGCCACAGTGAAACTCTCCTTTCCCTGCCCCAACACTAGAAACCTTGCAGAGAAAATGCTCCACTGTGTTTCAGAGGCTGCTCCTGCTTTCTCACTGCGTCATGCTGGATGACCCCTAAAAGGGACACACATACACACGTAATTAAAGCCACTCTGCAGCCCAAGGCCAGAGCTGTGTTTGGAAACCACTGCTCCCTGGCTCAGAGGTTCTTTTTTCCATCCCAGCTCTGCGTGCCGCAGTGGCACCACCAAGGAGAAAGAGCTCCCTCAGACCTGGTGAGGAAAAACGTCTTCCAGTGTCTTTAGGAAGTGCTTTTAAAATCCCCGTTTTGCAGAGGAAGAGACATTTTTTTATTACTGCTTCTTCCCCAGTAATTCGTCTGAGCCTCTGGGCGTGCAGCCTGCTGGATAAGCGTCTCCCTTTGGGCAGGCTGTAGGTGTCCAAGCCATGCTTGAATGTCTTCCTTGGAAGGGGAGTGGGGCAAGCTGGCGGCTCCTCTGCTCCTGGGAGCTTCTCACTGCAGACAGACGACATGCAGGCTCTAGGAGCTCTGCAGCACACGGCTTCCCAAAGCAAAGCCCCGTCCTGGAGAGCCTTGAGGGAGGGAGTGCGGCTCGACCTGTCAGGGTGGCCTCACAGCCTTGAAACAAATGAGGGCTTTGTTTCAAGAACTTCCCATCAGAGGCTGAAGCCTCCTCTGGGGCAGCAGTCTGCCACGAGAACGCTGCCTGCGTGGCAGGAGCAGGGTCTGCTCTCCCCTGCTTTGGCAGAGAGTCTGCCAGTGCCCGCCAGCACCAGGGGAGCCCTGGCTCTGTCTCCTCCCGGCACATCAGGGTGATGAATCTGTCTCCACTTGCCTGCGTGAGGGCACGGGCACGCTGCAGCACAGCGGGCTCCTCTCACAGCCTGCCAAGATCCCCAGAGCCACGAGCAGTCCGCAAACAGTCCCTCTTTTCTGAGGAGCTGTGCTAGGATAGGGAATTCACTGCTGTCTGAAACATTTTTCCTTTAGAGACAACCAGGAGATATTTGCCAAGCCATTCTGTGGAGAGGAGGAGGGAAGCCAGGAGATGGCTGGAAGGAGCCATACCTGGTGCAGTCAGTACAGCATTCTTTGGGATCCAGCTCTGCTCTTGTTCTGAGGTGCAGGAACAGCTCCATGGGGCTGCCACCAAAACTGTTCCTTTTCTTTAGCTCAGGCTGGGGCCCATTGTGCTGTTGTCACCCTATGCTATTGGCACTTCACTGCCTCAATCTGACTTTCTCCAAACTCTTGGGTTACTGATGTGGCAGAGAGGCTAATTTACTGGGAGGTGTGGTATTGTGTATGAATAAATGATGGCTCCAGGAGGATGGTGGAATGTGGCTATCTCTGCTGTTACTTGGAAAGAAATGAGGAGATCAGGGCATTTGCCTTGGGCAGGCTGGCGAGCATGTGTGTAGCCTCTAGTGTGGTGTACATTAAACTCTGAAAATAACAAACTGCAGCCCCTTGAGATAAATGTGACGTCTGTAGATTGGTCATCCTCAAGTGGGGGTGAGCACACCCAGGCCAGACAGCCTTCCCAGTTACTGTACAGCAAGGGAAAATACGGATTTGGAGATGGTTGAGCTATTTGTGGAAGCTCTGAGGTAATTTAACATGTGTGAGGCCATGTGTCTTCTTGCAGGGCTTGTGGAACAGTGATGGTGCTGGCTGGCATGTTCAGATTTGTATGTTAAATGGCCTTTAATAAAATGTTAATATCAGGCTAAATTTTTATCAAAGTCCCGCTCCTGGATTAGCACTTGCCAAGAGTTGAGGCATGGCCATGTGTGACAGTATGTAAATGATTAAATGCTGTCCTGCACAGCTGAATCTCTGCAGCCCCAACTGCCTGCTCCAGAGTGTTTGCAATTTCTTCACCATTTCAGAGTGTTTCATTCATCATAAATGTTTATTTAATAATCCTGCAAGACCTTTTAAGCTTCCTGGGTTTAATGTTTGCTAAACACCCTGTCACTTCCACTTGTATTGATAATTCCAGCGCCTGTCCCTGTGGGACAGGACAGCTCTGTGCTAACACAGACCTCAGGAGCCAGTGCTGCCCAGGCAGGTCCGTGGGAGCTGGGCTGGGTGCTTGTCAGCTGGATCACCTCAGCCCCTGTGCTCTCCATGGGCCCTGGCAGTATTAGTTTCACAAATTCATTTTCCTGCACAAAAGCTTTTGGTTACTTTGGAATTAGGGACTGTTTGGAGTTCATTGTTTTCCCGAGCTGCCTTGTTTTGCTGTAATGCTGAGACGCCTGGGCTACAGGAACCTAATCCCCCTCCTCCTCCAGCAGCCCCGCTCTGTGAAAATCTGTTCTCTGCTTAAGTGCAAATTGTTGATGGGAGATAGCAGCGGGTTTTTCTGCCTCCATTTAATGTGTCAGCAGAGAAAGACATCTGCTTGCAATTACGGGCATGGCCTTGCTGAGGGATTGGCCTGGTAGATTTTATAAGGTAATAGGAAATCTTTATCAATTCATAATTCCTGGTGTCAAAGAAAGAAATAGGTTTCATTTAAAGTTTTCATCTTTTATTTTGCAAAATCATAGGATAAAACATGAGATTGATATCAAGGGAAGAACCCATGTGCTCTCTGTGAAGAGTGAGTCCTGGGTTTCTCATGCAGAAGGCTCTGAGCAGGCGAGGGCCAGTCTGGGGGGCGAGTGGGCTCTGCTGCTGGTCCTTTGCTGCCCTCTGCGACATGCCCACAGAGGCAAATCCTTTTGGAAATTATTTGCTGTTGGCTTTGCAGCATGATCTGAAACAGGAAAATTGTCCCCAGTGCAGTGCCCAAAGCATTGGAATCTCTTGGATGGGGCAAGTGGCTGCAGAGGAGCTGCTGTGCACTGGCACATCCTGAGCAGGTGAAACAGCACATTCCAGCACATTCCCAGTGGCTACAGGAACAGAACACAAACCCGTGTTCTTGCTTTCCCCCACCCCAGAATAGCCAGTGCTGTTGGCAGTGCTGGCTGCCTGCCTGGGCCGGAGGCACACAGCAATGGAGGTGCTCCCACCCTGCCTGTGTGTGCCCGGGCAGGGCAGCTCGTGGGCCTGGGCAAACACTGGCACACGTTTGTGGTCGCAGGAAGGTTCCCCAGTGGGCTGGAGGAGGCTCCCCGTGCACCCTGCTCCTTCCAGCTGGGTGGGAGCCTCCTGCCTGGAGCATGGAAAGGGGGCTGCTCCCTGCCCCAGTCCCTCCATTTGCCCTTGAAGCTGCTCCTGGCAGGAACTGTCAGCGTGGCCATTCTTGGCTGTGCTCAGAGTCTGCTGTGATTTCCTCTGTGATTAAGGGTCTTAGAGCATGTTCAATATCATTAAAGAAACAAGAAAATCATGACAATAATGATCTGTGCTCAGGAATGCTCCCAAGAGTAGTTGGAATTGCATTCAGTGCCTTTCAGCTAAGAGAGCTCCTTAGGCTTCAGCTTTGGCAGAGTCACAGGGACAGCATCCCTGGCTCTGGGAGCTTTCTGTGCTCTTTTGTCCATCAGCACCAGTTCCTGTTCCCTGCTGTACACTGCTGTGCTTGGATGTGGAGCCTCACCTCTGGGGCGAGGCTGACAAGTGCAGAACAGACGTTTCCCCAGTGAAGGCAGGCAGATGCCCGTTGTCCAGAGAGGCCCTGAGGTCCAGGTTCTGTCAGCTGGTCTCCTTGCTGGTATGGAGATGCTCTCCCTTGTCACAAGAGCACTAAGGTTTGGCATTGTTCTGCCACCACAGCTGGCCTGCTCTGGGGATGGGAAACACATCCTGGACTCCTGGGGTAATGGCTCTGCCCATACACGTGTGGGCAAGGCATGCACGTGCTGCCACCAGCCCCTGACCATTCCCCAGCCCAGGGAAATCCAGAGAAGCAGCATGGGATTCAGACAGACTTGAGAACAAAACAAAGAAATAAGAAGGGTGGAGAAAATTCTGGGCTAATTTCTAAAATGCCATGAATTTCTGGGGGCAGCTTGAATGGCCAATTCTTTGTTAAAGCAAGGAGAAAATACACGGCCAGGGATGCAGAGTCCAAGGCTGTGTCCCACAGCAGGACAGCAGCCCTTCTGGGCCCAGCTGAGTGTGCCAGGGGCTGCTGGCTACCCAGCCTGAGGACGTGCTTGTTTCTTGCAGAGGAGAGACAGTCTGGTTTAATTTTAAGCTCCCAGTTGTTTGATGTGTTACCAGCATTTCTTTTTACTGAAGTAAATTTGAGCTATTCATCTTTAAGTTTTCAGACATGAGACACGGGGAGGTTTGTTTCTCTGCAGCTCCCAGCTAAGCCCAGGTGTGGTGGGATGTGCTGTGGATGTGCTGTGGCATCCCACTGAGGGCAGACCACCTCTCCTGCAGGGTCTCCAAGCCCAGGTGCCCCCAGTGTGGGCTGGGTGTCTCATGATCCCACAGCCACCTCCATTTGGGTAGCACATCCTGATGGCTCTTGCCTCTGCAGCCCCTCAGTGGAGAAGAGACAGACAGCCGTGCCCCCAGTGCTCCCCTGTGTGCAGCTCCCCAGATACCCCCAGGGCTGGGGACCAGGCTGCCAGCGTGGACCTGCAGCGTGGAGCTTGGCTTGCAAGCAGGGCCTGGATGGATGTGGAGGTGTTCCCAGACTGCAGGGTCTCCCCATCATCTCTGTCCATCAGCTGTCCTCCAGCAGCACCAGGAGTGGGAGGAGAAGCCCTGTGGGATGGCACTGGTGTGTTGCTGATAGTCCCTGTCACCTGGAGCGTTGCTCTGGTGGGAATTCACCTGTCTCCGTCACACAGTGGGAACACGTCCCAGGAGCTCTGGACTTTGCATCTTGTTGCAGTCCTGGCGATGCTGCTGGTCACAGAGGCACAGGAGAATCTCCAGAGCCCCCCAGGGTGCTCTGGACTCCCTGTACCCTGGGCCAGCAGCCTCCCTCTGAGGTCTGCAGGTGATGCACCCAGGGAAGGTGCAGGCTGGTGGGCTTGCTAGTCGTCTCCCGCTGTTTTGGAGCATTAGGCTATGCAGGATTGAGTTTGATTTCTTCCCCTCTCCCCAGTTTTTTAGTAGCTGACAGTTGTAACCAGCGTGAGGTACTAACTTTTTATTTTGAACGCATGAGTTCAGGCTCGTTAATCACTTCCAAATGTCCCCGTCTAAGGGTGATATTGTTTCAGCTTTCAGCCACTAATTTTTTGAAATCTCTGAAATAAGACTCTGCTCTTGAACATGTGCTGGAGAGTAGTTCCTTTCCGCTGTATTTTAAAAATATACATGTGGTTTAATTCAACAAGGCTAGAGGGGACGTTTTTCCTCCAGTTTTTCCCCCCTCTTTTTCTATTGCCAAACCATCCAGCTCTGTGCCAGCAGCAGCCCCTGGATGATCTCAAATGCATTTGGGGGCTAAGAAGTGTGTTTCTGGGCAGGCTCAGCTCTGCTGCCCTGCAGTACAGACTGAGATGTACCCGGGATCAAGGACAGCTGCCACAGCTTGGGCTGTGTGTACCAGACACGAGGAGAAGGGTTGGGCTTCCAGCAGCTCCAGAGCAGTCGTGCTCCCTCACTCCTGCAGCCAGGAGGGCTGTGCTTGCTTTGTCATCTGCTGGACAAGACAAAGCCCAGCTGTGAGGGGGATTCAGGCTGCTGGGCTTGGAAAGTCAGTGAGTGCTGCAAAGCTGTAGGAGAAACACCAGTGAACACTCACGGCTCCAGCAGACACTGAAAATCTGTGGATATATCAAAACAATGGGATATGATTATTCAAAAATGTGAACTGCAGGAAGGAGTCCTGCCAGGCCTAAAGCCCTCAAGGAACGTGGCTGTGTCTGGGCTCAGGAATCCCAAGGAAGCATTCATTTCTGTGACTAAACTGGCTTTTATGTGTCCTGGTTTTGGTAGGACTCTTGAAGAGGTTTGGATGCTCCACAGGGTCTGGCAGTTACAGGAGCTGCTTCAAACCCAGACATCAGTCAGGAACCTCTGACTTCAGGGAGAAAGAAATATTTTTAAATTATTTCCACTTGATTTGTAAAGAAGAAAAGTGGTGGGGGAGGGAGACAGGGAAAAGCCGTTGGTGCAGTATCCAGTAGAAACAGACCAAGGAGGCCCTGGCGAGGACTGAGTTGGGCTGTGTTTCACCTGGGCAGTACCCTGGCTCCCCCTGGCCAGCATGGCCACTGGCTGCAGACACCAGGGCCACGTCCCTGTGCCAGGCCATGCCCTGTGCAGCCCTTACGCCTGGCACAGCTGGGGCCACCATGGTGAGCCAGGTCTCCTGCGCCTCCATCCTCAGTCTGAGCCACAAAGCTCCCTTGCCCTTGCTGGGGAATTGCTGCTGATGGAAACCTTCTCCTGCCTCCAGCTCTTGGAAGCTTTTGATCTTGCTGAGGCTGTTATGTCCTGTGGTTTTGTTGATATTATAAATAGATGCTGTAACTGAACATGAAAGAATTGGTGCTGACCAAGGGTTGTTCTTATTAGATGCAATGAATGAGGAGGGGACAGTTCCTGTCAGGCCCAGTCTCTTATGTCATGGTGTCCTCTGAAGGCTCCTCCACCCCACAGCGTCCCTGCAGGTGCTGGGATGCTCCCTGCACAATCAGCCAGGTGGCAGGTCTTCCTTTCAGGAGGATGGGATGCTTGGCTGTGCTTACATGGCACTTCTATGTTAAGACAAAGATGTAGAGAGATTCTGTTTAAGGGCTGGGGTGCCAATGGAGACTCCAGCAGAGCAGAGAGGAGCTTTGAGCGGAGCTTTATGCGGTTCCTCTCCTGAAGAGCACATCCAGGAGCCAGAACACGCAGCTCCCCGCTGCCTGTAACCAGAGGAACAATGAACAGAGGCGGGGGGGCTCCGCGTGGGACAGCGCGTCAGGCTGGGAGCTCCTGGGGGTGCCGGAGGCGGCAGCGAAGGTTCGGCTCCGACAGCACCGGCGAGCTGTGGAGCAGCACTCTGGGCTTTGGGGGAGCGGGGCGATGCCCGAGGGGCCGGGGCGATGCCCGAGGGGCGATGCCCGAGGGCCGGGGCGATGCCCGAGGGCCGGGGCGATGCCCGAGGGCCGGGCCGATGCCCGAGGGCCGGGGCGATGCCCGAGGGGCCGGGGCGATGCCCGAGGGCCGATGCCCGAGGGGCGATGCCCGAGGGCCGGGGCGATGCCCGAGGGGCGGCGGGCGGCGGGTGCCACCTCACGGTGACGGAGGGCAGCGGGCCGGGAGCGGGGACGGACCCCGAGCCACCGAGAGCTCCCGCGGGAGCTCCGCGCTGCCCCTCGCCCCAGGGGCTGTCCTGCTCCAGCCCTGCGGTTCCTCCGGTTCTGCCTCCCGACCCGAACTCGCCGCGGCTTCTCGACAGAAGCAAATGGTCACAGAATCCCGGAACGGTTTGGGCTGAAAGGGGCCCTAAAATCATCCAGTTCCAGCAACCTGCCATGGCCAGGACACCTGCCGCTAGATCAGGTTGCTCATAATCCCGTCTGCCCTGACCTGGAACACTTCCAAAGATGGGGCATCCACAATTGTTCCTCGAGGGTGGAGATGTGCCCTACAGCATATCGAGGGATGTCTGTGGATGCAATCCCCGGGCGTCTTTGAGTGAGGGGAGAGCTTGGCTGACAACGTTGTTTAGCAGCTGAACTTGTAAATGGTGCAGCAACAGCAACTGTTAGGATTTTAACTGCAATGTCAAGACAAGCAAAGGGTTAATACAAAAATCTCCTCCATATCCATTCCTTGGAAATGACCTCTGCAGGGCCCTCCCAGAGATACAGCTATCTTGAGTCCATGCTGCAGGAGACAGTACTTATCCTGAGCCTGACAGTTTGCTGCTGTCTCCAGACATTTCCTTGGCAGTTGGTTTTAATTACCCTCAGTATGTGGTACCTCACCTGCTCACGCAGACTTGGCACCACGAGCTACTGAGAGACTGAGGGAGTATCACATGGTGTCCCCACGGGGTTGGACAGGAGTTACTGCTCAGGGTGTCAGCACGGGAGGCTTGCTCTCAACAGCTCCTCCGGGCATTGCTTTGTCTCATGCCAGGTCTAGGTTTGGCTCAGGGGATGAGAAACACTTGCAGGAAATGCTCTCTTTCCCTTCTGCAGCACTAGAAGTGCACAGGGTTCTGCAGTTAACTCTTGTGGATTTTGGAGCTGTTTGTGCTGGACAAGGCTCTGTTCCATCCGGGAGAAGGCCTGATGGACACACAGCTCCTTCCCTCTGCCTTGCAGCTCGGCTTCTGCAGGGCAGTGGCCAGGAGGCAAAACTGGCCGGGCACCTTTTGCAGGCCCGGAGGCCACTTGTTTCCCAGGTGAGTCTGTATTTGATGGGCAGTCCAGAGCTCTGCTTTCCCCCTCAGGCAGATGCTGGAGCTGTTGTGGGGACATGTGAGGAGTCACGGTTGCGATCGCTGTGGAGATGTGTGCGGGACACAGGCACCCTGTCTGTCTGCACTTTTCAAAACCTGTGTTTACACCAACCTGTCAGTTACTAACAGCCTTTTGAGATAAAGCAAAACCATCCCAAGGAGAGAAGGGAAGAACCCATTCAGTGAACAGGTTGGTTCTACTCCCTGGAAAAGAGACAAAGCCCCAAGCCACAACCAGTGCACTCAGAGGCTCTTGGTGACAGACTCCAGATCACATTTCTTTTGGAAGAGAAAACCTACTGAGAGGTTACAAAAAGTATTACTAGAATGAAAGTACTCATCACAGACTCTCAGACTGCTGAGGGTTTCTTTACACTGCTGAGAGCACTCTTCTCTCTTGGAGTCCTACACTAGAAAAATGACTTTTTCAGTGTGCTGCAGGGTCTGATCAGCTGAGTATTCCCAAACTGCATGGGGTCTACCCCACTGTACAGATCCTGCACGAGCAGCCCCAATGGCACCCTCTGAGCTCTGTCCCAGGGCTACTGCTCTGGCTGTCCTCACTAGCAAGTCCTGCCAGTCTTACCTCTACCTGCAAGAAAAGGGTCACTGGTGTGTGTCTCCAACCAAATTCCTTTTTTCTGGCCACAGAGAGCAGCCAGTAAAGCAGCCTTCCCACCCCCATGCCCTGGGGCTGTAGCAGAAAAGGGCTCTGCTGTCCAAGTGAAAGCTGGATGCAAGCTGAGGGAAAACAGATGGTTTCAAGATCAAGCCCATCACATGAATGAGAAGCCAAACTGCTGATGGATGGGGCCGTGTTTAGCTCAGGCGTGGAGCCAAATGCTCTGCTGTCCTTCCCAAACTGTAGGTCTGCTGATGACCAAGAACACAGACCCTTGGAAGGGTCCCGAAGAGCCTGGCTCTGAACAGAGTTGACCTAGCTGGAGCTCATGCTGCATCCCAGGATTCCAGCTCTGCTGCAGTGTCATTCCACAGCACAGACCTGGGATGTGCATTCACACTGCAGTGCTGGGGCTTGCCCTCACGAGGCAGGTTTTAGGTGCCCAGCTGTGGCACCACAGCTCTCTGCAGGCTGCTGCCCTCAGCGGGCCCCCTTCCCCAAAAAAGGCTGCGTTGTTGATGGTGAGCTCTTGCTGGCAGCCCCCTGTCACAAAGTGCCCTGTGTGCGCTGGGAAAGCACGACCTTTGCTAGACCCTGGGTTGGTGGTGGGGCTGGAATTTGGAATGGCAGCAGAAGTGCCACTCATGCTTGTGTGTGTGGCCATCTGATGTGGTGACAGACACTTGGAACAGGCGGCAAGGCCGCAGTAGGGAGCTGGGACTTGTGCTGTCTCAACAGAGTGCTTTACCCCCAGCCTCAGAAAATCTCTTAGAGGAAATTTGATTTAAAATGGTTCTTCCTGACTCCCAGAAGGCCCAGGAGTGAAGAAGGGCTGAGCAAGGGTCACTCATCACCAACTCATTAAAGGCAGAAACCCAAAACCCCAGGGAATGAGGCGCTCTGAGGCAGCTCTGACACAGGTCATTGGCGTGGGCTGCTCCAGCTGTGATTTGGCAGTTGGGAATGCACAGTGTTCCGTGCCCCGAAGCCATGCCCAAATGGGGATGTTTTTGTTATTTTTAGCATTACATACAAAGTGCTCCCTGTTTTTATCCCATCGGACCAAATGCAAGGTAGTGTTTACTCTTGGAGATGTAGATGCTTTGTTTCTGTAAGATCTTTGGGTAGAGTTGTGTTGTATTTTCATTTGCATTTTTCATATATAACTCGATATAGAGTTTTGTGTTTGAGAGTGTGCATGGCCTGGGGGAGGAACATCCCTCACCACTGTTCCTGTGGCCTCAGTGGGATCACAGCAGGACTGAGAGCTCAGTGAACAACCGGGAGGGCAGGGGGAGACTGAGGGATGGCTGATGCGATGGCACCTGTCCTGCTTGCACTCAGGGCAGGAGGGATGCTCCAGGGAAGAGCAGAGCATACACCGGCAGTTTTCCATGAGTGTTCTCTCCCGGGTGTGTCAGCATCCTGCACCTGTGGGCTGCCTCGGGAGGCTGCCAGCTTCAAAGCTGCCTCTGAAGAAGGATTTCCCCTTTTCACCAGGAGCGTCATCCCTTCTTTCCTGCATATGTTACAACTGCAGCTTTTGAGAAGGAAGAGGGAAGCAGCCCCAGCATCCCTTCTCCCCATCGCCATTTGCACATCAATGTGCTCTGCCTTATGGGGTGAATTCAGAAAAAAACACATTTGCACTTGAATACCAGCTAACATCTGGGCCAGCAGTTGATGTCTCAATCCATCTCCAAGGCTCACTGCTACAAGCACTTAACTTTACCCTTGCCCAGATGTGCCTGCTCTCTGTGCTGTACAGAAAGGCAAAAATTGCACAGGGTGGAATGTGTTGGAATTGGCACTTTGGAAAATGCACACTGCTGGAATGTGCTAACATCCAGCTCACACAGAAGGGCAATTAACTCTATTTATGTTCATGAGCCTGAATCGAAAACTGGCTTCAGAAAGCAGCTCTCTCACATTAAAGGGCTTTATAATCATTATGCTAAAGTATTTCTTTTGAAAACATTTTCCGTTTCTTAAACAGTTAGGATATTTATAAAATATGGCATCAATTACTACATATTTCTTTATTCTCACTGATTAAACAACCTATAATTATATTTAAGCCTCTTATTTGTGTATCATGGCAGCATTAAGAAAAGCTCTGTGATTTGTCTGCATGTTTTTTTTTTCCAAATAGCAGAGGGCTGCGGTCTCTCTCCTCCTTTGGAGCATTGCTGTGGTGGAGTTGCCCAAACAGCAGCAGCCAGGTGCCTGCTGCCCCAGCCAGCTCCTGGCAAACGGGCAGGCTGAGGCTGGCAACGTGTGTGACAGGTAATATTCAGCTCTGTGTTTCTTGGACTCTGAGTGCAGTGTTTACAACAGCTTCTCACAGTCATTTACTCACAGAAAAACATTTTCCTGGATCCCTTTTGCTTGCTGTGAAACAGTCGTTGTTGGAATAACCAAACGCTCTCTGGCAGTGCCTTGTTCACAAAGGCAGTGTGGGCTTAGCCCTGCTGCAGGCACGGTGAGGGGACACAGAGAGGGGACATGGTGCAGGGACAAGGTGTGGGGACACTGTGCAGGGGCCTGTGCACTCCCCCAGGGCTCGCTTTGGCTGGCAGCAGTGCAGGGGTGTGGGACAGGGCTGGCAGAAGGGCCTGGCTGCTGCAGTACTGCTGCTGATTTCGTTGAACTTCCTTGATAGAAGTGTCTGAAAGCAAAGCTCCTGCTTGAATGAGGAGCACTGCCCGTGCCCTTCCAAGAGCCGTGTTGGCTGGGTTTGCAGCAGCTCAGTTCTTGTCATGGGTCTTGGCAACTTCTGTTGGGGCTTCACTCAGTGCTGGTGTCTCATTGCTTGAAAACTGCTCAGATGAGACAGATCCCATGGGCTCTTCCTGAGCTGGAGCAGTGGCTTCAGGACCTCCTGACTGGCTCTGCAGTGGCTGGCAGGGGCCTGGGGACACAGTGGTTCAGTCCCAGACTTGAGGGAACTACGGGAGCAAGTTGGGGTAAATGCACTATGCAGTCATGTTGCTGTGGCTGAGGTACTGCTGTGGCATGGGAGCACTTTAATGCCTTTTAAAGGATTTTACCTTTAAGTAAGAACTGTGGAAAGAAGAAAGAGAGATGTCTACTTGCCCTGCCTGAGTTCCAGCCTTTCCTATGCACGTGTATGCACTCTGGGGGTTAGGAGCAGAGCACTGACATTTCAGTGCAAGATGAGACTCCCTTGCATGGATGAGGTGAGTACACAGCTTTCCTTGTTGTGCCTGACAGATGTGCAACAATGGACAATGAGTCAAAGCCAGAGAAGAGCTCAGGAAAAAGCTGCTGAGAATTACTGGCATAGCTCGGAGAGTAAAGTCCTCCTATAACACAGCATTGTTCTCCTGGATATAAATCTCAACTGAAATATGAACATCAGGCTTCCAGGGACTTTCCAAAGCTGAAATGTGCATCACCAATAACCAAACCCAACGTGTCCTGCACAGAATCCTATTTATCATCTTTAGGCTGAGGCATGAAATCCCCACCCTGCAAGGCCTGGATGACTGACTTCCAGCTGGTGGCAAAGTCAGGTCAGGCAGCAGGAAGGGATGGTGGAGGATGGAGTGTGCTTTTCTGGGCAGGAGTAATGGCTGGGGCTTATGCCTGCGGCCTTCCTGCAGTTCACTGGGCCCTGACAGGCACATCCCACACAGTAGCAGGGCAGCAATGCTGTGAGTTAAGTTAGTTAAGTTCACCAGATACAGAGATTTTTGGGATGGGTCTGCCCTGTGTCTGAGAGCACAGCACAGCGTCACTTCTAAACCTTCAGGGGTGGCTCTGCCCTGTAACTCTGATATAAGCAGGAGCTGTGCCCAGCTCCATTTTTGCTGAGTGTTTCCTTCCCAGAGCCAGTGCCTAATCCAGTGTGGTTTGTCCAAAAAACATGCAGGTCTCAGGACAGGGTGTTTCTGTGCTCCGCCAGGACTTTGAAGCCGTGTGTGCTTGGATGGGCTGCCTGCCCAGGTAAGGCTGGCAGAGATCAGACCACCACGTGCCATCCCAATGCAAAACACTCCCTCCTTGCCTGAGCTGAGGAGGAATTCCCAGTTTGTCCCGGCGCAGTTGCAGGAGCACGTGCCTGGAGAAGACTGAATAAGGACCCAGATGGGACCAGAGGCACAGCTCCTTCACCCCCCAGAGCCAGGAACTGTGCTTGGGCTCGTTCTCCTGCACGGATCGTGTGTTCCCAGCCTGGCTCCGTGCTTGGCTGTTGGCAGCACAGGGAATGGCAGTCTGGAATTCCCAGATGGCAGTCTGGAATTTGTGCTGTGCTGGCGAGGTACAAGCCATTGTTTTTCTCTTGGCAGAATGGCTGAGAGAGTCCCAGCACAGTGGGTCCAGGGACTCTCTTGCTCTGTTTATGGCTCTAACGTTTTGCATTGTTTCTGCTGATCTTTGTGTCCCAAACACTTCCCCTTTCTTGTGAAACTAGGGCTTTCTGCCTTAGAAAATCTTCGCGATGGAGAAGTCTGTACAGTGGGAGAACTGAAACAGAGTTTCATTTTTCCACCCTGTTTTTCTTCAGTGGCCCTTCTGTTCACTTGGAGATGGAAGTGATACAGTTATCTAGCAGGAGCAAACAGATTGGTCCAACTGAGAACTTGAGTCACTCCCAAAATCCCTATACAATATTTCACAAGCCACGTCTGATCCTTCAAGCTCCTTGTTTTCTGTGATTACACCTTCCCTGTTGTTTTTAGTCATCCTGTGTTCCCTGGGGCTCCTTCTAAGTGCCCTTGTCCTGGTCACTTGGCTCCTGCTGCATCTATGTGGTACAGGCTGAGACACTTCTGGCGAGGAGAAGGGCATCCTCAGCTTATCCAGGTGGGCACACATGCTTTTCCTCAACAAAGTCCTTCTCCTTGAAGCAGGATACCTTAGCTCCAGCTGGGAACATAGAGCTCCTGCTCTTTGATAAGCATCTCTCAATCCCTGAACTGTTTCCTCCGAGTAAAAAGGATTCAATGGCAAGATACTTGTATCACTTTTGTGCAGATATCAGATTACAGCATAGAAACCAGATTGTCTGCAATTAGATGACTGAATTAATAGGAAGACAGACATAATCCTGTACAATATGAAAGAAGTTCATTGTTTCCCTGCAGATGCTGAAATTTCTTCAGTTCACTCTCAGAAAAGCACTGTTGTGTTTTCCAGAGTGGCACAGAATTTGATCTGCTCTTTCTTTCAGCCTTGAGATGGGGTCCAAAGTTAATTCCCTGTAGATCACCTTACTTTATGAATAAGAGGAGCTCCTCCTGCAGTACCTGTGCTGGGAAAAGCCAGCTGTGAATGCTGCTGGAGCTGCACACTGGGAACAGGAGCAATCCCGGGGCTCAGAGATCCCCCTCCCAGCCTGGTGGAGTGCTGGTTGGCCAGGAGTAGGTGCTGGGCTGTGGGTGAGCTGCAGCATGCAGCTGGTACTGCCCCAAAGCAGACTGCCCCCAAGCCTGCTGGTTTACATTCGACCCTCCAAAATACATTTTTCCCTGTTTAAGGCACATAGAGGAGGAGGAATTGTCTAACAGCAGGGAAGTGTATCAACTGTCAGGTGTGGTTTGCCTGTGATTACACCTCAGCTTTTGAATTGGATCCCTTTAGGGCTGGGACATTGATGCTCACCAGCCTGCCCAGCATCCGGGCTCGCAAATCCCTGGGAGCTTTGTGGAGATGGAACACAGAGTCTGGAAACTTGGTTTGTCACTTGTGCCTGTGGACAGGGTTCAGCGGTGAGCTCAGCAGTGATGGGGTAATGCTTGGACTTGCTGCTCTTAAGGGTCTTTTCCAGCCTAAATGCTTCCCTTATTCTATGATGCTGTTTCTGTGATTCCATGTCTTGTAAGACCGTAGGGCGCGCCGTTCCGGGGAGTCAGGAAGCCCCAGCGCTGGTGCCAGAGCCTTTTTATGCTGCCGAAGCTGCTTCTGGGGGGAGGCTGGGGTGAGTCGGGTGGCGAAGCCTCCCTGTTCCCCGCTCGGGAGGCGGCGGCTCCGAGGCGGAGCGGGGATTTTCCGGGTTTCCATCTTCCTTGGGTTCTGGTGCCTCCTGCTGCCGGGCTGCGGACGCTCCGGGCCGGGGTCTCTGTGCCCCGCAGCGCCCCGGGCTGCGGGATGCCGGGATTTGTCCCCAGAGCCGCGCGGTGGCGCGTTTGTCCCGGGAACGGCGGCGCGTTTGTCCCGGGAACGGCGGCGCGTTTGTCCCGGGAACGGCGGCGCGTTTGTCCCGGGAACGGCGGCGCGGGGCTCGGAGCGCCGGGGCTGCCCCGCGCCAGCGCCTCCTGCGCCGCTCGCCTCAGCTCCCTGCCCTTGTCAGGCTCTATTATTTTTGTTATTTATAATGCATTTAGATATTATCTGTATACATACACAATATATTTATAATACATTTTATTATTTTTAATTGCCACTTCGGAGTAAATCTTGGCAAGATCCATTTGCCCTAAATTCGGTATTTTTTAAAGAATAAGCCTAAAGAGCAGCAGCAGCACTTTGCTTCTCCTCTGCCGAGGTAATAACAGATAACACAATTCGTGCCAGTGCGGATGCTGAATTCTGCACCTGTCCTGGTTTCTGGGATTGAGCACAGCTGTCAGAGTTCCCAGTCTGGCCTAATGAGGTCGGTGCCTCTCTGTGGCATAACTAATCTGGACATACGAGCTGCTGCTTTATTCCTTTCTCTAATTGCTTGTGGCTGTTAAAGCTTCTCATGATGTAAAAAAGTGAAAGTCAATCCTCAGAAAATTCAGGAACTGATAACAGTCTCTGTGCTGGAAGGAGTGGAGATGAGAAGACTTTTGATTTGTAATTTGTGGTCTAACTAATTAAGAAAGAACAAAACATAATGGAAGCTTTGTTGATATTATTTAGCAGAAAGTCCAAGCTGGTTATTTTTTGCTACATAGATTTAAATGCAAAATCTGGGGTGCCTGAGACCTCCCCAGCCTCACTAGGGAGAGGGTGAGGAGCTCTCCTAAAAGCTATAATTAGAAAGGCAGTGATTTCCCCATGAGTTTTTATTTTTGAAATGTTTTAAATGGCCTGGTGTTGTCCACAGAGCTCCCTCCCTCTCTCCTTCCCTGCCTTCTTCCCTCCCAAGTTTCTCTAATGTGGGTCATGCCTCCATGTTTGCAGGTGGCACAGTACAAAATCTGCATTTTCTTTTTCAAAGTTAAAGTGTCTTTGAAATATGGTTTTGCATCTAATGCAGAATGTAATAAAAAGACTTTAAAGAGCTGCTGACGCCTCGTGGAAAAGTGAAAAACATTCTGTTGAGAAACAATCCTGCTAGGCTGTCTTATCTGCTGTTCCCTTTGCTCATTTTTGATAGCAAGGGGCACTATAAATATATGTAACTATACATAAAAATGAGAAACCTTGGCAACCAAAGAGAAGGTTGGCTGTTTTTTCATATTCCTTCACCGTGGGCAGGTGGGTGAGGGTAGACAGAGTTCATCAGTCTTGTTTCATCTTTACAGCTACTGTACTGATGCTGTGGCCGTGTGGTGAATGTTGGACTGAAAGGGAGTCACGTACCAGTGGATTATTTTTTCCTAGAGGTATTTGTTAACCCTCTAAAAATAGCGACAGTGGTTTCTGGAGCACTCTGACAGGGCTGGCAGTGGAACAGAGAGGAAGCGATGCTCCAGAGCCAGAGGACGGGAGCTGCCATATGGCAGTGGGGGCCAGGGGAGAGGGGCAGGGAAGGCAGGCAGGGATGGCTCCCTGCACCTGCTTGGCTCCAGGGCAGAGCACTGCAGCCATCCCGGTGTCACCCTGGGCTGCTGGGTCGCTCTGGGGCTGCTGGGGCACAGGGACCTCGGGGGACGCTTCCTGCGACCGTGTCAGAAACCCACAGCAGCTCCTCTCACCTGCTCTGCAGAACACAGGTATTGCCTTGTGGAACTAATAGAATTGTTATCGTCGTAGGTGGGACCCCACCCAGGCAGACGTGTGCTGCGAGGAGCGACTTTGATTGTTTCCAAACGACTGGGCAGAAGAACCTGCTTGATCCCTTCCCTTCTGATGGCTCTTGCGAAGAACAGCTCTGTCAGAAACCCAGTGGAGTCTGCTGAGAGGGGCTCAGCCTCTGTACAGTGGATGGAAAATCCAGGTCTTGGAGCCTGGGCTACAAAGAGGAGCTGCCTCATTGCTGGGGTCCTGCAGATGGAACCCACAGTGCTGCATTGCTGAGCTAAGTGCTCCTTGGCTGTTAAATTTTCCAGTAATTTTCCCAGGCAAACGATGCACCTGCCATAGCCTCAGGAGAAAATGTTTATTGCCATATCCATCCACTGTCAGAAAAAGAAAGTTATTTTGGCACTGAAATACTGTGCTCCCCTCCAAAACTGCACCTTGTTCATGCTGTCATAAATGGTAAAACTTAAACCACAGAAGGTGGGCTGAAACCTCCATAAGGTGTTGCAAGAGGTGCTTTCCTGTCATTAGCATTTTCTGAAGTAAGAGCCCTTCTACAGAAATTCTTGAGTGCATTATTAGCAAGTGATATGGAAAGGAACTGTTTGAGCAAAGGACAGCTGGTTTCCAGCTTGGGTCTGCCAGGACTGCCACAAGTGCCTGAATGATGTGTGGCAGCGTGATGGTGCAGGCATCCTGGCAGGGCAGGCCATGTGAAAAATGCCCCTTTTCAGTAGGACAAAGCAAGCAGTTGCCTGGTAAATAAGGCAATCCAATTTAAAATCAAGGGTCAGTCGGGAAGCCAGTGTGAAACAGGTCAGTACACTCCAGAGTGGTGCTGTGAGAGGCTACAAATCACAGGTAATGTTTACATGGAATTGCAGCTCTGTGAGATGCCACCCAAGGCTGATGGGATTCCTTTTAGGAACTTATAGTACGTATGGTTTCCAGACATCTCTTATTTAATATTGAGAAAGACCCTTTGTTTTTTCTTTTTTTTTTTTCTTTCCTGCATTTGTGACTTGATATTCTCTGAAATTATGAGGTGACATACAGGTATGTTCTGCACAGAGCAATCCAGCCATGCTGGGTGAGTGGGCTCAGACATCTGCACAGTATCATTCCCCTGTCACCAACTAATGGTGGTATAATTAGAAAAGTCATTAATCCTTGCTCAGCAGTGCTAGAAACTATTTATAGCAAGGTAGAAAGCCCTGCACATGAGGCTAGGGTGGGTATGGAAATTGCTTCTGATGCCACGTGTGTTGTGGGGCCCAAATCAAGGGGGCAGTAATTTGCTTCCAGGAGGGAACTTCCCTTTCTGACCCTATGCAGAGAGTGCAAACTGTCTGACTGAGGTATGACTCTGTGGGGAATCCCTTCTGCCATCCCCTGCAGGCTGTCACCGTCACAGGCTCGGGGGTCCTGGGGAGAGCCCTGTCCTCCCAGCTGGTCTGCATCTCTGCTGTGGACTGTCCTGGCAGACCACTGATAGCCCCCGGCCCGACTGCCCGAAGCCCCAGCATTTCCCGTGCTGGCATGGCTCCAGCAGCAGAGGGCAGGTAGAGCAGACTGGGAGCACACCTTGGCGTCTGCACTGCTGCTCAGGGCTGGCAGATTGCACCCGCATTCCACTCCCGCTCCTCACACCTGGGCTCAGCCAGCAGGGAGGTTTTGAGATGCTTTGGCTGGTAAGAGCCCTTTTACTCAACTCTCTTCCCACCTGGGGACTCCGGCAGCAGCTGTACCTGTTCATTTGGTGTGATACTGCGCTCTGCCTCCAGACTGATGCTGGTGGCACGGGCAGAGGTTGGTCCCCGGGTCTGTGAGCCGGAGGAGAAACTGGGGCATTGGCGATGCTCAGTGAGTCACAGGCGAGGAAAGCTGCTATTCACAGGCTTCCAGGACACAGCTCAGCTTGGGCTAAAGCCGTGTTTTTCCTGTACAGGAGTCAAATTTCCGCTTGAGGGGTTCAATCATCTCCCCGTGCCTGGGCTTCGCCTTGGTGCCCGCCCTTGGTGAGGGGTGGGAGGAACTCGGGACTTTCTGAAGCAGCCGAAGAGGCTGCAGTGGAGAACTGCTGGGCGCTGGACAGAGCACAGGGAGCCTGAGGAGCTGGTGCGGAGGCAACCACTGCCTGGAAGGTGGAAGTGGGTGCTGCTGAGGTGCTGGGGGAGCTGTGGAGCTGTGCTGGGGTCAGCTGAGGTGGCATCGTCCAGGGAAACGCTCCCGTTGTCAAGTTAAACACTTCACTGGGTTTTGCCTAGTGAGGCACAAATAGCCTGTCTGTGTGCTGGCAGTCAGGCAGCAGCATAACCACAAGGGAAATATGTTTCTGTCTGGGCTCGCTGCATCTTCCAGGCTTTGCTTGGAACGACTTCTCAAAGAAAGCATAAAATTATTTTAGCCTCTGAGATTAGTGGACCAAGCCTTGCGCTCCTCGGGAACGAGACTGAAATCCCTCTGAGAGAGGCCTGGTGGGCAGCTGCTCCCTCCGCTGCCGCTGAGGTGGGCAGTGGGGAGGAGGGAGGAAATTACCTGTTGGAAATGGGGCACTCGCCGTTTGGGCATTGCGGGAGCTCCCAGCGCTGGCTTTGGCTGTCACAAGGAGCACTCAGGCTCTGTGGTGTGCCTGGATCATAAAAGGTGACCTCGGAAATTGCATTTCCAAACATCTTCCCCTCTCTGGGAACGATGGCATTGTTCCCAGTGTTTCAGGCTGGGACTGCCTGGGGCTCTTTGTTCAAACTCCCTGGGTGCTGCAATTCTAGCACAGAGCTAACGATGCTTTGCCAGAGCCCGGGATCCTGGGAGGCGGCTGCGGATCAGCCTTTTGTTATCCCGAGGATTAAAAACTGCAGTTGGGGATGAGCTGACGAAATCAAAGTAACTTATCTAGGGACATCCCGCGGGCATATTTAGCAGTGCGATGGAGCCAGGGTCAGCCCCTCCTTCAGGTTGTTTCGAGCAGCACGAGCCGGCAGGAGGACCCACAAACCTCGGTAAGGACGCACATATTTCAAACACGCTCAGAAAACTTTGTTTTGCAAAGAACCTGCTGCTGCCTGCTCTGATTTCACCGCTGAATGTCAGGGAAGGAGAAGTCCAAAGTGCATGGTGCCGCAGAGAATCTGAGAGGGGGCTGAGGCTGGCACAGTGAGGGCTGCTGACAGCAGTCCCTGGGCACGGGGGTGGCGGGCTCCTCGCTGTATCACACCTGGGCACCCCACACGTGCTCACGGCTGCGGCGTTTGGGAACTCTGATGTGAAGTTTCCTTAAGCCGCTGTCTCCTTCTTCCAGATAAACGCAGGAGCCGCTGTGCCCAGCGCCAGTGCTGCTTTGTGCTCTGCATCAATCTGCCATCTCTGCTCTTAACGGAAACAGCGACTGCATTTGGGAAAGGAGTGGCACAGAATTGGAGGTAGCTTTCATCTGCCCACAGCCATTCGCACCAGTGGCTGCTCTGTTTGTCCCATGTTGCAGTGCAAATAAGGTGCCAGTTCAGGCAGGGTTTATCAGGACGTCTCTCTGATAAACAGTGGGCAAGTAACTGTGCCCTTGCCTATGGTTTCCTCTCCTCTTCATTCCTCTGTGCCTGAGAGTGCAGGAAATGGAGCCTGGAGAGCACTCTGTAGGCCAAGGGAGGAAGGGAAATAGAAAACGCCGTCAGGAACAGCAGATGTTGCTGCATTGCACAGTGAAGCATCATTTCTCCTCTCCTCAGAATTCACTCTGACTCCACAGGCTGACGTCGGATTTTTCCAGGGGAAGGCCTGGAACGATGTCCCCTGGAGTATGTGGCATACCACATGTCAGTTGTTTTACTGGAATGAGATGGAAAGTAGATTTTTAAAGTGCAAGATGCAGCTCCTTGCAGCAATCCCGCTCTGTCAAACAAGGTGACCTACTCTCAGTCCTGGTGCTGATGTCCTTGGGCAGCTTTTGCAGTGTCCTTTGGTGGGCTCTGATGTGCAGGCACTGAGCTGTGAATGTACACAGGAGCTGGGCACACAGCATGTCCAGAGCCCTTCCAGGAAGGAATCAGCTCCAGTTTGTGATCTGCTTTGCTCCATGTCTATGGTAACCTCTCCTTCTTTGGAGAATAAGGTTTTAAAGAGCTTATGAAAATGATCAAACCCTTCAGCTTCACTACTGTGATTAATCAATCACAGCTGCTGCTTTACAGCTCCTTGTTTTGATGTGTTTTGGATTGTTCCAAAGTTAGCCCAGCTCAGGGCCAGGAAATATATTCCTGAGCCCTGCAGGGTTCTGGGATAGAGCAAAAGCTGAGTTTTCAAAGTTATTTCCAACATTTCTTGTGCCTATGCTGCCATTTATTGCCAGTGAGCATTGGATGCTCCTGGGAATTATACAATCCGCAAAAAAAATGTGAGGAAAGGATTTAGGAACCAGCTCTTCCCTGAATGGTAGCTGCATCATTGCAAATATTGTCTGATCTGCCCTTCTCAGCACCAAAGTATCTGAGACTCCAGGTGGCATCTCTAAAGAGTTTGTGTCAATTTTGGAGGCTTAGTTGCATGGCTTAAATGCTTCTTAACACTTATTTTTTTACACCTAAAGAGCCAAGCAGGATCATGAAGCTCAGATAGTTTGTAAAACTGCTGTCAAGCAGATTAAGCTGGAAATGGAAAATCTGCTGGTGAAGTCTTTTCTTTCTAATGTTTGTGTGATAGAGGGTGAATTAAAGTCCATTTCACCACTGAGGTGAGGCCCCAGGTATAGGGATATTGTGGGGACTGAGGGAGGTGGAGCAGAGCCAGAATAACCACCTCTGTCCTGGCTGTTTGCACAGCCTTACACCTGGAAGCACAGGGCTTGAGGTACAACGTCTCTCTGCTCCATCACATCCCCCTCTTCTTACCTCATCTGCTGGCAAATGAGGCACTGGCCGATGCAGCAGAGCTGGGTCAGAAAGCCTCCCTGATGCCAGCTGGTCCTCACCCTCCTCTCCACTGTGGGCAGAAAGGAGGGTGGTGAGATGGCACTGCCATTGCAGGTGCATGTTGGCAGAGGGACGTGGGCTGTGCTCACCTGCAGCCCGGGCTCCCAGGTCTGTCAGTCTTCATTCTGAAGTAGCTTTGCCTGGGGATAGTGTGCACAAAGATAAGGGAAATCCACCTTCTTTCCAGATTCAGGCATTACTGGATTTCAGAGTGGGGAGAGAGCTTGGTTTGAGCCTGACTTTGCATCACAGACTCCCAGGCACATGTGTCTCATGCTGTATGAGGGATTGTCTTCCCATCATGGAGTTTGCAGGAGTCTGTGTCCCCCGATTTCTCCTTCCCCTGTTTATTGCCTTGCTCTGGCCCTTGCCTTGCTCCTCTGCTCTGACCCTGGCCTGGGGCACTCGTTCAGTGCCTGCTGCCTCCCCTGGGTTCGTGACCAACCTTTGACTGGAGAGGAACCCATCCCATTCCCTTTGGCATTTGCTGTCTCCAGCTGCCGCGCTGGGGAAGCCGTTCCTGCCCGTGCAGGAGCTCGCCTCCCACTGTCCCCGCGTGCTGTGTGTGGTGGGCGCCTGCAGTGCCAGGCATGCTCGCTCCATGAATCCAGGGCATTAAAATGAGTGTGTCATCTGCAGAAGTAAGAGTCTGGAAGTATGTTCTCCCTGGATTCACAGCCCCTGCAAATCAGATATGCACATCCTTCTATTTTCACAGTGGGGAAAACTATAGACTCACAGAATGACTTGGGTTGGAAGGGATAGCAGAGATCATCCAGTTCCAACCCCCTGACATGGGCAGGGACACCTTCCACTAGACCAGATTGTTCCAAGTCCCAGCTAACCTAACCTTAANGTCGCTGGCCATCGCCCCCGGAGGCACCGGCCGGACCCGAAGGTACCGGGCACCGACCCGCCGGCTCGCGCGGGGGTGCTTGCGGGGANATCCTCACAGGGAGGAATCTCTTCACACATCTTATTCAAATCTCCCTTCTTTCCGTTCAAAGACGTCTTCTCGCGTCCTGTCGCTCTGTGCCCGTGTCAGACCTGTCCCCCGGGTGGCGGCCGGACCGGACGGCTCCGCCGCGGGGCCGGGGGCTGCGGGNAGTTGGAGGAAAGTTTGCAGGTGGACCGGAGTCTGTCAATAGCGGTGTCAGTGCGGGCGGTGGGAGGCGTTCCGGTACCGGCCGGGACTGACTGCCGGGGCGGTTCGGGCGATGCCAGCGCTGTTGCGGATGGAGCCGGGATGCGGGTTCGACCCGTCAGGGAGCGGGCGGCTCTGCCCCCGTGCCAGCCCAGGCCCGCGGCGTTGGTCGGCGGTGACCGGCGCACGCCCTGCCAGCGGTCCAGACCCGCGCCAAGCCCTGGAGCGATTTCCCGGCGGAGTTTTTAGGGAATGCTGCATGCACCTGTGAGGCGGCGGCCGGCGGCAGCCAGGCCTCTGTGTGCAGGCGTGCGGGGCAGCAGCCCCTGTGCGGGGTGGTGCAGCTCGGGGTGCTCTGCCGGGATGAGCTCTGTGCGGGCGGCCCCGCGGCCCGGCGGGGCAGCGGGAGCTCCCGGGGCTCTTGGCGAGCGAGCGTGGATGTCTGTAGATGCAGGAAAACAAGCGTGTTCTCGGTGTTGTTTGGGAAGTTTGGAGAACTTCCGAAGCCAGCGGGGCTTGGAGAGCAGAAGCGCGGTTGCAGGGAGGCTGCTGGGCTGCGGGCTCGGGCCGCCGTCCCTGGGGACAGCGCTGGGCGGCCGCGGCGGGATCGCTCCGTGAGCGCCGTGGGGCTGCCTGGCCCCACGTGTTGCACTGGGGGCGTCCGGAGGTCAGAGGCCAGCCAAAGCTGTCCCTGACACAGCGCGAGCGAAATTACACCTGGTTCGGGCTGTGTGAAGGGTCTCTGGCAGCTGACCCCTGAGCTGGCCGGATTGCTAGCGGTTCGTGTACCTCAATTAGGGACACCGCGCTTGGGCAGTGCCCCCTAGTTCCTGATGCTAATCGTGCTTGGGTGGCTGTCCTTGGGGCAGCCACACACTCCTTTTAACCTCCCGTGATGCTGAAGTGACGTATGGTTTTTGGTGGAGAACAAGACTTGCAGAGTGTTGAGTTAAAAATCATCAGTTTGCATTTTCTGCGTGAGGTTGTGCTGTTTGCTCTTGCAGGAGCGCGTGCAGTCCCTCTGCAAAACACAACCACCGGCCCCGGAAGGTGAGAAGTGAGCAGGGGGATGCTCTTGAGGAGGAGCAGCTCAGAAAAGGGGACGCTGGGCAGAGGGGCTTCAGCTTTGGGGCCCTCGTCATTCCACAGGAAGGGAATAGTGACCTGGAGCACTGCCTGGCACTTACTGCACTGTGCTGTGGGGCAGGGAGTAGCAGGGACCTGATAAACAGTAAGAGGTGTTTTGCTAAAGGTTCTAGACAGTGACTCATCTACTGTAGGAAGGGACAAGAAGGAGAGGTAGCACAGGAGCTTTCTAGAGTACAAATGGGTCTTTCCCCCTGATTTTATCAGAAGCGGGAAGTCAGGAATCCTTTATTACTCTCAGAATAGTGTACACCTGTAGGTTATAAACCTCCTGATGCAAGTGTCCCTGTACCAGCACCTCCTGCATCCCTGTCCCTGGGTAGAATCCTGCCTTCAGGCCACATCGTGGCGTGGGACAGTTTCAGAATTTGAAGTGATTTCCAGTCCTCACAACTGGTTTTATCTGACCATTCTTAGTCACTTCTGAGTCTCTCCAAATAATTGATCCTTGTCCGTACATTGCACCGTGGTTCTGCGTGTGCCTGGCTGGCTGGGGTGTTTCAGAAGTCATTTCCTTTGCCTCTGAGTTGCTCAGTCTTAACTTTTCTTCTGCATCCAGCCTTCCTCCCTCGTGCTTTTCTGCCTTCTCCTGCCCTGGACAGCACAGAGGAGGTGCAGTGCTGCTGCCTTTCACTTTTCCAGGTGTGCTGTACCCTGAGAGGCCTCCCCACCAATTTGCAGCATTGCTGACTGCCCCCACTTGAAAAGTCTCTGTGTAAGGAGTTGTTCTGCTGATATTTGCCTGGATTTGTTTTATTTGCTGCTTCCAGTTTGCAGAGGAATTGGTGCAGCCACTTGGTCCCTGCTGACTGAGCACCTTGCTCACAGCAAGCAGCTGGCTTCCTCTCTCTGGGGATTTATGGATCCTGCACCACCTCTCCCCCTTTGCTGGGGATTTACCTGGGAATGCTGATGCCTGGTCTGGTCTGGTGGTGGATTTGTAATCCCTTCCTGCAGGGAGGGAGGGAAGATCCCCAAATCCCCCAATGGACAGCCCTCATGCCAGTGGTTAAGGTCAGACGACAATAGTGGGGGCTTGCTGAGAATTATTCCTTTGCAACAAGCAACTTTTGACCAAAAGTTGGCATATTTTTGAGACCTTTGAGTCTCTAATCATGCCCTTTTCCATTGCAAGGTGTTCTTTCATGATTAGGCAGGCTCTTCAAACCGTCTTGGAAATGGCTGTGGGGTCCTGTGGCTGGTCCTTGCATTGGTGCCCTGGGCACTTTCAGATCTGGGGTTCTCACTTTATCTGGGTTAAGCTCCCAAGGAAAGAGGTGTGACTTGAGATCCAGAACTGGTTTGAGAGATCAGAACTGGGCCAATTTCTAGGCCAAAATGGGGCTCTGGGTGTCCCAAGGGCAGATTTGGGTACAGAAACAGTTGGAAGGTCATGGTTCCCACCTCCCTTCCGTGCACAGATGCCTTCCTCTGCTGAACGCAGAGGGGGTTATCTCCCTGACATCTGCTGGCCAGGTAGCAGGACATATGGCAGGACATAGCTTTATTGCTCCTTTCAAAGCATGAAAAACACCCCTTGCTGAGAAGTGCTGGAGCTGTGAAATGCAGACGGGGCTGCCCCCAGGAATAGCAGCAGCCTCAGGGAATGGAGAGAAAGCTTTTCTTCATGCCCTACCACCTCACCCTCTGAAGAAAGTGTTTGCTGTGTCTGCATCCCCCAGAGGAAGGTTTAACAGTGCCAGGCTTTGCTGTAACCCTCAGGCACCGTGCGGATGAGCCTGGATGGAGAAATGGCTGAATGGGACAGTGCATCTTTGTCTCTTTGTTTCAGTTCTCCTGTGATTTCCTGGATGCTTTGTGGTACCACACTCCACATCCCCTGCCCTCTGGGGTGTCAGGGAGCCAGGTGCAGGTTTGGGGCACCTGTGGGTGACGAGGGCTCCCTGTGCCCTGCCCAGGGCACTGCAGGGACTGATGCCCGAAGGCTGCCCTGCTCTGTCCTGCAGCAAGCTTGAGAGGTTTAGTTAAGGTGTGTGTGTAGGAGTACATTTAAAAAGTAGAGAGGTATTTTCTGGGCTGTGGCTTGTATCAGAGTTGTGTGCAGGAAAACAAAGGGTTTTCTGGGATGGCTCATGCTCTGCTGTCGGCTTGTGCCTGCTCAGCCTGGCTCGGACACAAGGGCATTTGGGTCTTTGTGTTTCTGGTCACCTTGCAGCAGACACAGGCAGTGGTTTCTGTTCTCCCTTTGCACCCTGTTCTGCTGACACCTGCATTTTCCTCGGCCCGGAGGTGTGAATGCTTTACCTGCCAGCACCTCCTGCTCCTGCAGAGCAGAGGATGGCTTTTTGCAGGAACCAGGGGGAGTCGTGCCACTCACTTCTTCCTTATTAACTAGAAAGGAATAAAGTTGCAGAAGGATCAGATTTTGAGAAAGACCCAGAGTTCCAAAATGCTCCCAGAGGATAGATCCCTAATTACTCTCTAATTGCATTAGAGTTTAATTTGTTGTTGTTTTTACTGTAATGTTCCCATTTTCCTCGACAGTTTGCTCTGTTTCATTAACTAGAAATGTCTGGAGATGAATATTTGCAATATCAAAACTTGCCTGTTGTGCAGTGCTTGACAGGTTTTAGGCCTTTATTGTGCTGTCAGGGGCCCGGGTGCCTTTGCCAGCCCTGGCTGCCTGGGACTCAAGCCCCAGGTGCAGCACTCACCAAATGGCAGCATTTTGCCTATACATGCAGGTTTGGTCCTGGGAGTTTAGGTGTCTGTCCTCCTTCCAGGAGACACGGAAAGAGCTGAGCTGAGCTGTCCCCAGAGCAGCTTACGGGCAGCTGCTCTTCAAAAGGCTTGTTTAATCCATTTCTCGTGAGCACAGTGGGGAGCGGGTCTGGAAATGAATTTGGGAAGCTTCTAAAAGGGTTTTCAGGAGCTTCATTTAGAAAGCAATAGGGGAGAAGAACATTTCTGCTCTTAATTCTGAAGCAGAAATATATTTACCTTGCCTTGTTTAAGGGGAAATGATGTAGAAGGTACAGTTAAGCTTAGACCTGCTTTTTGCCAATGCATCTTTGTTGGTGAAACAAATCCTGAAGGTGGGAGAGTATAAATAAACCTTTCCAGTTTATCATCCTCAGCACTTGAGGCCCTAGAGGTGTCACTTGTCTCCTGCTTTGATCTGCTTGCTTATATATCACATACATGTTACTTGTGTGTGTCACAAAGGTCCCCACTGCCTGTGAGCTGGGTGTGGTGGAGCTGCACCCACAGCTCTCAGAACGTGACATGAACCATGAGGAGACATGGGGAACTGCATTGTGAACTCAAAACTGCTCCTAAATTTGATCCAGCCACTTAAAAACAGTGGGTGGACCTGGTGGTGAAGTGAGACATTGGTATTTAAAGCTGTCTTGAAGGATGCAGCCAGAGACATGACACCCAGCAGCGAGCTGTGAAGGTGAGACATGCTCTGGTTTCAAAATTCGCCGAGAAAATGGGAAAAGCTTGGAGTGCTGGATCTGCAGCACCTAGAGTGGCTTGTCAGAAACCCCCAGGAACGGGATGGAGTTGAACACCCACTGCATTTGAAACCATAAATTAGTCGGTTAAACCTGCTGTTGTGCAGAATGCTGTGCAAGCCCCTCTATTATTTGATATACAATAAGCACATGTGGGTTGATTGTATTAGAGGCAGAAACTGTTGTGGCCTGGGTGCTCAGCTGGCAGTTCCCCTGCTCTCAGCTGTAACCCTGGATCTCCAGTCGCTGGTGGTGTCTTCCACATCTGTGCTTGCCACCTCTGAGCTTCAGTCTTGGCTTCAGTGACAGCACGTGGCAGAGGGAAGCCAGAGTTTAGTTTGACTTAAATGAAAACTAATTAATCAATTCTGTGTTTTCCATCCTACGATGTCACCAGTGAAAGCATCAAGATGATAACTGCGGATTCAACTGCTCATTTGAAAATACTGAGCAATTAGACAAGTTTATGACAATATTATTTCCTGCCACCAGAGATGATTCACAATACTACTAATTGTAGCAATAATTAATCCGCCTAATTTTCAGGCACGCAGCTGTAGTTCATGGTAGTCTGACGGGGACAGGAGCCACACAGAGTGTGGGGACCTGTTATTTTCTCTGTTTAATTGTCAGAGCCTTTACAGCACTTTCAGCTTGCTGTGCCTTTTTGAGGTGCTGGGCTGCTCCCCTTGCCTGCTCCCAGAGGCACAGGCTGGGGGTCCCAGCACATCCCCACATCTGGGAACAGGGAAGTGAAGACAGGGGAATGTGAGGAGCCAGTTCATAGTGCTCTGCTCCAGCAGTGGGTTAGACAGGACATTACAAAGCAGCCAGGATGTTTTTGGCTTTGCAGAACATAGGAGGAGCATTTTGGAGCCATTTTTCCTGCTAGCCAGACTGTAAGGCTGACAGCCACGGATGCAGGATAACCTACAAACTCCACTTGGAAAACTGATGGTATATGAAACACATTAACTTGTTTTAGTGCCTTTCTGTTGCTTCTGAGTACCACAGGGGATGCCTAATAAATACTGCAGGAATTGGAGTCCCCAGACTGTGCAGGGACAGGGAGACCTTTCCAAACCTATGAGTCAGAGCTGGTCTCTGAAAGGAGCAGCCGGTGCCCGCCCCAGAGTGTGCCCAGCTCCAGCCCTTCTGCAGTGGCAGTTTAATTTCTCACAAAAATAGAACAGTATGCATTTCTGGAGACCCTTTGGCACACGGGGCTAGAGCACTGCAGTGGGCATTGATGAACCATTTCTCATTGCTCATCTATTGGTAAGGGACAGAATGGTGGTTTTTTCCAGAGAAGAAAATGAACCATGAATTATCCAAGTGGCTTGCTGAGATGCTCCCAAGCGCAAGGAAGACAGGTCTGACATAAAACTTAAAAGTCCAGCATGCTTCTGCTTAGTGTGGCTGAGAGTGGGAGATGCTCCTGCTTCTTAGAAGAGAGCAAATGCAAACAAAAGGAGAAGTTTGTTTTTTCATTTTTTAAATCAAAGATGGGCAAAGATAAAGAAAGTGCTGTAGGAAGGATATAAATGTTTCATGTTTTACTTAAGATAAAGCTCCTTGTTTGCTGGTGCTCACAAAGCTAATTGACAGATTACATGATAATAAAAAGGAGTTTAATGAAATCTGCCGATACCCTTTAGAGCGTGTGGAATTTGGATGTGCAGTTTAATGAGGCCAGAGCTGCTCTGTGCTAACTGGGGGACTCTGGAAACATTTGCATTCCTGGTATCTTGTTTCTAAATCGTTTCATTGATGACAAGCTCTGCTGTAGCAGGGAGCTGTGGCTGGAGGGAGCAGAGTCCATCAGTCATTGCAGGCAGGGAGGGTTCCTGGCTGGGGTTGCTCAGCTGCCTTGGTGGCACCGGAGCTCCTGTAAATCCTCACCAGGTGGCACTCGGTGAGTCATCTCTGGCTGGCAAATACAGGGTGGGAGAGGAGCTCAGCCCACCTGCTCCGCCGTGGCTGAAAACTCACGGATAACCAGGAGCATCTCTGACTCTGCTGTCTGTAACTTGGTTAACGTCTGCTGGGCAGGGAGTATTTAGTGCTGTCAGCAGTGACAGTAAACTGATCTGGGGTTAGTGCTGCTGAGGCTGATTGTGGTTTTGGGAAGAGGTGCTTTAGCTTAGCCAGACAGGCAAGCATGCAGGCTTTTATCAGGGATCCAGAATTAAAATAATCCCCCATCAGCGATGGACAGATTTGTTCTCTGGAGGCTTCTTCTAAGTCTGTTGCCACCTTTCGTGGCTCTTCCTCTTGGGTTTCTGAGCTGAGGCTGATGGGGACTGACAAGCCCTGATTATGCAAAGTACCAGAGGCAACGGGCTGCCGGCATGGGATTCGGCTTGCCTCGCTTCCTGCCATTTTGTGTGTTATTAGGGAGCCACTGGAAGAAGTCGGTCCTGCTCACCCGAAAATGAACGCGTGGTCCTGGCAGGGCAGGGCCGTGAGCTCCCCCTGCGCCAGGGCCTGGGCCGGGCAGCAGTGACCCCGGGAACCGGGGTGCCCCCAGCCTGGCTGTGCCCACGCTCAGCCAGTGCCGAGACTATTTATGTGTCTTTTTGTGAGAAACCACCGTTTCCATGGCAACCGCGAGCATCACATGGTAACCCTGGCTCTGGCGTGTGGGCCCGCAAGGCGCCCGCTGCCCCCGCGCTCGGCCGCGACGCCCGGCAGGTCCCTGGGCAGCCCGGGCCCGAGGGGCTGCAGCAGCCGCTGCTCGCGGCTGGGGGCACTGAGAGCTGCCAAAAACACACCCCGGGTGGTGGGATGGGAGGGGAGAGCGCTGGGATGTGCAGGCACGTGGGATTCAGACCAGGCTGTGCTGGACCTGGCATCCTCCCGAGGCCTGGGCTTAGTCGAGGGGAACCTGTTCCTGCGGGGAGGTGCCTGCAGTGGCTGGGTCCCGGGTCAAGGTCCCTCTTGGCTAACCATCCTAATGCAAGCCAGTCCCTCTCCTCTGCATCCGACTCCAGCAGCCCCTCTGTCTCGAGTGTAGTCTCTGTGAAGCCTGTGCAGGTCTGTTTTAACCCTTATTTCAGGAGGTTTCTGGGCTGTCCCCACTGCTAAGGGTTGAGCTGTGCCACCTGGCCATGCTGGAGTGAGTGACAGAGCCCTGTCCTTGAAGTGTGCAGGGGACAGAATCAATACCCTGTGGCACTAAATGTGATTGCTCTCCCCTGAGTTCCTACAAACTGTATTAAAACAGTCACAATATATCAATCTCTGTTTTTAAAATGTATTTTTATTCAAATCAGCACATGTTTGCAATTAAACCCTGCTACATGATGTAGTGTGAATAATTAGAAAAATTCGTGTGCTTAATGGGGTACTTGCATTTGTAGGGAAGGCATGATGCTACTCACAGAATTGCAGTGTGGCTCCCTCTGAACTTGGCAGTAGCCTTCCCTCATATCCCTGAGGCACTTTGGGGCATGGAGGGCTTTTCTCCACTGCACGCCCAGATCCATCCTTTGCTCTCTGAGTCTGTGTGTCTGTAATTTCCATTGCTTGCCTTTTGTTCCCGCTTCAAACAGGCAGTAGTTAAAAAGCCACTGGCTGGATTTTAGTGCCACGCATGAGCTCGAGTCTCCTGCTTCTGCTCCCCCGTCAGGTGGGGCAGGTAGGGGCTGCAGAGGCACACCTGGAGACTTGGCCCTGCCGTTGTTCTGCCTGGAGGGTATTGCCTGTCTCTCCCGGCTTCCCTGTGCCGCAGAGCACTGCTTCTCCTGATGTGTTCATCAGGCTGCTTTCTCACTTGGTTCCGTTTATATAAACGGTACCTTGATGATTAGGTGAGGAGATGGGAACATCTGGCAGCTTTCCCTCAAGCCCAGAGCTCATGAGTCTTGGGAATTTAGTGAGACATCCCTGGCAATTTCTTCCCCACGCTGGCATGAAAGCTGAGAGGCTCTTTTCAAAAACATCATCTCCACCCATTGACAGGACACTGTTGTTGTGTGACTGTACCTTTCTTAGTCCTGGCAAACACAGAATTCCAGAATGCTTTGGGTTAGAAAAGACCTTAAAGATCATCTCGTTCCAATTCCCTGCCACGGGCAGGGTCACCTTCCACTAGCCCAGGTTTCTCCAAGGCCCGCCCAGCCTGGCCCCCTTGGGCACTTCTATCAAGAAGTCAACCCCAGCAAACGAGCAACTTGCCTGCCTGCACTGGGGGAAATGGTGTGAAGTGAGACATTTGGGGTGCTGAGGCTCTGTGTCCCCCGTGTTGCTCTCCACAACCTCTCCTCTCTGTGCTGACACATGCCTCAGCCACGTGCAGGATCTCTCCTGCTCCCCAGCTCGTGCCACACACAATCTTGCTCTGATTTTCAAGCCTCCAATAAAGCATGTCAAAATGCATCAAAGGCACAGTGCAGAAGTGAAGCAAATTGACTCTGTAGAGGATTTAGGGAATGGAGGGAGTTGGGATAAACCCCAAACCAAACAAGAACTGCAGGGAAGGTGAAGCATGGTAGAGACGGCAGATGTGCAGCACAGCTGGAGGGACGTGGAACGTCTTTGATTTGGCAGGAGAATGGGAAAAACTCAAAATAGCACACACATCCTCTGGAGATGTGGCTCGTAGGGAGCTCTTTGTGGGTAGGGACACACTGCCATGACTCTGGGACACAGGATTGTCTGGGCTGTTACCTTGCCCTGTTCCGCCTCTCTGGGACTGTGCAGGGACAGCAAGGAAATTCAGGTGCTGGTACAGGCTGAGGCTGCAGATCCCATGGCTCTGAATCTGGGCTCTTGCACCAGCTCAGGGTGGGCTGCAGAGTCCTGTCACCACCACGGGATGGGTTGTCCTGTCCTGTCCTGTCTGTGGCTGCCAGGGAGAGCCAGCAGCTCAGAATTGCCCCGGGCTGCCCCATCCCAGCCCTTCTCCTGGCTGCTGTGGCCTCCAGCACCCAGACTGTCTCAAGGCAATAAAAGCAGGAGGAGAATTGCACTCATGGAACAGCTCAACCATTGTCTTGTCGTGCTGGGAAATCAGGCACTTCAAAAGGCAGTTTTGCATTTCTTCAGATGCCTCAATGTAAGTGCAGTGACAGAGTTGCTCAAAGCACATTAATTATTAGTAAAGGCTTTTTTTCTTTTTATTGCAAGACAAATTAAACAACAGACGAAAACAGGAGGTGTTACACGAGATGTTAATCCATGGGAGAATGACAGCAGCAAAAGCCACAAATAATTCATAACATGAAAATCAGGACATTTAATTTTTGGCTTGTTTGCATTTGGCATTTGTGCACATGCTCAGTTGCCGCTTCTCTTGTGCTCCAGTATGGAGATTTTGGAGACTGTTAATTTTGGAAAAAGGGATTATAAACCTTTAAGAGTAAATCAGATAAGAGACGACTTTTTTTTTTTTCCTCTCTTCTTGACTGAAAAAAACCAAGCTGCTGAACCCTATGTGTTTCCTATGGCCCTCCTTGTCCTGGATTGGGCAACAGAAAAAATGAATGTGTTCAGGAATTCCAGGGTACTTCCACCACTCTCCTGTGTGACAGGGACACATTCAGCACGTGACTCCACCTGGAGGGATTCAGCTGGTGCAAAGCATTTCCTTAAAAAGGAATTTGGCTTTGCATATGTCTCTGATGTCAGCTGTGGGTTGCTGTCCTCTAAAATTTAGTGCAGCTTAGTTAGCACCTTTCTGGACATTGCCAAAACCTGGCGTCAGTCTGATGAAATTGATTTTTCAGAAACTGCTGAGAAGAATCACAACCATATGGCAGAAGGTATTGCAGACGAGGTCTCCTATGACACACTGAGCCATTCCTGGAGATGCTGAGCTGACATGTGCAGAGGCCATGGATCTGGAGCAGGGAGGGGACTTGTCACTGGAGTGGGGCACAGGAGGCTGTAATAAACCCCACTGAAAGACACAAAATAATTGTCATTTTTGGGAGAGGCCCCTCACCTGGCGAAGAGGAGTTTCAGATATTCATACCTCAATGTGCAGACCAAGTGCTTCTGCTCAGCATGACAGTTTGTGTCTAGGTGACAAGGCTATGAACCTCATGTTAGTTCTTCAATTCTCAGCAAGAAAAGTCTCTGAGGGGGTTCAGGGACATGTCCCACCCTGCTCAGCACCTGCGGCTGCCCTTGAGTGTCCCTCAGAGCCGAGGACATGCTGATGGCTGGTGGCAGGGAAACCCCTCCCTCCCATGCTGCACTTTGACAGATGGGCTGTGAGTGAGGTCAGCTGAGGACTGGTCAGTCCTGGAGTAGTTAGGCATGTGTGGGCAGGGAGAGAGTCACAGTGGTATTAAGTGATTAGAAATACATAAATATTAATTGCTTATGAACTCCCTTTATCACACTTGCAGGCAGAAGAAGTTAATAAATCACTGCTTGGATTAACCCCCAGAAGGGTAATGCAAAGTGTATCTGAGATGAGACATAAATGGGACAGGGAGCTTTTCTGGAGAGGAGGTAGTGCTGGTTTTAGGCCGGGCACTGACAGCACAAAGCTGTGCTTTTTTTCAGGGTTTCGTGTCTGGAGTCTGCCTCTTGCAGCTGTGCAGAGAAGCCATTGTCCAGCCTTGCTGTGCATCTCTGCACCACCCTGTGCAGGAAGCAGACATTTGGTTCTTGCATGTAACGGGGTTCCTGGGCAGATCCCAGGGAAATACCAGCCCTGGACCTTCCCTGAGGTCTGTGTGCAGGACCAGCCAATGCCACCCTGGGCACAGTGGCACCTTTAAAACCTGTGTGGTGGAGAGTGGCATTCATTTCACTGCATGTTAGCTGGACATTCCTTGGTGGCTGCTGAGGAGGGGAAGAGACTTTTGCTCCTCTGTTGAATTTCTGTGGGACAGGCAATTGTCCATTTTCTCAAGTCAATGACTGGTGCTTGAATTGAGACTTGTTCTGGGACTGTCTTGGTTTCAGTGGCAACTTTGCCAAGGGTGATTTCTATAAATGGGTGCTGGTAGTGGATTGCTTGTGTGGAAATCTTCCTTTCTAAGGTGAATCTATTATTTTTTGTTAAAATTTAATTTTGCTTGGAGCAGTTATTGTTATCACAGCTTTCTAATTATTTTAAGTAGCCAAGCTTACATATGCTTGAATCCTCATAGCAGTTTAGCCTAATATATTCATGCAAAGGCATGAAGGAGGTGTTGCTTCCATTTGTTCTTTTGTTCTTCCTAATCCTCACCCCTCTCTGCTCTGCCTTGCTGTACTTTTCATCACCATGAAAAAGCAATGCCTGGAAAAAGCAGCAGTGAAACCCTCTGCCAGAATCCCAGGCATGAGGACACCCAGTTACATTTCTGTGCCTGCACAAGGGGACCCTGCCATCCTGCAGGCTTTGGCAACCCCGGCTTGCTGTGGCTCCTGGGGCTCAGGGAGCTTCCAGCTCACCAGGTCTGCCTCTGCTCACCTGTGCATCCAGGCAGAGGGAGCTGGTCCCTGAGCTGCCCTGGGAGAGGAGGGTCCCCCACCCTTCCGCCGGTGGTTCCGTGAGTTTGGAGACAGCCCTGGGGTCCGCGGAGCTGCTCGGGGAGGTCAAAGCAGTGCCAGGCTGTCCTCTGCAGAGAGTGGGATGGAGGCAGCCGGGAGCTGTGCCTCACTGAGCTGCTCAAGTGATGCCAGGCAGGGCAGCGTGGTTCTGCTGGTGGGGAAGATACACAGGATTTGGGAGCAGGGCAGGAGAGTGGGAGCTTCTGCCACGTGTAGCTGCGCTCTGGGAGTGTTATGTGAGGGTCTCCTATTCCAGAGAGACTTTTATTAGGTAACTCCAATATTTACACGACTGATGGTGCACAACAGTCACATCATCAGCAGAACCATCGTGTTCTCCTGGTGCTGAACTTGTGATACAGAGGGGAACACGTCCCACACCTGTATCAGAACTTAGTGCTTAGAGAAAATGCCTGAGATGTGGTTCCTGGATAAGCCTGTTCAGCCTCTGCTGCTATAAAGGAGGACAGATGATTGCATTTGAGGAAAATAGACTTGGGCTCTGTTATCAGAGCACAGAATGCTGAACTAATACTGAAAAGGTTTTGATTTACTCTGAATTTTGCAATAAGGGTTTGTACTAGCATTGCAGGCTGCATGCAAATGAAGATGGTGTTACCTGTCTCTGACTTGGTTGCTGAGTTGAGGTTTAATGAGATTCTTTGGTTTGCTTTGTGTCAATCTGTTGGAGTTAAGTGAGATTTCTTCCTTCCAGTTTGTTTTGCCTTTGATGCAATTTTGCAACACTTCTTGTATTCCTAAAAGGGTCTTTTGGTGTCTTTGAAAGTTTCTCAATGCAACATCTCTCTGGACAGGGTAAATGAGGATTAAAACTAGGCAGATAGCAAGAGAAAACAAGCAAATGTCTTTGCAGAATCAAACAAAGAGCAAGCACAGCAGCAGAGGAGCTGTGAGATTTGTGTTTTTGTCTGGTAAACCAGAACACCTGAGCAAACCTTTTCCTGGAACTTGGGGCTGGCTGGTCTCTCCACGCTGTTAGTCTCTGGTGTCAGCTCAGCTGCTTGTTTTCATAAAATATGCAGGGCCCACAACAGCCGTGGGATGGCAGGACGCTGGGGATTTGGCGTAACCACCTCCAGCCCCGCTGCACAGCCCGGCGGTGACCGGCCTTCCTGCACCTGACTTTGTCTGCTAATGAGATCTCATCGCCTGTTCATTTCCAGGTTATTTTTCTTCCCAGTCAGGGGAATGAACTCTATAAAACCTGTATTATCAGTCTTCATTATGCTCAGGTTTGTTATGATTGTGAATTAATAGATTTTATCTTGGCATAAATGAGAAGGCACCAGCCTCTCTTTTCCCTCTTACTTTGCATAGGGGTTGGTTTTAAATATTCTCTCTATGTAGCTGCTTCTGTTGCTTTCTGGCTCTGCTTGGGTTCAGTCTGCTTTAAGCATCAACCTTCCTGATACACCCCTTGATTGTGAGTTCAGATCTGTATACCTGCAGTGGCACGAGGAGGAGGCTCTGAACACAGGAGCGATGTGTTCCTGTGAATCAGAGCACTCAGCAAGCTGGTTTTAAAGGTGCAAGTGTCCTCGTAGAAAGTTCTGGGGAACACATAAATATTTAAACAGCTGCTGGAGAACAGCACAGCCCAGTAAATCATCCAAACAATTCTCTTCCACATCTAAATTGAGAAATACAACAGAGTGCTTTTCCAGCTTAAAACCACCTTCCTCCAGGTTGTGATGCTGTTTGCCTTCTCTATAAAAGTCTTTATAAGCTCTTTTATTGTTGTATAACAAATGGTCAAGCGTGTTTTGAGCCATGAGCGATCTCTGTCACAGCTGGGTCTGTGCATGGTGTTTCTAGATGGGAAAGGTGATGGAGAGCAGCCATTCCCAAGTAGCTCACCCATGGATGTCAGGGCAGGACAGCGTGCTGTGGAACCTGTGCCGTGTCTGTGGCATTCAAAGGGTGGGTATTGCTTGGGCACACCTGGCCCTTGTGTCTGACTGCTCCTGTTGCAAGGGGCCACGCTCCAGTCCCAGCAGTATCTGGGAACTGCCCAGGGTGAGCAATGAACACTTGACATGGGCTGTTAGTGCACAAACTGGGGACTCTGAATGGGAGGGACTGGGGACGTGGTGGGGACCGTCTGAGAGTCACATTTGCACCTGTATAACATGGGTTTCACTCCCTCATGGTGACAAGAACTGCTCGGCTCAAGCGTTGCCTTGCCCTTGGCTCTATAGGAGCCTTGTCAGACACATCTGCCTGCTTTCTGTAACTGATTCTGCTTCTTGTCTCTTCTCTCTGTCATGCACAGATGAAATCCTCTGACATCGACCAGGAATTGTTCACTGAAAGTTACTGCAAAGTGTGCAGTGCTCAGCTGATCTCCGAGTCCCAGCGCGTGGCCCATTACGAGGTAGGATGTTCCTGGTCTGTTTCTCCACTGGTGCAGTTCTGCTTGGAGGACTCAGCATCTGAAGAACTGTTTTTACTGGTGGCATCTTACTCTGTCAGTGATGTCACTGCAGCGGTGTCTGCTGCGTGTCTGGCTTTTTCTTCTGTTTTTGCCAAGTCAGCCTGCAATTTGATCAGGACTGAAGGAAACACAGTTAGCAAGGAGAGCAATTAAGAGTGCAGCAAAACAAGCTCAGGTTGTATTAAATGTGCTGCACAGTGGCTTGCTGAGTAGGAATCACTGATTGTGCAGAGAATAGATTAGAATTTGTGAACGTATTTAAGCACTTCAGAGGTAGCGAGCAATGAATAATTAGAAAGGATGGATTATTAGAGACATGTTAGAACAGCAATTAACAGCACTGCATATCTTCAAAACAAACTTAAATACATTCCTGTTAAACAAGGAGGAAATTATGGAGGGATATGATGGTGTAAAATCCTTCAGGGAAGGAAACCCACTGCCTGGGTGTAGATCCTGCCAGGGTGAGGGGCTCTTGGTGTTCATCCGATGGGAGAACAGAGATTCTCAGGTTCAAATGCAGAAGAGGTGCAGGGTCACTTGTGGTGGCTGTGCATGAGGGACCATCCTCCCCTGGGGGCATGTGAGATGGTCCAGCCTGTCCTGGAGGACTCCAGAAGTGATGCGTGTCTGCATTATCTGCATGACGTAGCTTGTATCTAGAGAATAAACTGTATTAACTCTGTCTATTCATCATATATAATACAGAGATAATACAGATATTTGGATGGTATGAAATAATTTGGTTTGATTTGGTGATCTTGGAGGTCTTCTCCAGCCTAAATGGTTTTGTGATTCTGTGTGATGAGCTGGAGGATGAGGGACTTCTGCACTCACAGGAGGTCTGCTTTGCTTCAGTTTTTGGTTACGTGGAGACTGCCAGTGTCTGCAAAGTTCCAACAGATGCAGAGTTTGTGCACAGGGACCTGGAAGGTGAAGTTACCCCAAGCGTTTGCTTGACTTGAGTGTTTTGCAGTTGATATACCAGGGAGACAATTGTGTGGCCAGTGGAGAATGTGCAGGGAGCTTAATGTACACGATCTGAGGATGCTGTGCTGCATTAATTAACAATGGGAACAAGAATGTACGTTTGCTTGTAGGGCACTTTACATGTCTGTTTTGGTGAATTTCTTAGGAGCTCTTCTGTAACTGCTCCTCTGGCTGCCCTCTGTGTGCAGCAGAGGTCCCTGGCAACTCTGTGAAGTTGAAGGCTGCAGTTTTAGAGACACCTTCCAGATCTTGATACCGGGCACCGCGGATGCCAAATTTTGCCTGCAGGAGGCAGGAGCATTGCTGCAGAAACAGGATCAGTGCCTGGTGAGCCACAGGGTGCTCAGCCAATCTCGTCTCTCCTGCGCCTGTCATTGTAGGTATGAGCTGAATCATTAATTCATAGCAGATGTTTTTGAAATGTGGAAAACAACACTGTTTTCTGTTGTATATTTTAGTGCGAGGTGTTGTGCTCGTTTGTCATCCGCTGTGAAATCCCAGCAGACGCTGTAGATGTTCGGCACAATAATGTCATTCCCAAACCTTGCTGGTGGGTTGCATAACACAGAGCAGAGGCTTGGAGTGAGCGAGCTGTAAAGACTAGCTAGGATCCCCTCCAGTGGCCCAGAGGCTGGGGGTGCCTCTGCCCTGTGGCTGTGCCACACTTTGCTGCTCTCGACAGGGAGCAGTGTCCCTGTGGGGCATCTGTTCTGGTCACCACTCCTGAGTGTGATGCTCATTCTCGTGGTAACCTTCTGGCACCCAAGAGCCCACAGGCATGGTGAGAAGCTTTCTGGGGAGGTGGAATTGGGGGCTTCATCCTGCCTGAGGCTGCCAGCCCTTGTTCCAGGCCATTAATTAACAGCAGGAGTGTAAAATTCACTGTTTCTTTCTAATTATAAAGTAGCTGGCCACAATTTTCACACCTTTCTTTCTTTTTCTTCTTACTTCTAGAAAGTGCTGTATAGTTTAAAACTGATTATTTTCATAGGGGAAATATCAAATTCAGAAGACTGAATTTTCTGCAGATGCATTTCCAGGAGCCCTGGGGGTGGCTCTCCACAGGTGCTGAGGACCCTTGGTGATGGTGCAGCCGGGGATGCTGGGTGCCAGGGCTCTGTCTGGGTTTGTTTTGGTCAGCAGTGCCCTTATCCTTCCTGAGTGAGCCTGGAGAGAAAGGGAATTGATCCACTGCCTCACTAGCGCAGTCAAGTGAGCTCTGCAGCCCTTGTGCCAGGGACTGGAATCTTGGCTCTCTGTGCATGCAAAATAAGACATTTCTCTGTAAGAAAATAGAGGGAAGCAGCCTATGAAAGGGGGACGTTTTTATCTTGCCAAACAGGAATAGTCAGTTCCAATCGCTGTCTCATCTCCTTCTCCAAATCACCAACCAATAAGTTTTCTTCTGTGCTACTTTGCCAGGAATAAAGAATGATTTTATGTCAGTCACGCAGTATTAAGCGATATTATTTCCAAGGGCAAGCGTAGTGGAAAAATGACAAAAGGATCAGAGTGTTTGCAGCACTTTGTGCTTCCAGCTTGACATACGGCAAATACTGCCTTTATTACATGTGCTTCATGCAACTGTGCTGATGTGTCTGATGCACCCTGGCTCTCCTTCCCATCCTGGTGAAAGTGCCAGGTCCTGCCCTCCCCTCGAGGGTTCACCCCAGGCCAGAGCTGAGCCCCGTGGCTGCCTGGGGACATTGGCTTGCAGCGATGTTCCCCGGTGAGGAAAAGCCTTAGCGAGCTCGGGGCACTCTGCGCTGCGAGTCCCGAGGGGCTGGTGCTGGGCAGCTTGTGCACAGCCGTGAGAGAGAGATGAGGCAAATCTTACTCGTTGGTGTCGTTTCCCGAAAGAGTGCTCATTTGCATATTTTAATTCTTAATTCCTTAATTTGTGCCCTGAAGTATCAGAAAAGTCTGTTCCCACTTCCGGTTCTGGAATAAAGCAGCGAAGCAGGGATGCCTGAGACGATCCCTGGGTGACACTCGCTGTGCTGCTGTGCCATGCCGAGTATCCCTGAGCTACCCTGGCTGCCCTTTCCTCCTTGGAGGAGCAGAAGGGAACAGGGCGGCTGTTGGGGTGAGGAATCCATGCACTGCAGGTGCTGGCTGGCTGCGCGGACGGGAGGTGGTCAGACTCGGGGTGATGGCCAGTTCCGGGAGGGGATTTCACACCTGAGCGGATTTCACACCTGAGGGGATTTCACACCTCGTGTCCCGCTGTGGTTCAAGGGGCGACAGTGTGCTGTGCTTGCTGCGATGCCGTTCAAAGCCTGTGCCCCAGAAATGAGTTCTTTCTTTTCTGTATCTCTGCATCTTTCCTTCCTCTGGAGCCGGAAGTGTTTTTGGTGCTGGATTCCCTCTGAATTACCTGTAATTTAGCACTTCCTTCCTGCTCTGTCTTTGAGAGAGGTTGTATTAATCACTTTGGTGAGCTGCTCTGTAAATTAAAAACCTAAAACAAAGAGCTAAGGTTTCTTAGCTCTGAGTCCTCGTCTCTATGTAGAAGTGTTCAAGGCCATTAGGAAGATGTTACCATTTATTTTCATATTTCCCCTTGAAAATCCTGCAGGAAAATTACCTCATATACAACGTTGCTCTCGGATTTCACCCTGAGCTGCACATTCATCACCACATTTGCTTCTCAAGCTGCTGTAATGCTCTTCTCCGTTTTCTCCATAATCTTTATTGCTTCAGGTGTTCAGAGAGTGCTTTGTTTTCCCATTTGAAATGAAGGAAATGCCGGGTCTGGAGGAAGAGCAGCCCAGGAGGAGCCCATGCAGGTGTCGGCTCACCTTATGGGATGAGAGAATGCTGCTTGAATGCTTGTGGTGGAGCAGCAGGGGAGGGCAGAGGCAAAGTGTATTAAAATTCAAATGCAGAAGAAACTGGGGAGAACAAATCAAGTGCCATGCCCTTTGGCTCCTCTCCGGAGCTGTGCGCTGTGGAATTTCTCATTCTGTCTCTGGGGCGAAGCAGGCGAGCGCTATCGACAGCCTCGTCAATGCTCCTTGTCTGCACGGGCGGAGTGGTGCTGGGGTTAATCTGCTTCCAGTTGGGCTGTCCTTGGCTGGAAACGGCGTGAAGCGATGGCTTGTCTGAAGGAATAATAAACATTGTTTACTATTGGCACATTAGTGCCTTAAGGATCTAGATGTGTGTGCTCAGAAAGGCAGTCCTGTGTCTGAAATATTAATGTGCTGCAAGAGCACATAGTCTATTTAACAAAATAAATGCTATGCTAGAAAGCAAGGAGCTGGAATGCTGTTTCTACTCCAAGCTCCCTGTGTGAGATGCTGCAGACATTTCCAGGATGGAGGAGTGGAAATAAAGGCTGCACAGGGCTGTTGTGTGCCAGGTTCTGCTGATGTCAGTGATCATGGAAGGGAACGTGACATTTGCTGGCCATGATCCCTGTTGTATGTTCAGCCACTCTTGCTGCTCACCTGCCATGTTGTCTTGCTGTGGTGGCAGCGATGAGTGAATCCTTCAGAGGATGAAGGAGGGGACACCCTTCCCGTTGTTGCCATGTCCTTCCCCACCACTGCTGGAATCTGCTCTGCTGTGGTGTTCACGGGTTTTGGTGGCTGCTCAAACATTACTGTTATCCTGCAGGTAGTGCTGGTGTTTGATAGAAGAACCTTGGCTTGAGGAGAAGAAGCTAGAGAGAGCATATTTGTGTTGCGGAGATGACAAAGGTGCTGCTCTGATCTTTTTGTGTGCGCATGCAGGCCTGCTGTGGATATTACTTGGCAGTTTGTGTCGTGGTAACAGCCCCAGTTAAAATATGTTGAGGAAAACGTGGCCACCCATTGCATATGGTGGAGATAGGTGCCAGGATTTTAGGGCACAAGGCTCGTGCTTGCTCTCTGCACACAGGGCAGGAGCAGCTGCTGCATCACAGTGGGCTCTGGGAACCAGTGGAGATGGGATGGGACTTTACAAGGCTCTATGTTACAGCTCTGTTGTCAGCGTTAATGGCTGAACATTATTTTTAATGCACTCCCAGTGTCAAAATCTATTGCTAAACAGCAGCAACAGCAGAGCAGATGAAGCCCTGTGCACAGCTGCCTGCCCAGGTACCTCTGCACAGAGGCCTATTGCTGTCTAAAAATAGCTGAAGTTAAAAGGTCCTTCAGAGCAGCAGTAAAACACACTGGGAAAATGGGACCCCAGGGTTAGCAGTAGCAGAGAGGCATAAGGGATGTCATATTAAGGCTACATGCAATGAAAGCAAATAAAGGTTGCACTGGCTCACCCTGCCAGTGTCCCTGGCAGACAAGTTCCTGCAGCTCTTGCCCTTCCGCAGCATTCCTTGCAGGTCCTGCTGCACGGGAGGCGCCTCTTTGCTCCAGGTATTCACTCCTGCTTGTGCTCAGTGTTGCAGCTGGCAGCCCGTGTTTGGATGGGGGCTCCGGGTGCTCGGAAGCCGTCTGTATTCCCGTGGCGTGTTGTGACAGACCCGCCCCCGTGCGCTCGGGGCTGGCGGGCGCTCGGCGGTGGCTGGCACTGCCGCGGGATTTGTGTCACACCGAGGGCTGCGATGGCAACGGCAGCGCTGCCGCTGCCTCTGCCGTGCTGTGCGGCCGGTGCTGGGCAGCTCGTGGGCACAGCAGATGTTGTGTTTGTGTTAACTCTTCTGTCGCCCTCCGGTGCTGGGATGGGGGCTGTACCGGCGAAGTCCACCCGCGCCTCGAACATCAATCCCCAACAGTGTGGCCTGAGATGAGGGACTTGGGCTGCAGGTGAGCAGCAAGAATTTAGCTTGCTATGTGGAGCACATTTCAGCCTGCTCACTCTGTCCCTGCATCCCCTTTCCCTTGGCATGTTTACAGAATCATAGAATGGGTTGGGTTGGAAGGGACCTTTAAAGGTCTAGTCCAACCTCTGCCAAGAGCAGGGACACCTTCAGCTCAATCAGGTTGCTCAGGGAGGTACATGGCCTGGAAAAATCCCATAATACCAACGGAGAAGCAAATGCATTAGTGTAGCTGTAAGACCCACCTGCAGAAGGAATGTGAGGGAGTGATGTAAGAAGGGACTAGCAGTGGGTTTGGGGAGGAGCAGGTGCCCGTGGTGGCCCCAGGTGTGGGGGACAGGTCTGTGGATGGCAGCACCGTGTGAGCCAGGTACTGAGCCTGGCTGCTCCTGCCATGCTGCTCTGGCAACAGCCTCTAAGGAGAGTTATTTCCTCTCCACAGGATACTCAGCAGTGTGTTGGACAAGAGATGCTTTGACTACAGTCAAAACCAATATAGGAAGCAAGCAGTAAAGCTAAAGATCACAGCTGAAATGGTGATTCCTGAGAAAGAAAATTCATGCTCAGGATCCCCACTTGGAGTCAGCCTGGCCATCCAGGATATAAGGAAGTGGAGCTAGTGGTTCCTTGGCTGAATAGATCCTCAGTAGTTGCCTTAATGTGTAAGCAAATCAATGTCCAAACCAGTAATGTGCCTCTCTTTGCTTTGGAGCAGCCAGTTTGATGGGGGTGCAAATTCAGCTGAGCACTCGGGAACTGCAGACACATATCCGTGTGCCCAGGAAGGCAAAAGCATGAGTAAACACTTTTTAAAAAATTAACTCATGGAGGAAAAAGGGGAAGTTGATAGAAATGACCATAAATTATAAATGAGGCTTTTCAAAAATTACAAAGGGAGAAAAAGGACATTGGCATCCAGCAGTGTCTGGAATAACAGCCAGGGAGTTCAGCTCTGCAGCGAACCACAGGGATCTTGACAATGTTTGTTGTGTGGGTAGTAGAGGCAGAAAAGGGAAGGCATTTGCTGAAAATACTTCTCCTGTCTATTTAAAAAACGCAGAGGATGTTGTTATATCATAGAGGAAGAAATAGATTGGTTCCATTCCAGTAGAAATTTGGAAGGTTGTTAGGCAGCAATTACAAATTCCAGAGCGATGTTGTTTAGGTCAGCAGGTCCAGTAATTCACAAGTGGGTGCTTGAAGTGCGCTGGCCCCATGCTGTCACTGTCACTGCTGACCCTCTGTGGGCCTGGGAAAGCAGAGGAAGTTTCCAGGAGGAAGCAAGCACAGGGCCAGGCACGGGGGTCCCGTGGGGGGAGCCGGAGCCGTCCGGCTGGCACAGCTCCTGGGCACAGCCTGCTCAGAAAGGGGCTGGAGGACCATGGAACTGGGCTTCTGCACAAGGTCTGGAGAACTGGGCCAGCCAAAATAACTTTCTGTCTTTTGGTGAGATTACGAGTAGGGCCAATACAGATAATAAAATTGGTAAAATCATGTGACTGCGTGTTGCATGGCAATTTAATTAAGAAACTGACAGGACACAGAAAAATCAACACAGTGTACACTAAAAGGATTAAAACCCAACCAACGGCCTTCTGAAAAAGAATTTAATACAGACTGAGAGAAGCTGCAGCCATTTGGGCTGCCACGGTGGCTCCTTCCTTCATCTCACACCTGTCTCTGCTGGTCCTTGGTGCAGCCATGTGCTCCTCAGTGTGGGGGTCCCTGGCCTTTGGCTGGAGAAGAGGTCACAGAGAAGGAGGAGCAGGAGAGGAAAGCTGAACTGCCCAAAAGCATGAAGCTGCCAGCACAGGAGGGAGCAAGGATTGATGAAGGGATATATGGAGAATAGGGAAATGAGATTATATGCTAGCACAGCCTGAGGGAAGCTGCAGAGATAGTTGATTTGAACCCGATGACAGGAGACAGGAAGAAGGCACTCACAAGCAAAGTGTTTTAGGCTGCTGGATCAGCTTGAATCAGTGGTGTAAAGTGGGAACAGTTCTGGGGCCATGGTGGGGTGCTGATCTCCTGCAGCTGGTGAGGGACTCCTGTCCCAGACCCCTGGGCAAACGCAGGAAGGGAAGAGCTTCCCTGTGTGTCTGTGTAACCTGGCGACCCCCGGGCTGTAGTGCCTCAGCTGGCTCAGTGCTCCCCAGAGCTGCTGCCCATCAGAGGAGGGATGAGAAGCCCCTCCATGGGTCAGGGCAGGGAACAGGGCTGTGTGTCCCAAACCGGCCGCAGCTCCGGGTCCCCCGCTGCCGCTGCCCCCAGGGACCTCGCTGCCTGCTCTCCTGCTCGCTCCAGGCACAGTGTGCTGCAAAACCCAGTTCATGCAAAAGCAAATTGCCTTTCATAGCACAATTTAGCTCTGCTCTGCCCTTCGATGTTTTAGGGTTGAATTGCCAGAACTTTGCTGTCTCTGCCATGATCTTCTGTACTAGAGTGGATTTGATAGAGATAGAAATGATCCATTTGTTTACTTTTATTGATGAACCTTACAGTAGCAAATGAGCTTGCAGTGCAGAACTCTGCAGCAGCTGTGTGAAAACAGACTGAGCTCCCTGCATAGTTAGGGCTGGTTTTCAAGCCTGCAGTATTAAACCAGACTTAGTGCATTTAAAAGATGCTGTTCTCACCAGAGGCAGGAAAGTGAAAATGCCTTTGGCGTAACACTTTGTACAGCTATAAAAGAAATATTCACGGGCACAGAAACACCCTCATTGCACCCAAAATGAGGTTGTGGTGGCTGTTGGAGGCACCTCCAGAAGGCAGTGTGCTCATTCCACACTGTGGATTTACAGATGTGGCAAGGTTTTGTCTTTCCTAAAGCTTGTGCATGTGGTGAGATGGGTCAAATTGAGAGCTGGAGGTGCCCTAATCCCAGTTTATCCCAGTTTATCCCAGTTTTCTGGCTCCTGTTTGTGGTTCTTCCTTTGGTCCCCCCCACATGTCTGGCACTTGCCCTCCTTGTGCCTTGGAGCTGCAGGTTTTCAGCAGGGAGAGGATAACCCGCAGTGCTGTTTGTGAGCAGCACACTAAGAATAATCACTGTGCTCCTGCCGTGCTCCTGCTGGGGTGTTGGGATGATAAATACACATGTAAATGTAGAAAATGCCAGAGATAAAATGGATGACAAATGGGCTGTGCTTCCTCTGCTCCACAGAGGGAAGGAGATGCTCACCACATACATGCGGAGGCCAGGGATGATTTTAAGCTCCGCTTTTATGATCATAAGATAATAAGGTTGCATAAGGAGCTGTGTAGTTCTAAATTATGCCAAACATAAGTCATTTCTTTACCTTGGCTTTCAGGAGTCCAAACAAATGCGCCAAGAAAGGTGAGAGGTGTTTTACAGGAGGCTGAAGCTTTGCTGTCTTTTAACGCTGGCATCTGGGCACCATTTATGGTCCAGCTGAGTGCCACGGAGCAGAATCGTAAAAATGATTCCTCTTAACATCTTTGCAGCTCACACACACCCAGCAACCCCTCCCAGCTTTTTTGCCCTCTAATCTGAGCAGGCTGTGGCTGTGTGCGCGTGGGCATCGTGCCGTGCTGGATGAAGTCAAGCGAGAGAAGAGCCTCGTGACTGTGGGGAGGATGACTCCAGGGAGGCTGGCTGCTCCGCGGGGTGTCAATGCTCAGGCAAGAAATTCAACTGGGAAACTCTGGCCACGTTGCCTTCACAGTGTGTTTGCCTGGCCCTGTGTGGTGCAAGGCACCCGCCAAGCATGGCTTCAGGCTGGAAGCTGGGAGTGCAGCCAGGCACCAGGAGTGGCATTGCACCTCTGTCCTGTGCATTTCAAACATCTATTTTGTCATTTTCTAATTACACAGTCGCTGTCTGGGTTGCTCATCTGATAGCTGGAGCTTTGGGGTTTCCTGCACTTCGCTCTGACCGTGGAAGGTCACATTTGCTAAATGCAGCAGGAAGACAAACTGGGGACAGATACTTGACATTATTTATCTTGACTGATTTGCTCTGTGGAAAAAATTATTGCATAGTCACATTTTTGCATACGAATACAAATATAGCTCCCTGCAAATTTAGCTCCAAGTTTATACCACAGGAAAAAGAATGTTCCAGAACATGCTAATGATAATTTAATATTTTTAAATTGCAGCTCTGTGATCTGAAATTATAACATTATGGTGCTGTTGTTCTCTGGGGCAGTTGGAAAGGGTGATTCGAGGGAAACATTTACATGGTAACAGCTCCCCATGTGTCTGCTGCCCATATGCTGGGTGCAGTTATTTTATGGCTCCAGGCTTTTCCCCCCTGCATCTGGTGGAAGACAAGACCTGATGTAAGTCAGGATTTTGAAGGTTTATGTCTGTGCTCCCACTGTAGAAGCTTTAAAATCTTCCTTTAAGTCTTGCCAGTCCCAAGGATTTGCTTTGGCTGCTGCTGCTGGGGTCACCAGGGGATCTCCTGTCTCTTCTGACCCTCACTGCCTGCGAGCTCTGGCAGTGCCCAAAGGCAGAGTGAAACCTGCTCGTGTCTCTCTCATGGGAGATTATTTTGCCCCTCTAATGCTTTATCATCCTAGAAGTGTAGGAGCTGTGGGTGAGGCTTGTGTGTGTGCCTCTGACCCCTCGGGATGCTGTTGTGTCCCTGGCTGAAGCTCAGTAACCCCCATCTTTCAGTCTGCCCCACCATGAAATGGTCTAATAACAAATGCTGTCCTTCCCTCGCTGTCTGGTCCCTGCTGTGTCTGCAGGCAGCAGGACTTGGAGAGGGGCCAGGGTGGACCATTTCTTCTGCTAATGGCAGATTTCATCCCACAGCTCATTTCAGCTGGGTGCAGAGCTGTGTGAAAATTCTGAGAAGTGCTAATGCTCCTCACCCGGATCGCTCCCCTTCTTCTCCTCCAGTGGTGGATGTGTGTGTCAAGGGGATGTGAAATCTGACTGTGGGGTGGTGTAGTGAGCACAGCAACAGAGCCTCTTGCTCCTTGTGACTTCAGTTCTGCTTCTCCTGTTGTTTCTGCCTTGCAGAGTCGGAAGCATGCCAGCAAAGTCCGTCTCTACTACATGCTGCACCCCGTCGATGGAGGCTGCCCGGCCAAAAAGCTCCGGTCAGAAAACGTGGGTATAATCCAAGTCCCTGTTTATTCAGCTGCTCTGTGAATCATTGGCTCTGGGCTACAACATTCTCTCTCTTACAGCCACAGATGATCAGGTACCTGGAGGTAACATTTAGATTAGCTGAAATGCAAAGTAACTGGAAATAATTTTCAATAAACTACACAAGAATTATTATGCGCATCAGCAACAGTAATTGTGTTTTTAGTTATTTGAATGTTCTTTCACAGGAAAAAATATGCTGATAGCAAATACTCAGGGCTTGCTCCATTTCAGTGCAGTGGCTGGGTCTGCTGGTGAGCAGCTGGGGCAGGTGATAGGGGCAATGCCTGCAGGAAGCTCGTGCCTCCAGGTGTGGGGTGATGCCACTCTGGGGCACTGCTGGCAGTGGAGCAGCACTGGGGTCACTTCCAGACCCCTTCACCCAACTTCCAGCATGTGACACCGCTCTCAAGGGTGAGGGTCACTGCGCAGATGGGAGGACTCACACCTGGATGGTGTCTGGGGAGCAGTGTGGGGTGGCAGTGGTGGGTGTGGAGCTGTGTGTGTACACCTGGTGCCAGCTGCAGAGCTGCTGTAGGTACACCTGCCATGCAGTGCCCTGCCCTCCTGCTAGCAGGAGATCAGGGGATGCCACCGATGCCACTGCAGTGTCATGGCTGAAAACCCCTGGGGGGAGCAGGAGCAGTGTCACCTCCCCCTGTTCTGGGAGTTGATGTGCTTTATCCAAAGGCTCCTCACTCATGTTCTCTCTCAGTCTGCCAGTTTAAAGATTGGTCACTGGCTTCCTCAGCTGTGTTCGAGTAAACAAATGGAGGTGAGGAGTTGGACCAGCTCACAGCCATTTGTCAGGCAATAGATAGAGGGAGACTGAATTTTTAAGAGATGGCTGCATGGGGAATTATTCATTCGGCTCCTTCCCACGTTCTGGGGTTTGTGAGAGCTGCAGCGAGGTTCCCAGCACGCACAGCCAAACCAGTCCAGTGTGACTGGGGCTGAGTGCTATTGATATTCACTGTGATATCCTGTAATTAAAGGGAGAAGCACGCAAGTTTCGCCCGAGGAATCTGAAAGCTCATTTATGTGGTAATTGAAACACTAGTGAACTTTTCTGTTGCACACAGGCCAATTGCAGGTGCAATCTGCCCCTCCACAAGACCTTGCAGTGATTTTACTGAGTTATTAATGACAGTGAGCAGTGCAATGGACAGCTGCATACAGATGGGGAGCAGGGTCCTCTAAGGAGCTTGATTATGTCTAACAAGGAGCCACATACTGCATGTGCAGTATGGAGGACAGAGAACCAATCAGACCTCAAATAAGTCAAAGTTGAACTGTTTCCCACTGCTTTTGTGAAAGGCAGTATGGAGAAGGAATGTAATTCTGTGTTTGCTGATGCTTTTGCCAAGGGCAGCCCTAGTGGGGGTGGATTAACGTGTCCTCATGTTCTAGGTGAATGCTAGGCTAGGCCAGACCTAAATGCTAAAATTATTTGTGTTGTAAAAATATAGCAGGGAAAATCTGCCAACGTTTACAGCTCAGAGTAGGCCTGTTGCTGATCAGATATTATACAAGCCTTTGCATTTAGACAGAACAGAACTATTTAGGACGTCTCTAATGCTGCACAATAACATCCATGCCACGTGCAGTGCAGTGCCCAATCCTAGCAGTGTCACTCAGGCCACGGCACAGCGACTTTAATGAGTTTTAGAAACAGTCCATAAAAACCAATTAAATTCGTGTAGAAGTATCTGCAACTAAAAAGGGAATATTAGCCTTTTTTTCATCAAAACTGTTACATGGCTGGATGCCATTGGGTTTGTGTTCTGCTGACCACAGAACTAACACCTTGTCCTTCTGCCAGGTGGCAGCAGGAGGGAGAGGGGGCTGCAGCTGTGGATGCTCGGTGCAATGGGTTGGTGGGTCTGGCAGCACGGGGTTAAGGAGCTGCCCGTGGATTTACAGGAGCTCAGCAGAGCTGTCAGTGCCTGCTCACTGTTTCGGCCCCGGAGTGGACTGTGCTGGAGAAGGGATGGGTTGGGTGCACACGGGTGCAGAGCATCCCGGGGAGCAGCCACCTGCCCCGTGTGGCCCAGCTGAGGCGTCCTGGGTGACCAGCCGTGTGATTCCACCACCTGCACAGTCCTGTCAGCGCTGTGTCATTCAGCAGGTGACAAAAGACACCCGGGTCAGGTTACCCTGGCCTCTTTGGTTTCAGGTAAAACAGCCCCTGACAAATGAGAAGGCATAATTACCCTTCAGGGCTGGATCAGCCTAGAGCACCTCTGGCTCTGTGCAGGGGTTTGGTTGGTGGAGGAGGGAAGGGAGGTGATGCTGCTAAGGGATGATCCAGACCTGGGTAAATGCTTAACAGTGGCAGAGCCCAAATACCTCATGCATGGCACTTGGTGTATAAAACTGGCTGTAAGGGAGCAGAGGTCTGTTGTGCATGTGCAGAGGGGCTCGTAGACCCACCAGGAGTCTGGGAACATCCCTCTCCTGCTGGTGGCTGAAGTCCTACCATGCATCAAGGTACTCGCCCAGAGACTTGGGTGAACCCAGATGAGCTGCACAGTGAGCTGTGGGTTGGTGTAAATGGGACCCTGAACTCTGCATGAGGTATTGGAGGGCTCTTTGAGGGGCTTTTAATTTTTTATTTTTAATTGCAGTCTAGCTGAGAGAGTAGGTTGAAAGGGAAAAAATGTCACTGAAGAGCAGCCCTGGCAGAGGAAGAGACCCTGGTGCATTAACACTGAAGTGTATCAGCTTTTCAAACAAGCTCTGTTGGAGGCTCTTTCTGTGTTGCCACTGGTGATCAATAGATACTGGAAATTTTCTACTCTGCTCTTAACTTTCAAGTGATTTCCCTTTGAAGACATAAAATATCTTGAGAGAAAGCTATTTAAAAGAAGTGCAAATTACACTCAGAACAGTACTAATCACCTCTTGAGATTCCTCCCTAAGGTTTGATTTACAGTTATCAACAACAAAAAAGTGATGAAAATCAGTAGTTTTTATGAAAGTGGTTTTTCTGGGGAGTTGGAGGTGTCCCCAAGCTGGACAGGGCTGGGACGAGGAAGGGAAACCCCTTGGCAGCCATGGCCTCGGCATAACAACCTAGATTCCTCCCTCCTATTCTTCTCTTCTCTCTCTGAGACTGTGCTTACACACCTCTTTGTTTTGTCTGTGTTTCTCCACCCAGGGCAGTGATGGTGACTCAGTGGATAAGAACAAATGCTGCACACTGTGTAACATGTCCTTTACCTCAGCAGTGGTGGCAGAATCGCATTACCAAGGGAAAATCCATGCCAAAAGGTTAAAACTGTTGCTAGGGGAGCAGCCAGCACTGAAGGCCACAGGTGGGTGCAGAGGTGGAGCTGGAGGGTGGGTGCAGAGGGCTGTGGGCTCAGGGGGCCGAGGGGCTTGGCCAGGGGGCTGGCTCGGTGTGTGCGGCAGCAAACGGGGACAACGAGGAAAGCTGAGCGGTGGCGCCTGGCAGAAGCAGCTATTCATTTGTGTTGCTGTCACAACAACCTTTAAAAATTCCTGATGCTCATTATTGTCTGCTTTGTTTAGGTAGATTAGGGGTTTATCAGCTGGGGCTGGCCCTGGTGCCAGAGCCCTATCTCCGGTTCCAGACTTCCAAAGTGTTTTCTCAGTGGAGGACAATGTCTCCACTGGGTGCAGATAGCCAAGCCTGGCTTTAATTATCAGCAGTTTAATTATCAGCTCAGCTAATATGTTTAATAAACCTTTGGTGTTACTGTACAGTACAGAGCATCATCTGGTCTTTCCACAGAGGGAAATCCAGGCTTTAAAAACCCTTGGATTGATTGTCTCTTACTTTTGCCCAGATGGGTTTCATGCTTTGCTCCACAGTGATTCTAGTAATGCAGCCTATTAACTTTCACATTTAAAAAGTCAAATGTTGAAATTGGACAATTTAACCATCTTATTGTTTGCTTAACCATAAAGTCCCTGAAAACCACTAATAATCTATGAGAAAAAATTCTTCTGTGGTTGTGGAAGCAGAAAATGCTTGAACACCTTTCTCAGGAAGAATTCCTAGGCTGAGGTCCTGCAGACAGATGTGACCCAGAATTGCTGCCAGTGGCACTTCTTTCAGCACAAAATACAAATGGAGCTGTGTGTACTGGACCCTGCCTAGCATGTAAATCCTAGCTGTGATTAGATAACGGGGGCTGGCACTCTGTGTGTGTGGTTTTGTTGCCTTTTTAACTTCACAGACTGTAGATGCTGATACAGAGAATATGATTTGTCCTGTGCCAGGGTGGGCTTGGGAGCCGTTGGCCGCTTTTCCTGAGGGAACGTGGGCAATTGTGTCAGGTGGTGGTTTGCTCGGTTTAACTGGCCATGCTCGGGCACCAGCGTGTCCTGTGGGAAAGGGAAAGCAGCCTGAGGAACCACCCCTGGGTCAGCCAGGAGGAAGGAGGAAGGCTCTCACTGAACTGCCGTGGTCATTCACTCCTCACTCATGTTGGGCTCCAGGCTGTTCCCTGTAAGGGCACAGAGAGCAGCAGGGACTTGGGCTTGGTGTTTATTTGTCCTGGGCTTGCGTTGGAGCTTGAGCCCCATCCCTCAAGTGCAGCCTGCCAGCAGCTCCTCCCCTGGCACCACAGGACCTGCCACAACCCTGCTGCTCCTGGTGAGGTCCAGGTGAGGTGACATTCACAGGAGTGCTGGATCTCGGAATAGTGCATGGACTGATTCCTGTGTTAAGCTGACAATTTGGATTCACCCTTCAGCCGCAGGGCCTGGCCAAGGCAGGGCTTGCTAAGAGCTGCAGCCTTGCACTGTGGTTTTTGTCTCACTTTTTAATCATCTAGATCAGCCTCACAAGGCTCTAAGGGAGCCATGCTGCATGCCCTGGAGTAAGGGGCTCTTCAGCCATCCTAATCACTGGGAAAGAGCAACTCAAGGACTCATCAGCTCTTACAGGCACTTGATCTGGAAGATGAAGCTGAGCTCAGGAATACATTAACAAGCACCTCCTTGCTCTCCAGGAGTTCTCAGAAATACGCCCTTTGGACACAGCATTTTTTCTGGGCTTCCTACAGTCACCCAGCAATTTCCACTGGATTTTTGTCCTAATCCTCTGTGCCAGGCAGTAGGGAGCATTGAGTCTCTCAGAGAGAGCTTCAGAGGCTCCACTGCTGGTGAGTCCTGAGAGCCAACCAAGCACAGCCCTGAGCATGCTGGATGCTCCTGGGGAGGATATTCTGCTGCTTGATATTCTGGGGTTTCTGTCTCATCAGTCCTAAAGAAAATCACATCTATTCTTAGACTCCTTGCAGAGATCTACGTTCTCCTTCACAGTTACCATCCAGATGGAACGCAGATGTCCCGTTCTCTGACGGTGCTTTCAGGAGGAGAAGTGGCCCAACAGTCGGGTTTCTCACAAAAGCTGTCTCATCATGACAGTGAAGTAGTTGTGATCTTTCTGTTGCTCTGCTGTGCAAGGTTGTAGCTCTCAGAGGCTTTATGTCAGCACCATTGCAGACGAGTTCCTCCAGTCATTTCCAACATCCTCTGTCAGCTTGCATCCCATCATCACCACGAGTTATAAACCAAATAATTTTGGGGGAAATAACTGCTGCCTTCATCAATCCAAGTTTGAGGACCTGCAGGCATCGGGCAGGAGAGTGGCAATGGCCCTGGCTTTGGCACATCAAAAGAGACTGAGTAAATGGATTTTTGGTTTGGGTGCAAGGATCTGTCCAGCAGGGGCTGGAGTCTTAGTCCTAGATTTCTGGGATTTCTTCTGAAAAAAACCGAGTTTCCCAGTGCCTCCTTGTTGTGGCTCACTTACTTTCTTGTCCTCATGCTGAGTTTCTGGAGTGTGCCAATGGAAAAAGTTGGGTTCCATTTAAATCCAGCTTGGTATAAAAAGCTTTGGATGTGAGAAAGAAGTCAAACATTAGTTCATTGCCGGAGTGCTGAAGTGTTTCTAACTTTGTATTTTGCCTCTTGCAGCGAAATAAGACTTTCTCACTTCCCTCCCACAGCGAAAGGGAACGTAAGGCAGACTGTCATGAGCTATTTAGCATTTTGAAATACTTGAAATAGTCAAACTCTCAGCTTTTATGTTTGTGTTTTAGATGGAGAAGCATTTTTAACTTTTGACGTTTCGTGAATGTTTATTATTAATTTTCATGTCGCTGCTCAGGGAATGATGGCATTTGCTGTTCTGTAGCAGTTATGTAGTGCATATCAAAATGATAAATTCACATTTGTGGAGAAGTCAACTTTCATCTATTTCTCTTTGGGAGAATTTGCTAGACTTGGGATGCTTTCATTAATTGCCAGGCTGGGCTCAGCACACCTGAGGGCTGGTGGGGGTTGTCAGTGGGACCTGAGGAATGTGACTTTAAAGAAAATATTTTGTACTGTGAGTGCTAAGAGGAAATCCTTGCCTGTGGCAGCCCTCATGGGATGCAGGCAGGGGAACTCTGTGGAGCTGTAGCCCACGGTCTCGTGGGAGCCAGATGTGGATGTGGGCTGGGAGCAGGGCTGGGATGGGCATGGGGGGCTCTGGTGCCATCCCCTGCAGCAGGAGTGGCAGTCCCCCTGGCACCTCCCTCCTGCATGGCATTTGGGGCAGCACAGGCCACCAGCCTCAGGGAGAGGGGCTCACAGATGCAGCCAGGGGCTGAGAGCAGAGATGCTTGTCAGGTTTCCTTAGTGAGCAGGAGACGTAACTCCTGTGGACATCACCAGCTCCCTGAGCTTCAGCCTCCCTGGTCCCCCTCTGGCAGCAGCAGGCATAGAAACAAGGAGAAAGCTGGCCAAAAGACTGGATAGATTTAACTTTATAGCCTGGGGCTTGTGGAGCAGCAAGTCAGATCTGTCGCAGAGCTCCTGGGCTGCCGAAATTGCTGGTTGTTTGTAGTGCTCCAAACATCTCTGCAGCTCAGTCTGGTTCCCTGCACTCAGCCCTGTCCTGGGGTGCTGCAGGGGGCTGGGTCCCCCTGGCATCACCGGGGCTGTTCCATGTCCTTGTGGCAGCTCTGGGCTCTGGGCATGGACCCCTTCCTGCAGGGAGGCTCCTTGGGGAGTGCAGGAACACGTTGGCTTGCTTTTCTTGAGTCAAGCACATGCAAAGTCTGCGTAATCCCAGTTTGAACAGGAAATACTGCAATTCCCTAATTTTCTTCCTAATGACTGTGCTGGCCGCTGGCTTTGCTCTTTGCTCACACTGGCAGTTCTGCTGCATGCACCTTGGAGGGGCTGGGCTGTGTCTCTCCTGCTGGAACCATAGAAAAGACTTTTTTTTAGGAGCAAAATCCAGCCAGACCCTGCCTGGCCCTGCCTGGAGCAGCTCTTCAGAGGCAGCGCCATCACTGCTGGAACTCTGATACCTTGGCAGTCATCATCAAAAACAATAGAAGGTTATAAACCCCTGGAAATTGATAAGGTTGTAAGTAATGTTATATGTAAGATAGAATTTCCTTGAAGGGTGTCCCTTACTGAGCAGGTCAGCAGAAGATTTATAACAATATTAACTTTCTCAGGCCAAGGAGTCAATCACAGTGGGGTACAGGCATAATTAGATGTCTAAATATATCCCTGTATTGCTGTTCCTGGTGTCAGACACTGAGGTGGGTTTGGCATTTGCTGCCCTGTGCGCTCATCAGGGCTCAGCTGGATCATCTCCTGATCAAAGACAGCCACCACACACCTCCAAATGTGCCTATTCCAGTACCATGGAGAGCAGGTTGTTAATTATTTAAAGAGCAGACATTTCATCTGGAAAAGAAAGGAAAAAGAAAGCCACATAAAAGGGAATTTTTGAATGGAGTGTGATAATTAAGTCATTGTATAGTCATTGCTAGTCATTGTATATTTTTGTATCCCAGTGTTACCTGAACATTATTTTACTTGAAACTCTTTTTTCTATGGGTTTGTGACTTGTATAGTACGAAGTTGGGAAACTCTGTTGAACAAAGTGCATTCCATTATATAAAGACTAATCACTCACTTTTCTTTGGAATGATTTGGAATGATGTTTGTGTTCTTGGATGGGCTTTTGATTAATGTGAAGGAAAATAGAATTAAATTAAGGTCATGTGTTGCTGGTACCTGACAATTTAAAATGTGAAGATCTTTAAAGGATGGGCCTGACTATTGAGTATTTTTTTTTCATCTGTGACAGTTTGCAATGACTATGGCTTTCCCGTTCTTCCTGAGACCAAATAAATTGAAAAAATAAGAATCCTGAGATAATGATAAATATGTCTCTCTATCCTGAGAAGGAGATGGCTCTGCACAGTTGTATTTATTCTCCACTGACGATTTTTCCTGGGAGTAGCAATTCAAGCAAGATAAGTTTAGCAAATTTAGTCAGAACAGTGATAAGACGTGTAACTGCACTGAGAGCATCCTACTTCCCTAGTTAGCGAAATGCAGAAAGCTGAGGAGCAGTCCTGGGCTGTCCTTTCATGTTGCTTTTTTTTATGAGAAATGGTCGCTTTCCAAGGAGCGCCATCCAAAATACCCACCGGGACCCTGTAGCTGCAGCTAATTATTGCCTGTGTCTGGTGTGGGATCTGCCTCGGGCCGGGCGTGCCTCAGGCAGCAGGAACCCGGGGAAGCTGGCGTGTGCCTGGGGAAGCTGATGTGTGCCCGGGGAAGGTGATGTGTGCCTGGGAAAGCTGGCAGGAGCCCGGGGAAGCTGGCGTGTGCCCGGGGAAGCTGGCGTGTGCCCGGGGAAGCAGGCAGGAGCCCGGGGAAGCTGATGTGTGCCCGGGGAAGCTGGCGTGTGCCTGAGGAAGCTGATGTGTGCCTGGGGAAGCTGGCGTGTGCCTGAGGAAGCTGATGTGTGCCTGGGGAAGCTGGTGTGTGCCTGAGGAAGCTAGCGTGTGCCTGAGGAAGCTGATGTGTGCCTGGGGAAGCTGACGTGTGCCCGGGAAAGCTGACGTGTGCCCGTTCCTTTGCAGAGGCTGCCCTGGGCCCGCTGAAGGCGCCGCGCACGGACGGGGCCCCGGCGGTGCCGCCGCCGCCGCAGCGCAGGGACTCGGACCGGTACTGCCAGCTCTGCGCCGCCTGGTTCAACAACCCCGTGATGGCACAGCAGCACTACGACGGCAAAAAGCACAAGAAGAACGCGGCCAGGGCCGACCTCCTGGAGCAGCTGGGGAAGACGCTAGACCTGGGGGAGCTGCGAGGTGAGAGCACAGGGAGGGCAGGGACCTGCTCCGTGTGGGATCCATCTGGTGACCCTTGCTCACCGCGGTCACCAGTGGTGCAGGGAGCCCGAGGTGCTGTTACTGCTTCGTGAGGTTCCACTTCTGTAAAAAAATCCCCTGCTCCGGAATGCCAGCCTGCAGTTTTAGCAGCATCCTTTCAGAGTTGTTTGCCAGGTATCTCTTGCCTCCTCCTAGAACAGTCCTTTGCATTAGTGCACACACCTGTCCCCGAGCAAGCGCAGCCTGTCCCTGGGAGAGGAGAGCACGTTACAGCTCAGCCCCACGCAGAAGTGCAGACAGGATGTTGCTGGAGGCAGAGCACTCCCTACATCTCCCTGATGGAGAGCAGGACAACTGTCTTCCATGATTTAATTAGTGTTTGTAAAATGCTGCCATGGCCCTGGGTCAGCAGCAGGAGCTGAGCATTTGCCACAGGGATGTGAAACACAAGTTTTTTGTGTTCCTGCTGAAGGGAGAGCAGCCTTTCTTCATCTGTCTGTGCCTGGGCTTGCACCCCTCTGGGAGCCACCCTTAAGCAGAGCAGAGCCACAGCCAGGCCAGTGGTGTCAGCAGCTGGAGCCCCCAGCATCCCCGGGCCCTCCTGGGCTTGTGATGGAGAGGTGCAGTTTGTGTCAGCTGAGGATGTGTCCAGGACTGAATCTTGACAGGTACCTGCTTGCTCTGAGGTGTAGGCACAGGAGAGGCACGAGCCTTTTGTCTGGGTTATGATCCCACGTGCACACGGGGACCTGACTGAGCTGAGGAAGAAGGACAAGTTTGATTCGGAGCTATGTGTGAGAGCTTTGGCTTGCCAGTTAGGCTTTGCCTAACATTTTGTTACACCTGGGCCTTCTTCCTTGCTAAATGAAATATTTTTTCTTTAGATATTAATGACTATACAATATGTTGTGCATTTCTTGATCTCCCATAAACCTTGTAATGGTTATCTTGATCCTCCTGTGCTGCCTAGTGTGACTCACAGTGCCATCAATGATTCATGTTGGCTGAGTCACTGCCCGCTGCTGGAAGTATGTGGGAATGAAACCTGGGACAATAACATGGAAGTGCTCAGTGCTTTGAGCTCTGCCAAGCTCAGGAGTGGCTGAGGGTGTCATTAACTGTAAATAAATCAGTTGGGAAGTGTTTTATTCATTTAGCTCCTAGGAGAGTTGAAATTGGAGGCCTTGACAGCCTCATCAGCTGCTGGTTTTCACCTTCACGGTGGTGCTGTGCATGGCTGGGGCTTGCACTGGACCCAGGGTGGTCCTGGCCAGTGTCTGTGGGTGACAGGAGAGGGGACAGCAGAGCCGTGTCAGGGCTGTGTGCGTGCCTGCTGCAGGGGAACAGGGGTGGTCCTGTGGTTGGACCCTTCAGGGTGCTGTTCCAGGGGTTCAGTCTGCAGTGCCCCGTGCTCCACAGCCCCAGAGGGGTGCACAGCCAGGCCCAGGGAGCCAGGGAGGTGTCCCTGAGCCTGCCAAGCTGGGAAACATTTCCAGTTTTCTAACTAGGCTGTGAGCATCTGTCCATCTGTGTCCATCTAGAGATGCTGTCCTGGATGCATTTAGCTGCAAGGTTAGAGCAGATCTGACAGGTGTTGAGAGCAGTCTCTGCAGTGGCCACCACAGAATGATATCCAGCCTGAGCAAACAGCCTCACCTTGCCAGGTAACATCGTGTCTGCCTGCAAGGTAGCAGTGGCAGCAGGACAGGGCTGTGGTGGGGACAACATTCCCATACTCTCCCTGCTCCACGCTGTCTTTGCTGCCTCAGTTTTCCCTGGATTGCAAAGTCATCTCCTTCCTCTGCATCCCCGGTGGCTTCTCCCATCACAGCTTAAATATTAATTCTATTTTGACTAGTGTGGGAGATGAACATTTGATGCATTGTGTGAGCCTGAAACAGGCAGTGTCAGTTGAAGTACAACATTTCAGCAGCCTTTGATGTTTTGATAATGGCTGTAATAAATTATTTATTGATAAATATGAATGTATATTTGGAGAAATAAGAATAGAGATATATTTTTGGACAATTGATATTTATAGGAAACAAAAACATTGATTCTTCTCACCAAGTGCTCATCCTGCAATTTTGAAGTCTTATTTTCTTCTGAGAAATAAGATTGAGGAGAAGAAAAAGAAAAAGGAGAAACGAGCATTGTTTCTGCAGTCTGTGTTGAGTTAAAGCTGCAGCACAGGGCACACAGATCCCTTTTCCCTGGCCAGATGGAGTCCAGAGTCCAGCCCACTCTCAGAGCAGTTCTGTGAGGCTTTGCAGCCGTGGCACAGAGCTGCTCTGGGACCCACCCTGCTGTGTGGCTGACCTGGAATCCCTGCTGCTCCTGCTGGGCAGGGAAGCGTGGCAGCATTCCCTGAAAGAGGAAGAAATGGGGAGCCTTCTTCCTGCAGAGCTGCCTCCCCTGGCTGCCCCTGCACCCTGGCACAGATGACGGGAAGACAGAACCTGGTGGGTACCGAGCCCCAGATTCCAGGCTCAGCTCTGACAGCTGGTGCCTGTTCAGCAGCAGGGAGTGGCCGTGGCTCAGCCCGTGGCTCCATCTGACAGCTCTCACCCTCCCCAGCCTGTCCAGGCACAGGGAGGAGCAGTGCCAAGTTGCCTCCATCAGGTCACATCTCACCAGTTGCAGTTCATGTCTGGTGTCCCCCATGGCCCAGCCCTGTTCCCTCTCCTGGGCAGGTGGGCTCTACCTGGTGCTGGGCCTGGGCCAAACCCTGCAACAGGTGCTCTGAATCCCTAAAATAAAACACAGCAGCCTCTGCAGTACAGATGGACAAGGGCACAGGGATGATGTCACTTGGAGCCTTTGTGTTTTCAGGTAAATTGTTGGTGCTGCAGATGCTTTCTTCCAGAATCAGGCAACAAGATGAGTTTCCTTTTTCATCTCAGCTCATAATTTCTTTGTATGCCTTATAAATACTTCTCATTCTGTGCTGTCACTTGTGGTTAGTAAGAAGCAGTTTAACAAGAACTCCCCTGGAATGGGTTTTAATTCATTTTATGCAGGATGACATTAATAACTTGACTTGTTAATATTTTATCTAATGGGGATAGGAGGACATTCAGTTTTACATGAATGCATGTCACGCTGCAAGGGAGGCAATGCTGGTGTGTCTTGAGGATGCAGAAGGGGATGTGAATACAGCCAAGCCCAGCAGCTGCCAGTATGGACTGCTCAGAGTGGGACCACTTCCCATCACAGATGGCCTGGAGGGCTGAGCTCAGCCCCAGTGCACTGCCTGGGGAGTTTTATGAAACCAGTTTCAGCCAAGTAGCTTTGATGAGCTCCAGTGAGGTCAAATTGTGGTAATTTTTATGTCCTGGAAGTGATTGTTGCCTGTGGTCTCATCCTGCTGTTCATTTGAGGCTACTTTCCTCTCTCCATCTCCATCCCAGTTCATGGAATCAGCCCGGTCTGTGGCTGCATCAGGGAACAGCACTGAGTTCCCTGCACAGGACACAGGGAGGGGAGCAGGGTTCCCCCTGGTTCATCACTGGGAGTAGCCTTGACATGCTGAGGGAGAAAATCATCATCCCCAGTTCGGAGCTGCACTTGCTGAAGGCGTTTCCACCTACACCAGTAATTAAGATTCACTGAGGCTGCTGTTAACTTGCTGCTAAATTGGCTGAGCAGCAGAACCTTATTACCTTAAATTAAAGTATTACCTGTTTCTTAGTCCCACTCTGCCATGTGGAGATCCTGGTGAGGTCCAGGTTCTCAGGCTGCTGCAATGTGCTGACACACCGTGCCAGCCATGCCCTGCCCTTGCCATGCCTTCACCTGCATTCTGGTGGATTCCTGTGGCTTCTGATGCCTGTTGGTTGACTAAAGGAAACAGGAGCTGCCAGCAGTGGACAAAGGGCGTGACTGTAAAACCATCACTGCTCCATCAAGAATAAATTCTGTAAGGAGAAAATCCATAAGCACATTTGCAAATTGATTTTTGTTCTGTGCCACATCATGACATAGAAATACGGAAACTACTTAAATACCTCTGCAGTTGCTGGCTTGTTTTCAAGCACTCATCTGAATGATTTTGGAATATTATTTAAAGATGAGTTTCATGTTGTGCCAAACTCCCGGGTGAGAGATGCTATGAAGTGTTTGAGAAAAGTGTTGATGTAGCAGGTGTCTACAGTGCAAAACAAGACAAGGGATTTTTTGAGAGCCAAAAAGGCAGGTCCAGCTGGGGAGGAGTCAGTGTGTTTATTACCTGTGCAGTTAATTATGGTGAGCATGGACTGATCGAATTTGAGAATGCCACGCGTTATTTGTTCTAATTGAGTTGTTTTAACAATTTTGGCAAAGAAATAATACTGTGGAAAGCCAGAAGAGACTATTACAAGGAGCATTAGAATTGTTCCTAAGGAGCACAGCAGCCCCTGCTAGGAATCCCATGGCTCCAGTGTTTTTAAGCAGAGCCCTTAGTTCTGCTGGGGACAGTCTGTACTGCAGCCAAGAGACAGCCCAAGAGGTGAGAGAGCTCCAGCTTTGGCTTTGGGGGGCTGCTGGTGCCCCTGCAGTCTGCCAGCCTTGACCTTCAGCCAGAGCCTGCCGAGTGCGGGCTGTCAGGGACCAGCACCTGTGCTTGGCTGGTTCACTTGGTGGATAAATCAGAGTGGATCCCTCCGGGGAAAAGAGAGTTCCTAAGTGATCTGGCTGCTGAATGTACTAACAGGGAATTGCTCTGAATTGTGATCACTACCAAAAACTAGAGGGATAAATGGTGCCTCGAGTGCTTGTCAGTGTGAGCACAGCGATGATGGCCTGAGGAGGGCACGGAGAGATCACCACACTCTCAGGAGGGATTAGCCTTTGAACCTGGCTTTCCTCTGCTCAGTTCTAAAAATACTCCTTTAGGTTTCCCTAATGCTGGGATACCCTGGCCTGGAAAATTACATAGATGGGTCCCTGTAAAGAGAAATGTCTGTGAAACTGGAAATGAAATGTGGGATCCAAGCACCTTCTAATTAGCTAGAACTTGGCTTGGAGCATAGGTTACTGCTTTTTTTCCCTATTTCTCCCCATTTCTTAAGTCATTTTCACTTATTTGTACTTCCTAGCTGCCATTTTGACTCTGAGTAGTCCATAGCCCAGGCACAAGAGAGTTTCCCTGTGGTGCAGCCCTGTGCTCCCCTCGGCCTCACCATATGGCACACCTTGTTAATTAAGGGTTAATTAACGCTGGGTTTTCTTCACAGGCCTGAAGCGCAGCTACACCTGCAACATCTGCAACGTCACCCTGAACTCCATAGAGCAGTACCACGCACACCTGAAGGGCTCCAAACACCAGACCAAGTGAGTGCAGTGGGGCTGTGTGCCAGGATGGAATGTCTGGGACAGTGCTGTGCACTGCAGCTCGCTGTCAGCAGGGGAGCACTGGGGCTGCGCTCTGCTTGCTGTGAAAACACACGTGCCAGGGGCACCTCCTGGTCAGGGAATGCAGGGCTGAGCCCACATGGGCTTGCTGGAGTCCCACTGACTTGTGGATTATGGTATACTGAGTTTGCAGCTGCTTTCCTGTGTGAAACCTCAGAAGAGACACCATGAGCCTAAGGGAATTAGGTGTTTCCCACTGAAACAGTTTTTGCTGTGATTTGGACTAATTATGCATTACCCAGCTATGAGAACTGGGGGGAGTCTGCTCTGTCAATTACTAGAAATTATTAAAATGAAGTGATGGAGAAACATGATACCAGAGACTAGATTAATGAACTAATTGCTCTTAATGCACTTATATGTGAGCTTTGGGAACCATTTCAGGCTGAATCACTTGGAACTGTCCAGATTAGGAGAAGAATATAAAGGGATATACCTGAAGTGCTTCAGGTAGCTTTGAGGGTAGTCTGAAAAGTGAGCAGGATGAGCAGAACTAGCAAGGACTTCTAATGGCTCATTTTGCTTAAGCCAGCAAAGGATTAAACCCAGCCCTTCCCCAGCTGATGTCAGACCTTCACAGGTTCCTGGCATTATTCACGTTAGCTTTATTCTATTTATTCAGGGAGCATTTGAATGTCTTCCAAATGCAGTGATCCAGCACACCTGCCATGCAGATGTGTGGAGCAGTGGGCTGGGGCCAAGTGAGGGAGCCAGCCGTGGTTTTGGGCTGTGCCACGAGCAGTCTGTGACCTTTGCTGCCTCCATCTCCTGCCCTTCAGCACATCTCCCTGATGGGGGATCCCTGCCCAGCTGGGACAGGGTCGGGATCCACACCCAGTGCAACAAATTCCACTGCTGGAAAATAGAGCTGAGAGCTCTTCCTCTTGGAAACCTGGAGTGACAGCATCTGTGCCATGCTGCCCTGGCCCAGAGCTGCAGTTTATCCTTCCCTTGCCAGTCTTTCCAAGTCTGTATGATTATTGCTGTGGTTGCTGTTGGTATTATTGTGAAGGATAAAGAAGTTTATCTCAAACCAGAGCAGCCTGATGGATGGCAGACAGAGATGTGCAGAAAGATGTGTCACCAATTCCCCACACCAGAAGGGTGCCTGGTCCTCTGGGTTATCCCCACACCTTCTGCTCTGTTGTGCAGTCTCCTATAATTAGCAGAGATTAAGAAATCTTAATTTCTAGTGCTGGGAATAACACCTTGGGAAGTTTTTTGTGCTTTGAGTGTGGTAGGAGTGACAGTTGACACACGTGCCCTGGGCTCAGCCTGTTCTCAGTGCAAAGGAATGTGCTGGGCAGCACAAACAGATTTTGGCTGCATCTATGTCTCACCGGCTTTTCCAAGCAATTGCCTCTTCTATACAAAGAAAGGGACTTTGGAAATGCAGACCTGGTCCTTTGCCGAGTTCCCAGAGCTGTGATGTCCCAGGGGTCACTGCAGCACCGTGGCTCCCAGGTGTGCTCCGTGCTGGGCCAGGTGAGGATCGTCCCCTACTCAGCCAGTGTTCCCCTGCTGGTTTCTGCTGTTCTCATTATTGTTGGTTAATGTCAAGGCTGTCCTCTGCCTCGTAACTCAGGCTGAAGCCACTGGACTGCAGTTGCCAAGGCAACAAAACATTCTATGTAGCTGTCATACTTCATATAGTTAAAGACTAAACAAACCTGAAGAAAGGGGCAGTTAGTGAAGGGATACAGGGACTTTGCTCTGGGACAAAGAGCAAAACAGGGAACAGTGATTGCAGGATGGAAGCTGATACCACCCAAAAAATACCAGGCAGATGAGTTTCCTGGAAAGCTGCTGCTTCAGGAGTTCAGGACTTTTATAAGGAATGAGCAGTGTTGTGGTTATTTATTACTGTTCCTGAGAGTCTGCAGAGAGCAGCGTGCTGAGAGCCCCAGTTAGAGCTGCCTTAAATAACCCCCCATACACACCACGAGCTTGGCAGCTGTGTTAACCAGGGCCCTGGCACTGCCCCGTGGAGGGCTGCGGGTCCTGGGGCTCCACGGGCAGCACACACTTTGAGACTTGACCCTGCAGCTGAGCTGCTCTTCCTTCAGTGGTCTGGCCAGGAGAGATGAACATTCCTGGGAATGCCAGGTGCTACCCTGAGTGCTTCTGACTGCATTTGTTTGACAAAAAGAGGGGGAAGTAGGGCTTAGGAGAGAAGCTGGAAGTGTCTTGGCTGGTATTTTGGTGTTGAATAAAAGATGCAAGAAGAGGGAGCCAATACTGAGCTGGTCCTTATCCCTCCAGCCCATGCAGACACAAAGCAGATACATCTGCCAGCTCTGTTTTTTTTCTTCTCCATGGTGCAGGTACTTGAGTTTAATTTGAAAATTAAGGTTAAATGCCACACTGGATGTGTGGGGAGTGCAGGGCTCAACTCAGGCTCCCGTGGGTGATGCCACTGGCCGTGGGCACGTGCTGGCACGGAGCAAGTTTTGGAATGTGGATGGACTCTGGAACATCTGCAGCGGGGTGCAGCACTAAACCTTTAATTAGGGATTTATGAACTGTGTAGAGATGATTGAGGCATTGTTTGACTTGCTTTCCAGAAATAGATGGGGTTTTTTTAATCTCCTCTCTCCTTGCCTGCTCCCCCCTGCAGCACAGAGCAGCAGTGCTGGGCAGGGTGCCAGGCAGGGGCCAGTGCCTGCTTTGGCTGAGCCGTGCTGGGCACCAGCAGCTCCTTCTGTGGCCACCAGCAGCAGCCAGAATCCCAGTTGTGAGTGTCACTTCTGTGAGACTGGGAGGGAGGCACATGCCAGCCTTGCTCCTCACTGTTCCCCATGGGCTGGCAGAAACAAAACCTCCCTTTTTTCTGCTTTGTGCAAACTGCGAAGATGAAAAATCACTGCTCCAAGTGATTGGCAACAAACAACAGGGATTAAAGTCCCAGATAGCTGTGAAAGGAGACAGAGGATATTCAGTGTCTGGGGTCAAAACAATGTTTGTGCAGAATGTTGCCCTGGGGCTTGGCAAAAAGCCCTTCCTGGGCAGGGGTTGGGAACGGGCTGGGTCATCCCCACGCCCTGGAGAAAATAGCTGCAGGGAAGAAAATATCTCCAGGGAAGATCCTGCAGAGGGGCTGGGTCGGGTGTGAGGTACCTCCTCTGGGCAGAGCAGAGAGCCCAGACCCACGGGTGGGGTGGATGTCACTCCTGGGCCAGCTGTGGGTCTGTCACCCCTGGGCCAGCTGTGGGTCTGTCACACATGCCAGCTGTGGGTCTGTCACCCCAGGCCAGCTGTGGGTCTGTCACTCCTGGGCCAGCTGTGGGTCTGTCACACATGCCAGCTGTGGGTCTGTCACTCCTGGGCCAGCTGTGGGTCTGTCACACGTGCCAGCTGTGGGTCTGTCACCCCTGGCCAGCTGTGGGTCTGTCACACGTGCCAGCTGTGGGTCTGTCACCCCTGGCCAGCTGTGGGTCTGTCACCCCTGGCCAGCTGTGGGTCTGTCACACGTGCCAGAGAGCAGGAGCTGAGAGCTGTGCTCCAGTGCTCGGGTCAGCCACGGAGGGCTGAGATCCAGCCCTGGTAATTAACATCTGACTGTGTGGGGACGACCATTCCCACCTCCATAAAGAAGAACTTTGTCTTCTCGCCTTCGTTTTTTCTCTTTGATCAGCCAGACCTCTCTGCCACGTCTAGAGCTCACAAATGTATTCCAGGCTTTTATAATCACTCATTTGCACTTTCATAGATGCTAATCCATGTAAGGGTTTCCCTTTCAGGCTTCCTGGGTAATTTCTGGATTTTTGCAGAGAGGGGAACCAATCCTGCAGCCATCACTGGGGTAAATCCAATGCTCAGAATTAATTCTGAGGGGTCAAGAGTGGTCGTGTCTGGTAGGGGGGGTGACTCTGCAGCCCTTCCTGCACACCTCAGAGCCTTGGCTTTGGGCTGCAGCCTGTGGAAGCCCAGATGGTTGGTGTCCTGCTGAGGGGCAGAGGCAGCAGGCTTGGGCCTGGGCAGGCTCTCTCCTCTTTTCTTTTTTTATTTTCAGGCTGAGAACACAGATGTCTAATTGGAACAGGGTATTTATCAACATAAGCTGCTTGGCTATTCAGGAATGAGCTAATCAAAATATTGTTAATATCATGCCTGAAGAAATGTCACCCTTTCCCGTGGTTTACATCACTTTTCCCATCTATTTAAGAAGGTGTGAACAAACATTGACAGCCTGTTGTGGCTGAAGCACGTCCCAGGATCTGCGTGTCTGGCACAGCGAGCTCGTGGGGAGCCCTGGGGCTCCTGGCCCGGCTCCACTTGGGTCAGGTTTAGTGCCAAGTGATGTTTCTGTTTCTCCTGGATGCTTCCAGCCCCGTCCCTGGTGCCAGAAGGTTGGGCTCCTTCCTCCCTCAGGATGAAGGTGTTCTCTGATAGAAGATTTCCAGCTAATTTCTGGAAATTAGAGTCCATGAGTTGTGTTGTGCCCAGTAACAGTAACACTTGGTAATAGTGGAGTTTCTGTGTGCTTTTTGTAATATATAGTGGCTTGTGAGTAAAGAAGCCTTTAGAGCAGTGACAGCTCCAGAAGATGAATAGTTACAGAAGGTAGATGGAATTGATAGTCATTTTAATTTGTCATAGTTTCAGTTCCAGGGAGCAGCTGAATAATTACACTGCCTGTGAAGAAAGAGAATGTAATACTTCCCCTCATTATAGACCTAACTTGTCTCCCTTCCCTTTTAATGTAAGTGAAAATGAAGATACCTCTGATATCTTCTGTTTTGATCATAATTTGAAAGCCCCAGCACGGCCCATACAGCTCTGTGTTGTGGTGTTGGGTGTAGAGATTAATTATTTTAATGTAAAACCCAAACACTGGGTTAACTGCTCAAAGCACAAACCTGAGCTTGCCAACACCAATTCCAATGAGGAATTCCCCATCAGCTGAGCTGTGCTGGGCCATGGAGGAGGCGAGTTGGGCAGGATTTGTGCGGCTCTTAAATTGAAATTTAGGACCTAAAGAAAGGAGACTTTTTCCAATTTGCTGTGGTGGTTTTCTTTTATAAAATACACCAGGATGGAGCGTGACTTGCGTTTTGTTTCTCTCTTGCAGCCTGAAGAACCAATAGTAGCTCGTCAGTGGAGAGGAGGACAAGCACTAATGCTGCTTCTGTGGAGGGGAGCAGGTCAGCAGGAGAGGAGGCTTCCTTGGACAGTGATCCTTTGTGGATTCAATAATTAACACGTAACTAACCTTTGCTTTGGACAAGTACATGGATTTTTTTTTTTAATTTTTGTGGTGAGTTAAAATATTTCGATGGATTTTTTTACCCTTTCAAGACAATATTTATTCAGCACAGAGTCTAGAGTATGATAACTATCCTGTAAATACAGCACTTACTCCTCAGTCATCTTCAGGGACAGTGGAAACAAACTATTTTACTTTTTCATATTTATTCCTAGATTTCTCCCAAGAGTATAAGATTATTCCACTACATTATCCATGATAGTGATGTAATCAGTCTTCAATCAGAAATAAACACACTTTCTTCACCTTCTCCAGCATGGTTTGTGTCAACACGTACAGAGCAGCAGCAGTGAATCTTGGGGATTGTGTAACGGATGAGTTTCTTCCTTCCCTCTTTGTCTCTAGAGAAACAAATGGTTCCCTGAGTAAAGACCACTGAAAAGAAAGTGTGAATTCTTTTTCCTGCCGGTAGGATTCCTGCAGGCTCAACAGAAGCTGTTTGCTTTATTGACTTTGCTGCGAGGCTGAGGCTGGACGCTGCTGTGCCACCGGAGAGCTGCAGGAGCCCGCTGGGACCAGAGCCCTGGCACGGCTGAGCTGGCACAGGCTGAGCTGGCCAGGCCATCCCAGGTGAGGCTGGCTTGCCTGGGCACCCGCAGGGACACGGGCTTGGCCCTGCACTGATCCAGCTCTGGCTCTGCCCTGCACAGCCAGCAGCCGCTCGTTCCCCCTGCCTGCTTTGGGCACCTCAGCAGAGAGGCAGGGGAGCCCTGCAGGCTCTGCGTGCCAGGGCTGCCCAGAGCTCCCCTGGCCAGGAGCCCCAGCCCTGGCTGTGCCTCAGCCCTGGCCAGGAGCCTCAGCCCTGGCTGTGCCTGAGCCCTGGCTGTGCCTGAGCTCTGGGCTGTACCTGAGCCCTGGGCTGTGCCTGAGCCCTGGCTGTGCCTGAGCCCTGGGCTGTACCTGAGCCCTGGGCTGTGTCTGAGCCCTGGCTGTGCCTGAGCCCTGGGCTGTGCCTGAGCTCTGGGCTGTGTCTGAGCCCTGGGCTGTGCCTGAGCCCTGGGCTGTGCCTGAGCCCTGGGCTGTACCTGAGCCCTGGGCTGTACCTGAGCCCTGGCTGTGCCTGAGCCCTGGGCTGTACCTGAGCCCTGGGCTGTGCCTGAGCCCTGGCTGTGTCTGAGCCCTGGGCTGTCCCTGAGCCCTGGGCTGTGTCTGAGCCCTGGCTACCTGAGCCCTGGCTGTGTCTGAGCCCTGGGCTGTGTCTGAGCCCTGGCTGTACCTGAGCCCTGGCTGTGTCTGAGCCCTGGGCTGTGCCTGAGCCCTGGCTGTACCTGAGCCCTGGGCTGTGCCTGAGCCCTGGGCTGTACCTGAGCCCTGGCTGTGCCTGAGCCCTGGCTGTGCCTGAGCCCTGGCTGTGCCTGAGCCTCCAGAGCTGTGAGGGACAGCTCGGTGTGCTGCAGCATCTCCTCCTTCCCTCTGTGGGGACACTCGCAGCCACTGCAGAAGCTCTGTGTGATTAATTTGTGCTCTTGCATCGACGCCTTTCATGTGTGCAGGGGAATGGGTTTTTCACAGATGAGTAAACATCTCCTTGGGTTTCATAGCTGTGGGGCAGTTTCATTTATTGTGTTTTGGGTAATAACACAAGCCGCCAGTGTTCCTGAAGCTAAACTGCCTCTTTACAGAGAGAATGATTTACAGAAATAGGGCACATCAGTCATGTGGGTTCAAGCCTGCCTTTTCCAAGCCTTCCTTCCCCAAAGGAACCCTTCCCAAGCAGCATCCAGGGTGCTGCAGAGGCGTTTTTGTCAGGAGACAAGCCCAAAAATCTGTGTGCTCTAGTAATCACTACAAGCTAATTGCAGCAAATTAATTACAGCACAAACACAATTTCTTTCCCCAGGCAGGTGTGGATACAGCTCTGCAGTGAGCTGGGTTGGACCCAGCCTGTGCTAGGCTGGCTCTTCTCCCCTGGGTGTCCAGCCTGGCCTGGGGCTGGTGTCACTCTGCTGTGTCTCGTGGCACTGCAGAGCAGGGGGTCAGCACTGCTGATGGATTCCCAGCCCACAGCACCAGCCCAGGTGGTGGGAGGCAGGTGAGCTGCCCCATCACACCCCTGTCTCCAACTTCTGCCTGGAGTGACAGAGCAGCACAATATTTCCATTTGTTGCCAATATTGTCCAGGTCCAGTCAATCAGGCTTTGGTCCCTAAATCCTTTTAATCTCTTGCTTTTCCTAAGTTCATTAGGCTTTCAAAGCAAGACATAAAAAGACAAATCTCCTCATGGTAAGTCAGTGATCCCTGTAGAAGTGCTGCCAGATCTCTGATGTCAGGCCTGGTCCAATGGCCCCAGGCTGAAATGCATGAGAGGATGTATTAGAGAGCTTTGAAAATGGTTCAGTGCAACCACTGCATCCCCCTAGGTTACTTTAAACTGAAGGGTGAAAACATTTGTGTATCTTTTCTTCATTAAAAAACATCCCCATAAACACACTCAGCAATTTTTATGTAGAACATCTATACATAACAATTTGATTTTGTCTGTTCTGGCCAAATGTTTTACTGGTTTAAAAGTCTGTGAAAGATAGTCTGTAAAGAAAGTAAATCTCAATAATTTATCATCAGTCTGGTTGAGTCTCTCCCCAGACTCACTTTGCAGTCAGTGCTAACTGCAGTACAGGTGGCACTGGGACACAGCTGCCAGCACTGAAACTGTGATGTTTTGGATGTGTTTCATTATTGGAGCCCATACTAATGCAGCTCTCCAGATTCTGGTGCAGGTTGTGTTTCAGGGGCAGGACACTGACTTCAGTGGTGTTTTATGCTCAGACACAGCTCAACACAAACAGTATGTTGTGGTTTTATCTGGCTCCTTATGCGGAGGCAGTGGAGTTGTATGGCAGCAGGGTGTGACACAGGCAGCCTGAGACATGCAGCTCCACACAGAGATTAATCATGGGAGAAGAACGCTCCTGCTACCTAAGTGGTGCTTCCTTTGTTGAGTTCCTATTGCATCAACTTAATTAGCAAGCCCTGACCTTTAAAACCAGCTTCCATAATCTTCACATTAAGTATGTGGAAGTCTGATTCTTCCTCTGGGCTGCGCTGGCAGCTTCCTGCCCCTGCCTGAGGTCATTGACCTGACCAGCTGCCAGCCTGCTCCCACACTGTGGGCTGTGGGGAATCCCCAGGGCTGGAGCAGGGCTGGAGACAAGCAGGACCCACTTTGGGGGTTGAATGAGGCTTGAGGGAGAGCAAATGTCCATTAAGCCTGCGGGGTGTTCCTGCTGAAGTTACTGCGCTGGGCTCAAGTGTGAGACTGCAGGAAAAATTTTGTAGTGGGCCACTGCTCCCTAATTGAACCCTGTCGCCCACTTGCAGGTCTCTGACAAAAGCCTTTGTCTAACATGTTTTTAATCAGTGTGTGCATTTCAATTTGCATATTAATAGCAAGGAGCTGTTATTACAGCTGCTGTTGATGAGATGGTGTCAAGCCCATCTTCCCATCTGAGGAAAGAAAGAAACTGCATCTATTATGTAGAGAATGACATTGGCAGAAAACATGTCTGAGGATCGTCCGTTCTTTGTCTCTATCTTCCTTTATCTCTGCCTTTATTTTGCTCTTAATGGCTCATATGGATGCATTCATTAAGCTTCTTTTTCCCTCTTAGAACAAGGATCATTTAACAAGAGACTGGGGCAGGATTTTGTGTCTGTTGTGACAGCTCCAAGCTGAATACAACAGAATTGTTCAGTGTTTTTGACTTGTAAAATGGCAAAAGGTGGCCCTGCTCTGGGAGCCCTTTTTTGCAGCTGACCCAGCAGGATAATTAACATGCTGTAACGAACCACGGCACTGCTCTCCAGGTTCCAGCCTTCCACAGCTGCACAGGTGTTGGCTTCACCATCCATCCCAGTGCCAGACTGGGCCGTGGTGGTGCTGATGGCTCCGGAGGCAGATGGGGCACGGCTGCTGCTCACAGAGGATGCACAGGGACAAGGGAGAGCTCATGGAATGGCTCAGAGCAAGCAGTGATAAAGGACAGCTATGGAAATAGAAAATGCAAAGAAAAAGCCCCGAGGAAAAAGCACTGCCCTGCAGCCCAGCTCCACGAACAGAGCTGGAGGAAGAGCAAGCCCTGCTGCAGCAGGGGCAGTGCTGCCCACACGCATTCATTGAGAGCAGTGCTGGTCTGAGCAGACACACAGCCTCAGTTCACCCACGGCTCCGTGCTACCCGTTCAACAGCTCTCCTAGTGAGGGATTGTTACCTGTGCCAGGGGTTGTGGAACCCAGCAGGTGCACAGGATTCAGTAATGGGAAAGCATCTTTGCTAGAGCCAGAGAGAGGTGGTGCATTGTCAGGGGTGAGTGGGACCCTTGGATGGGTGCTGTGAGGATGCTGCCTTTGTGTTTGGCTCTGTGGAGCACAAAGATGGAGAGGTTTGTGCCACTGGGCACCTTGGTTGGGGTGGCCAGGAGCAGGGCTCTGGTTGTAACAGGAACCTCTGTGGATTCTTCCCTGCCTGCCCTCAGAGGTGGCACGAGGCACAGGCTGCTCAGGTGATGTCTTTGGCTGTTCCTGCAGGTTTAAATTTGGGAAGGTCTGGCCAGAGTCCAGCTCACAGCATGCACCCTACACCACGGGGTGCTGTCTCGATTGCTCCCACCATGACTCACTTTCTAATGCAGATATTTAGTTCAGTAGTGCAGTAATGCATTAAAATGGATCTCAGTAAAAAGGCAAAGCTAATTATAAAAGACCCAAACAATTCCCCCTTGCTCTCTTGTCCCGAGCATCTTTGGCCACTGACCAGTAAGTGCCTACAGGCTCTGGAAGGTGAAATCAGTCTCTGCTCTTGTGCCCAAAGGTTTTTCCTCTCCAAATACCCCATCTGCAGCCTCTCCCTGGCACAGCTCAGGTGGTTATTTCACCCTTGTAATTAGTTCTGTGTAATTTACTATCAGTGTTGCAGCAGTGAAGATCTAAGGCATAGGATAATAAGGTTTATAGTGAAATTAGAGTATCCAATAGATTCAGAGACCAGACAGGCTTTAGGGCAACAACAGATTCTTTGGATCTGGAACAGGAACAAGCTTCCAGCTAGATCTAGACTAGAAAAAAATTCAGCTTCAATTTAATGTAATTATGGCAACAAATTAGTGTAGGGCAAAAGGTAGTAAGTCCTGTAAAATTAAGTAGTATAAACATAATTTATTGTTTCAGATTTGGGAGGTTTAAATAGTGTTACAATCATCACCTAATTTCACAGGGGTTGGAATAAATTTGTTGTTTTGCATTGGACAGAACGCTGGAAGTGGCAGTTGCCAGCTGTGATTGCACATGTTGAGGGTTGTGTTTGGGGGCCTGTTCAAGCCTCTGCGGCCATTCAGCATCAAGCACTTGTATGTGAAAATGCCCAACGTGGTGATTTCTGGTCTGAGAACAGGGTATTTGTGTCTGTGCCAGTTCTAAAGCAAGCACAAACATAGATGGGCATTGCAAAAGGAGTGTTAAAAATGAATTCTTTTAAACTGCGCTATACATTTGGATTAATTTTGGGTTTTTGAGGATTTATTTCAGTTGCGTCTCTCTTCCCCCAGCCAAATCCTGTTCATCTCAGAGAGGCTCTGGCACAGCAGGATGCTTGTTTGGGTCACGCCAGTCTCTCCCTCTCCCAGCTGCTCCTCTCTGAGGTTTCCTCTCAGAACAGGAGCCCAGACCGCTCCATCTCTGCCAGCTCTGGGAGTGCTGGCAGCAGCAGGACCCGCACAGGGCTGGCCAGAGAGAGCCCAGGGCAGCGTGCCACTGCCAGGGGACACGGGACAGCAGTGCTGGGAACAGCAAATGGAGCTCAGGAAATAATCCATCACCCTCTGAGCGCCGAGAGCACCGTGGCAAGGTGCTGCCAGCCCACCCGGCCCTCTGCCTCAGTACATTCACGGTCATGAGTAATAAAGTAATGCTTTAAATTCAAACCCAATGGTTCAGACCCATTTCTCTGCATAGCAACACCAGGCTCCTGTCCCAGCAGGGGCATTTAGAAAGGCCTCAGAGACATTTAACAGAATTTTCTCTTGGAAGTCAATCTAGAGAACAGCTCTGTAGCCATTCCCTGCTGGCGGGCTTCAGTGCGTGTGTTTTAAACAGTCAGCTGCTGTGTGAGTTTAATATAAACCACGAGTGTTCTATTTAATTAAACATGCAGTTAAAGAACACATACAGCTTGCAGAGGGGTGCTCTGTGGCTCCTCTGCCCCTCAGCGTGTCACCAGGGCTCTGCTGTCTCCTCCTTGCTGGGCAATGAGCTGGCAGTGGCTTCAGCAGGGCCCCTGGGGACGATGCTGCCGGTCCCCAGAGCAAGTCCCTCGCCTTTCCTGCTGAGAAGGACCCGAGCTCATTAAGTCATTTGGCCCCTGGGGAGATTCATTGCTGTGACAGAGCAGGGGTGGCTGTGCCAGGCTGAGCCTCACAGCAGGGCAGCCCTGAGGGCTGGAGGTGCTCTTATCTCTGGTGCTGCATCAGACTGTCAGTCCGGGTCATTAAATATCTCCTGGGTCTTATCCCCACAAACTTTTCCTCATTTTTCTTGGCCTCCTGCAGACTAGCTTGGGTGATTTGTGTGGAGAAAACGTTGGCCAGAGCATGAATCCAGAGTGCAGAATGTGCTGGTTTTTATGGGCTGTCTGTGCTGGTATTTAGCCGTGCCTCAGCCAAACCAGCAGACTTGGGGGAGGCTCGGCAGTCTCCTGCTCATCAGCTCTTACCATTGCTGTTGCTGTTGTCCAGCAGAGACTCTCGGGGCTGCAGAGCAGTTTCTGCCAGCTGCAGCAGATGCACGGGCAGAGCAGGGGTGCTCTCCCTGCTCTTGGGGGCTTCCCTTGTGCTGCATACCTGGGTGGGAGTGAGTGCCCCCAGCACAGTGCCCAGGCTGGGCCGCTGGCATGGCAAAGCACCAGTGCAGCCTGCACGCACAGGCCACTCCTGAGAGCCACCCCAGCAGCTTCTGCTTTAGAGCTGTGAACATTATTTTGCATGTTTAACGCTGCTGTAATAGTATTTACAATCCCAACCAGCCAAAATCTCTGCCAGAACTGTTGAGTGTGGTGGCCTTGTGAAGTCTCTGCTTTCACTCAGGAGTGAGAACGCAGCGCTCCCAGGGGTTGCCATCCTGGTCACAGCTGTACAAAGAAATTAACTCATTAACTGTCTTATCTCCCTGAAGAGGCAGCACAGAGTGCCTGCCAGGCTCTTGGAGGCTCCAGTTGGCACAGGCAGTCCTGCTGGGCTTTTGCTAGAAGGACAGAGAACCTGCCCTCTGGAGACCCCTCTGTGGAGGATTTCTTGTCTCTCCTCACCAGAAGTCAGTGCCACAGAGCTGCAGGCAGGCGCTCCGGCTCAGCCCGGAGAGCGCCGGCGGCAGCACCTGGAGCGAATTGAGGAGGAATTAGGGAGTGGCTGGGGGAACCCTAGTGCAGCAGAGGAGCAGGTTCCCTCTGACCTCGCCCAGCTCCTGCAGGCAGCTCGGCTCTTGGGTGGCTCTGTGACCTGTGGGGCAGCCTGGCCTCCTGCTCTGGCCGGCAGCAGTGCCTGTCCCTAGGATGGGCAGCTGCGATCCACACCAGCACAGCCCAGCTCCCTGCTGTTCATCCCCCGCAGAGGATGGAGCTGGTGGGGTTTGTGTGACGAGCCAGGTGAGAGTGATGCAGCAGGTTTACAAGGCTGCAGTGGCAGTAGCTGTCAGTTCACGGGTTCTGCTGTGCTCCCGGGGGTGACAAGCAGCTGACCCAATGAGCTGAAAAGGGCCGTGCGTGTCTGCACGTGCATTCTGCAGGAGAAGTGTCTTAAATGGCAAACCTGCAGGGTTCAGACTGTCCCTGCAGCCGGTGCTCTGTGTCTTTGTCTTTCTGTGCTGAGATGTCTTTAATGTTTAGTAAATTATCTCATTTGTTTTCCCTCTGTCAGTGTCTGTTTGCCAACACACGCTGCTCCACAGCAGCAGGGGATCCTGCTATTGGCATGTTTATTTCACTGATGTTTGGGTTTCACTCAAGTGGATTCCTAGCAATATTCCCTGCCCAGGGTCACGTCTCTGCTGTGTGTGGACTTGGGGATGGTGCTTGAGCAGAGGCAGGAAAGCTTCTACTCTAGAAAAAGTAGCTGCTGCTGTTTCACTGAGGTGAGCTGGGTGTGAGAAGGCAACTTTAATGCTTGCTGGTTTTTAGGCATCCAAGTTTGTAAATCCACAGTCTAAAACTTGTCCACACAGCAAAATGAGTTTCTGCAGCCTGGTTTGCTCTGTGCCTGTCCAATCCATTAAACTCATGCTCCTGTTCCCCCTTGCTCCCCAGGCCTGTGCCCTGCTGGGTGGAAAGCTGCTGTGCTTTGTTTTCCTCTCGCCAAGCCCGGTGCCTCCTTAACAGACGAGTGGGCTGAGGCGAAGCCCATCAGGGTGGGAGCCGGGAGCGAGGGGAAGCGTGGGAGGAAAAATGCTTCACATCATGAGATAAACTTGGTGAGTTTGCCTTAAAAGCTCCCCGTGGCTTCAGCACACATTGATGGCAGCACAAAAATCCACCCCAAAACCAAACCAGCCTGGAGATCCGTTTGCACAGAGTGCAGAAGCTGGTGGCAGGTGCCAGCGTGTCCCTGCTGAGCCCCCGGGGAGCTCCCACATCCCTGAGCCCCAGCCCCCGGGGAGCTCCCACATCCCTGAACCCCAGCCCTGTCCCCTGCCAGCTGTGGGGCTGTGCCAGCACCAGGCACCGTGGGCAGTCAGGAGAGCTGATGGTGTCAACGTCTGCTGGCCAAGCACAGGAACACTGTGCAGTTACCTGGGGCCTCTCAGCCCAGGCTCTCAGAGCTCATTAAACCTCCTGTGTTAATTAACTGCACTTTCCTGATGAGAATCCAGTCTGGAGAGCAGCTGCCTGTTCTCCAGGCGCTGCCCTTGTCATCAGCAGTGAGGAAGGCCTGGGTAGGAGGATGTGGCTGTGTCCCACTCTGGTGGGACCTGGAGGGTTGGGAGCCTTCCCTTTGCTTGGGAGAGCTTCTCCCAGGGGAGCTGGGGGTCCTGTGTGGACTGGAGTGTGGGCAAAACTGGAATGTGGGCAAAACCCTGGGCTGGGATGGCATGGGATGGGACATCCCTGTGGGTGATTGCTGCAGCAGTGTGGAGAAGTCCCAAGTTAACGAGAGAACAACTGGATGTGGAGCAAGAGACTGAGTGGTGAGAAGGAAATTTTATGAGGCTGTTCTGAGTCTGTGCAGGGTGACTTACTTCTCTCCAAGGTCTGGTTTGGGAGGATATATTATTCATAGAGCAAGAATGGGTGTCTTCCCTCCTGGTTTTCTTATGAAAATATCTTCTATTCATAGCACTGCAGGAAGTGTGATGTGATTTATCTGAAGGTACAATCAGATTTTTTTTTAATATTCCTGAGCTGTAGTCACCAGGGAATGTGGTGGTTAAAATTCAGGGCCACAAGCCTCCAAGGTTTTGAGTCACAACTATTTCTTAGTGTTTGAGGCAAGAGAAGTAGCCCTGAGTGAAGAGTGGCAGGCACAGCTCCTGGCTGCCTCGAGGCACCCCAGCTGGGCTAGGAAGTGTCCTGCCCTGCGCTTCCTGAGGGAGCTGGTGGGGCTTGACCATTCGAGCTGCAAAACCTCTGGGCAGGTCTGAGCCTGATCAGCACTGCAGCTCCCTCGTGTTCTCAGCCTCAGAGTCTCCCTCGTTCCTCCTCCTTCTGAAACCTGGGAGGGTGCTGGGGTGAAAGTTTCCCTGCTGTGTCCTCCTGCAGTCCCCCTGTGGTTCCTGCCTCGGGGCCCAGCTGTCCCTGGTGCTCCTGAGCACTGCCCTTGTTTAGTGTCAGAGTCATGCAGCAGAATTTCAGGGGAAGTTCCCTAAAATAATGAATTGAATTCTTTCCAGCTCAGAGGTTTTTACCACTGCATCTCAGAATTTCAGGTGAAACAGATCAGTCTGTGAGCTCTGCCATAACCTGTGGTTCTCATTTTGCCTCCAGCTACAGTGTGACCTCATTTTGAAAGGTCTGAATAACTTGCATTTGGCCCCTGGATATGACACAGATTCCAACTACTTCCCTCTTTATTCTACCTGTGGCAATAATTATTCTTCCTCTCCAAACATAGCGTTTTCCTCTTTAAAAGGGCTTTTTCTCATTCTCATTTCCATCCTGGAAGTGCTGGTTTCTGTTCTATTTTTAATGGAAAGGCTGGAGGGCAAATGCAATTAAACCACAGTGCATGAACTGTAACTTGAAATAGATTTAAAAAAAAAAAAAAAACAAACATCACCTTGTCACTTGCAGAGGACTGGCTTTCTAATCTGGGCTCCAAGTCCAGGTCTCAGTTCTGTGATCAGAGCTGGGGAGATCACAGAGGATTTGGGGTGAAGTGAATTGAGTGTTAGTGATCCGGGCTGCAGTTATCCCGGGGCTGGAACTGGATGACAAGGCAGCACTCAGGGTCACTCCTGGTGCCACGGGGTGTTTTCAGGGGGTGCCCAGCTGTGTGTGAGTGTGGAGCTGCTCCCCTCACATCTGGCACCCAGGGCTGTAAAGGCAAATGTGTTTTCACTGCCCCAAATGTCCCGTGTGGCCACAGGCGTGTGGCTGTAGCAGGCTGAGGCTGAGGCTGATCCCCTCCTGTGCAGCACGGGCAAGGAGGCAGCTGGGCAGGATGGAGTGACCTGCCATCCTGGCTGATGGGCAGGATCAGTGAGGTGAAAGGTGTCATCCTTCTCCATGTTCTCCCCACGCTGGGATCGATGCCCTGCCCCGTGCTGGGCTGTTGTCCCTCCCCTGCTCCTGGTGTACACCAAACCCTACGTCCCTGCCCTGTGAAACAAGGCCCACACGTCAGGTCCAGGGGGATTGCTCCTGATCATTTCCAGAGCTGTGGTGCTGGCTGGTCACATTCTGACATGTTTAGACAAAGTTAATTACCAAGTCTAGAGAACTGTCCACATCAAAGGTTTAAGTGCACTAATTTAATGAGGAGTCACTGGGAACACCTTGTTCCTTCCCCAGTTCTAATGGCGCTGGTCAGTCCGTGCTGACAATCCGTGTCACACGCCCGGGGAGCAGGTGAAATCTGTCACTGCTCAGGCTGGGAGGTGCGGCAGGGGCAGCCGGGCGATGCAGTCGGGGCTGTCCCCAGCACAGGGGACACTCTGCGTGGGTCACACTCCCCCTGCAGCCCCACGGCTCCTGCTCGCAGCCCGAGATCCGCCGCTGGCTGAGGAGCAGCCTGCCCTGGTGCGCGGCGCGATTGGATGAGCTCTAAGGTCCCTTCCAACACAAGCTCTTTTGGGATTCTCTGATCGCTCGGCCACTTCCCAATGCCATTAAGCTGTGAAAAGGTTTAAGGGCAGCTACTGAGAGATTTTATAGTCATGAACGCTTTTATAGCTGTAAGAGCTTGAACCTGTTCAAGCCACCATCCAGTGCAGCTCCTTCTGGAGGTGTCCAGGGTCCTCACCTGCCCCGTTCTCTCGGGAACTGCTCCAGGAGGTGTCTGCAGGTGCAGAGGGTCTGTGCTACAGCAGCCGTGCTGCTTTGCTGCAGTGCAGGTGAAAGGCAGAATTGCAGGAAGGTAATAAACTGCCCCATTTACCAACCGATTAAACACCTATTTAAAGCCTGACTTGGCCGCTCAGGCAGCAGAAAACAAGGTACAAGGCAGTACAGCCTGGAACAACTGCTCGATGGCCGTTCTGACTGCAGCTCTTCAAAAGTTCAGGTGCTGTTAATCTCCAGAATATGGTTTCATCTGCCTGCAGCAGCTGCCTTTTGCACGTTTTCCTAATGTTTATAAGATGTTCCTGTTTTACGTAAAGTTCACAGCATTTAAATAACGTGTTTGAGCAGATTAAAAATAACACAAGATGCCACCTCTCTCCAGGCTGTGGGAAAGGCTCCAGTTAACAGGAAAATCTCCCTGTCCACCCTGCTGATGCCAGACTCCCTCCTGCTGTACTTTGTGCCACTTCATTTTTTAAATTGGCAGCTTATTGAAAATAATTATTGTGTTTGTGTGTGTTGTCAGTAGCATTTAAGCTTTTTGGAAAATATTTTTGGAGATTTAAGCATTTTGGCATTTAAGCTTTTTGGAAATCTGCTAGTTCTCCACGAGGCAAGCACAGGGATAAATTCCAAATAATAGGTGGATGAAACAGAATTTCCTGGGAAAAGGGCTTGGAGGAAAGGAAATGCTGGAAAGCAACTCACACTGTCAGGTTTGGAGTCAAACAGAATAAAACTGACATATTTTAAAAATTCGTGGTTGTGTTAATGCACTCAGTCAAGTGTAATTAAATGTAGAGACTCAATTGATTCATATAAACACTCTGTGGGAGCCTGTCAGTCTTCCAGGGAAATGAACCCTCAAAAAAATGAACAAGCCTTTAATATCTTCAGCTCTGCCTCTTTCAAGAGCAGGGCTGGGGGCTCTGGAGGAGCATCCAAGGGCAGATTTCCAGGAGGGATGCTGTACCTGTTACCTGGAGGGCTGAGGGACAGCTCCTCACACCTTGTTCTGTACACACCTTGGTGCTGCAGCACAGAGCCCAGATCTGCTGATCAGAACGTGTCCTGGGCTGTGAATGCCAGCAGATGGAGATGCTGGGCTTGGCACTCAGGGTTCCTCGTGGCCCTGCCTTGTCCTTCAGCAGCTGCTGCACCAAGAGCTGCTGGCCAAAGCTCTGCTCTGCTCCTTTACCTGTCCAAGCACACACTGCCTGATGGAAAATACTCGTCCCAGCTTCAGACTCTGAACAAAAGGAGAGCCAAGAAGTGGTGGGGGCAGATGCTGAGCGGTGGGTCCTGTCTCAGAGGTGAGCATCTCCTCCACAGGAGAGGTTTTCTCCTACAAGTGGCACCTCGTTGCCAAGAAGTGTTGGAAGGCAGGAATGTGCCAATGGCACTGAGGAGCCCAGCTGGGCCCTGCTCAGCTCCTGCAGCACAGGGGGGTCGGGCAGGGGGTTCTGTCAGTGCCTGTGCCCCGTGTCCCTGTGCCCCGTGTCCCCGTGCCCAGGGCTGCTCTGCATCTCCTGCTCCCTGCACATGGACCAAGTATTCTCCTCAACTTCTTCTTAGGAATTCCTTTCTGGTCATGAGCAGAATTGGGAAAATCATCCACAGCAGAGTGAGAAAGGGAGGATAAGACACTGCTAAGCTATTTTTTGCCTATTTGTGGGGGGTTTTTTCTCTTTCTCAGTTGAATTCTCACCTTCTCGCAACATTTGTTGCATATCAGTGTAAACTTCATTTAATCCTTTTGTGAAGTTAAAGTAAATATGACTTCATTTAATCCTTTTGTGAAGTTAAAGTAAACATGACTGAAAGACAAAATACATGCTGTACTTGATGTAAGACTGATGACACCTCCCCCAGTTATCTTCAGCGGTGAAATAGCTATAATCAAATTTGGGGAGCAGCTGTGCTACTCAGCACTGCTGACAGGGATGCAGTGAGTTAGAATTGATGCTGCCCCTCGTTAATGCAGCACAGCTCGATGGCCCCAGTGGGGATGTGCTCACCCAGCCTTGGCACAGCTCCACCAGCAGCACTGGGCAGCACCAGCCTGCTCTGCCCCTCACCCTGGCACTGGCCCACTGCTAACCCTCTGCCCCAGAGCTGCTGCTCCCAGCTGGCTCCTGCACATCCCTAAATGTGCTGGGAAGTGGGACAGAGCCCCTGGCATTGTGTCCCTGCTGGGCTGCCAGGCCCCTCTGAGCCATCACCTTGCATTGCCCATTCCTGACAGCTCCAGGGAATTCCTTCTGTTGGGCTTCAAAGTCAGCCAAGCACCTGAGCTACTTTTATTTTTATTTTTTTAGCTTTAGCACAAATAGCGTTTAAGTGGAGGACTCATTTCAGCTGTCTGTTTTCTCAAAGAAAACCCAGACTCTGCAGCTCCCGCTGTCCTGGCCGCAGCAGGACGTGTCCATCAGCAGCAGGGAACCTGGGGTTTAACATCCCCAGAGCCTTCTCTGGTGCTCTTGGGTTTTCACAGCCAGCCTAATAGTGGTGTTTCAAAATAATTGCTATGGAGGGAAGATGTGCCTTGTCACAGGGAGCAGCACATGGACAATGGAAGCGTTTCAGAGCGTATTTTTAGGACACACACAAAAAAAAATCAATCTGAATCTTAATCTTTTTCATCATATGCCTTGAGCAGTGAAAAGGGGGAAAAAGAGATCAGCATTTTTGCTGGTTGGATGGGGCTGTGAGGGACGTGGTCTGGTGGAAGGTGTCCTGGGCTCAGCAGGGCCAGGGCAGCAGATGCACCCAGCAGGAGTTTGCCTCTCCTTGGTGCCCGCTTGGGAAAGTCAAATGTTTATGTGTAACCTAAAAGAAAAGCTGTTCTGCTGCTGTGAGCTATTGGGCAATAAAACCAGGAAAGGCACTGCAGTCAATAAAAGTAAATTAATAACTAGAGACAACAAACCCTGCTTCTCTGACTGGCATAAAGCAATCCTGTGCTGAAGGAAGAAAAAATGTCACAGTTTATGAGAAGGCAGGTCAAGTCCGAGAGGAATGAGCCACAGCATTTTGTGGGATATTTGTGATCACGACTTCTTCTTCCTAAACCTGTGGGGTTTATTTGCAGCACAAGCCAAGCAGCCCCACAGAGCAGAGGAGATCCCAGGCCCCTCGGCGGGGTGGGTGCTGCCCACACCTGCCCTTGCAGTTGTGCTGCTCATGCAGCACAATTCACGAGGCTTAATTATTTCAATAGAGGTTAATTACATTAGTCACTACAGCAAATCTCCCGTTCATGCCATGCTTTCCGCTTCATTTAATTCATTACCCCCTGTGACAGTAGGTTTCTGCACAGAACTGCTCCTTTGTACCCCATGTCCCTGCCCATCAGCCTGCCCTGGTACCAGGCTGCCCATCATGGGAAAATTCAGCTGGTTCTGCACCCCTTGCAATGATCCCGAAAGAGCTGTTCTTCACAGTTTAATGTGTTTCTGTAAATGGCAGAGTGAAGTTCTTGGGTGGCATTTAATTAGTTTTACTGTGCCTTCCCTACTCGGCAGAGATGTGTCATAATAGCTGAAGGACTCATAAAAAACCATGTTTTAATCAGAAATTCAAATGCAAACCAAGACAGAACAACAAAGATCTGAAAACAAAACCAGAATTTTAAAAATTGGCCAGGTGAGACTCAGTGCCACAGGCACATGGTGCTGCTGTTAGAAGCACACCAGGGAGCTGCTCTCGTCAGCCAGACGCCCCAGCTCGTGCTGGGTGGCACAGTTAATCCTCTGGAGACAGTGGGAAGGGCATTGCTGGGCTTCTCCAAAGGCTCACAGCAGCTGGGTAAAGCTGGTCCCACGTTAGGATGGACTTGGTGCACGTTGTCATTTGTTGAAGCACGTTTGTCACACCTTGGGCTGAGCCAGAGTTTAATCTGTGACCACTGTCCAGGTGCCCCGAGCAGCCTGTGTGGGCTGCACAGAAAGGGTGTTTGCCTTGCCAAGGCTTCCAGGGCTCCCAAAACTGCGAACAAGAGCTCCGTGCCACTGCCTGGCTCCATCTCTCCTTGTTCTATTCTGATTTTAAACTTAGTTCATTCCTTGATCGCTGCACCTGGGAATTCATCATTCCTGTGTCTCCAGCCTTTCCAGCCCCCTGCACACGGCGTAGGGGGAGATTTCTGCAGTCATGGAGCCCCAGTGCCCAAACTGTGGCTGCTGACATGTGCAAGGGGGAAGTGAGACATTTCCCACCTGTTCAGCTAGTTTGCAGCTTGGTGGGATATTTCCTATTTTTAACTGTAGCACAGTTAAAGGAATAAATTTGTGAAGTCAAACATAAGGTAACAACCAAAGGAAGTAGTTTTTTAGCTGCAGAGCTCTCTGATTTAGTACCTGGTGAACATTTTCTTTAGCATAATGATATTTCTTAGGGTGCGTGATAAAAACCTGCAGTAATCAACAGACACTGTCTCCATTTTCAGTCTCATCATTAGCATTTTGCTATCATTAACCTGAGCATGATAAATTGCTTATAAAACAGATATTTCTTTGTTGGGCATTAGCACGTCTGGTTGTGAGGAGAGATGTGGAATTTGGTCTACGGAGTTCTGCATCATGAATATGAACTGTGTGTGGTTCTGACACCACAGGTCAGCCAGTGTAAATCAAGGAAATGTTTCTAGACTTTAATCTGAATTGAGACTTAGGGATTTAAAGATATTTAAACTCCTAGTCAGGTGTTTGCTTGGGCTAGGAAACAATCAGCCTTATTGTCTGCAGGTGGAGGGCCCTCCCTCAGGGGTGGAAGCTGCTCTGGCTGTTGCAGGTAAGGCTCTGCCCTCTCCCCTCTCCTTTCTGACATTTTAGCTCTTTTGCTCTGTGCCTTTTTGTCCACGTGTGTCAGCCCCCATGGCTGCTGGCATCCTGCTCTGCAGGCCAGAGCCCAGCTGGGATGCCCACTGGGATGCCAGCCTTGGCTGGGAGCACTGGAGGGGCACACAGAGCACTTCAGCTGCCAGAAAAATGAGACTCATTTATTTGGAAATCTGTTGTACACAAAGTACTTTAATAACCACATTCATCTAAAGGCCACATCAGGAGAAACAGCACTGCCTGTTCCCCTCGGATGCCAGCTTGTGGGGAGTGCTGCTGCTAACAGTGAGCAGGAGCTCCAGGTCACCTTGATACAGTCGAGCTAAGACACATTTAATGGCTGTTTAATTAGATTTACCATAGGGAAGGTGCCATGCAAGAAGGCTGCATTTCTGCTTCTAGTGGTGGTTTAAATAAAAGTGCAGATAAAAGACTGCAAGTGACAGATAAAGATGAAGGGGTTTTGTACCCCTGTTCAACGTAATTTTTTACCTTCATTTGAGTGATGTGTCTGCTCTTTCCCTGCACTTGCAGGGCTGGAAAATCTCACACCCCCGCAGACTGATGCTGTTCTCTGCCTGCCACAAAAATGTAGGTTCTCCTCAATGTGTGATTTTCTTTTAGGTGACCTGAGCTTTGAGCACCTCACTGTAAGGCTCCCACATTCTTCAGGAGCTGTCCCCGTGTCGTAAACAGGATTGAAGCAGAGGGGAAGGAATCCATCTGACTTCCAGCAGCAATATCTGAACCTTAGGGCAGACTGGTGCCTGTGTTAGAGAACAAATAACTCATCTCACACCAGTTTTGATTCCTTCATGAGGCTGTGGGAGACTCCAAGGAGCATTTTGTAAAGTGGCCCGTTGCTCCTCCGTAGCAAATAAAACATTGAAACATATTGCTATAAAGGATATGACATCTCTCCCAATGGATTTATTAAGAAGACCACGAGAGTAAAGAGTTATAAAACCTGATCCAGTCGGCAGTTCAAGCTGTGTAATTGATATCCATTATTTCCCATTGACTGCTCTGCATGACTTTGCTTTCTGTAGCATCAACAGATTCTGAGCTGCTGGGGCTTGGCAGAGAGCAGAGCCAATAGCAAACCTGGAGTGTGAATCCCAGGAGAGAGCCAAGGTGGTTTTCCTCAATTTCTTCCATAAATACACACCTTTATCGTCATTTGCACAGTTTCTCAAGTCACTGCATTTGCAGGGGGCAGTACACATCTGCTGTGGCTTTGTGCAGCAGAGGCTGGGCCTCAGTTTGGGTTCCACAATGATGCAATTTCTCCTCATCTGCTTCATTTCACGGCAATTTTCTGTTCTTTACAGAAATAGGGTCATTATAGCAAAGAATTTGCTGAAACAAAGCAGGCAGAAAAGGGCCATCCCCACAAATGCAGATTAATCCTGTGCCAGAGTAAGCCCAGCTCACTCCAGGCCCATCAGTGTCTGTCTGTCTGTCCCGAGCATTTGTCTGTCAGGTGCCAGGAGCAGCACATGGCTCCTCAATGCTTCCTCTGGGTTTCAGTGTTTGATTTCTGTGTTTGATTTGGTTCTGGTGGGTGTTGGAGCAATCAAGAGTAACTGACTCTGGTGGTAGCTGGGTGCTGGCTGTCCCCAGGGCTGGCTGAACACAGCAAGGGCCCCGTGCCCCACACGGGTCAGCATTTGACAAATCCATCATTTTCCCTTATGACTCAAAGCTGTTCTGTGCCATTGACCTCCTGCCCCTACCTCCTGCAAATCATTTGCTTTTCCAGATGCTTCACTATTAACTTGTACTATTTCTTTCTTTTTTTTTTCCTTTCTCCTTATCTCACCTCAAGAAGGAGAGGGATTACCTCATTTCCACTGCCTCAGAAATAAATCCTTATTATGGATTTGTACCTGGGGAGGAAGAAGCTGATTTCCACTCCCAGCCAATTCTGGACAGAAATTTGAAGGTAATTGTTCAGTCCAGGGACATCTCACTTGTCTAATAACCATAAGGAGCACTTTTATTAGAGCTGGGCTTGGGGTTGGGACTATTGAGAAGATATTTATGTGGAAGCTATCATTTCAGAAAACTAGAGTATGGACATCAGATCTTAGTTTTTATTTTAAGGTGAAGCAAAGGGAAAGACCTAACATGCAATAAATGTCTGAGTGCTGGGGGAGGCTCATCCCCAGGCCAGGGTGGCTGCACTGCCCTGCCAGGAGTGCAGCTGCCTCCTCACAGGGCTCACTGGATTGCTTCAGATTCGTTCAAAATCACCCTCTAAGGTGGCTAAACCCAGCAGCAGCTTTCCCCTCATGCTGTAGTTGTGAAAACTGCTGTGAACTAGCAGACAGGGATGGTGTTTTCACTCAGGATCCAGCAGGTATGTCTAGGTTCTGCCTCGCTAAGCCTGCAGGAGCACGAGGCTGAAATGACAGTGTGGTGCAGCCCTCTTTGCCTGGCTAATTGCTGCAGGATGAAATAAGGGTCAGAATAGAGTGTGGTTATCTGCTGAATGGTTGCTGCACGCAGCTGTCAGGCTGTTTGCTGCAGCCCTGAGTTTATTGACTGTGGCAGTTTTGGATGCTCCAGCTCAGGGCAGAATTTGGCAGTGATTTCTCTGGACTTTGACAGAGCTGGGTCTGAGCTTCTGCCACAGAGCCACCAGCGATGGACTAGACACAAAGAAACAAACAAACGTGTGCTCACTGGAGGCAGAGGTTGCTCCTCCTCTCTCAGTCTGTGCCTGAGCCCAAGGGAACGTGTCCAGCAGTGGCAGGTGGGTGGGTGCCCTCAGTCCTGCCTCCTCCGTGGCAGCTCCCACGTCTCCCCCAACTCCAGGCAGAGATGGGGCTGTCTGCTGGCTTTGGATAACCTCTTGTATCCTCCCTGAGTCTGTGTACCTGTATTGCCTCCTTCCCTCCTGCCAGCACTCACACACAGGGCCCTGGAGAGAGTCCAGACCCTGCCCTCTCCTTTGGATCCCTGAAATGGGCTCCCACTGCACTCTCGAGTCCCCTCAAGGGAAACAGAGCAAACTGCTGCAGTGACTGCAGGCAAAGCCATGCTCCTGAGGACCTGCCTTTTCTAGACAGCCCTGTACATGAGGAGTGAAACATTTCCTGGAGATTTGATTTCATCTCAGGTCTGGGGAGATTCTGCAGTTCCACAAACAATCCATCAACAGCTGCCCAGAGAGGAGCAATAGATTAATCTTCTTCTGGAACAGCAGTGCAAACTGCCTTCCCTGCACATGGAAAAAAGCCAGATTTGGGTCAAAGGAGCAGCTTTCAGCTTCTCCTTCCCCACCTGCCATGGTCCATTTGAGCCCAGCTGCTCTCCCAGCAGCTCTGCTCCCCACGCCCGGACAGCTGTGCTGGCTGGCAGGAATTGTTGCTGGCTTTTTCACAGCCTTTGCTTTAGACTCACTATGATGGTTGTTGTTGAATCTCTGGAGCAGCAGGGAGTGTCCACTGGGGTGACACCACATGCAGCCTGACTCTGTGAGTGTCACTGTCCTCAAGTGCAGAATGCCTCCAGGTAAGCACAGGACGTGTGCTCTGTCCAGGGCAACGCTTCCCAGGGAGACAACATCCTCCTCCTCCTCCTCCTCCTCATCATCATCATCATCATCATCATCATCATCATCATCATCATCATCCTCCGGGCAGGGCCAGCTCCCAGGATCACTCACAGTGGGTGCCCCTGGGTCTCTGTGAGGTGCCAGAAGAGGCAGGTGCTGCTCTCAGAGTGACAGCTCTGTGACAGGACAGCCCCACGGCCACCAGCAGAGGAGAGGGTGCAGAGCCAGCCCCTGCACCTGACATCACAGCACAAAGGGAAGACTGTGAGGAAATGGGGTAAGAGAACATATTCTCTCATGTTAAATCACCACTCTAGGTCCTGTTGCCATTGGCAGCCTGAGGGATATTTTTCAGAGATGCTAAAACACATCGTAAATTAGGAAAACAAGAGGGAAACCAAACCAAAACACCATATTGTGTAAGATCATATCTCTTGATACCAGAAAAGCTTCTCAGAATGAACCACCTCGTTCGTGTTTACTCTTGTTTGTTTGGGGTTTTTCATTTGAAGGAATGAAAAAGATGTCATTTCTGCTTGTCTGTAAAAATAGCTGTTGCCATCGATGTCACCTTTGTAGCCTTGCCTCACCGCCTGCAGAGGTCAGCAGAGCCGGAGCCCTGGTGGAGTGTGAGCAGCCCTGCTCCTTCCAAGGCCAGGAAAAGAAGACAAACATTTCATGATCCTTTAACTTGTTAAATGTAAAACTTGAAAAGTCTCACACTGAGATCTCAGCAAGTTTTCTTCACCCAGCTTTGTTATTCCTCTGCAGAGAAAGCTGGTTAAGGAGGGATGAATCCAGCCCATAACTACTGAATTCCAGCCTGTAATTCCTTCAGGAAACAGCAGCAGTTCACTGGAGAGCACTCAGGCTCACGCTGCAAGGAGAGAATTGCAGGTGTTTGCCCTTTTGCAGCTGTTACAGGGGAATATGCAAAGAAGGGAGAGGTGAGTGCTGGCAGCACAGGGGTGGTGACACCGCTCTGTCCCTGGCTGCAGGAGCCCAGTGCTCCCAAAAGGCTCTGACCTCAAGGACTGGGGAGAAGGAGCCCTGGGTGAGGGCTCAGCACATCACACTTTGAATCACTCTTGCTACTTCTAATGCAACTGCTCTAAGCTTCCCCAGAAAACCTGTAGGAAACAAGAGAAGATCAGGTGTGATGTTCTGGACTTCGCCTGTGGAAAGCAATCAGGGAAAAAACAGAATAATGCAGAGTAAAGAGAGACTTGTGGTTGTACTTGATATGCTGAAAGGAGAACAGGGAGACACAAAATCATGTGCAGGTCAGTTTTATACAAAACATCAAAGACAGGTGGGAGTTTCTGCTCCTGGGCATGAGAGAGCAGCAGCCAGGAGAGAGTCCCGAGCACAGCCACCCAGGGAAGCCAGAGGGAGCCCAGCCAAGCCAGCAAGAGCATTCCCCTGTCCTCAGGGTGGGTGAGAAAGGGAGCAGTGCGGGGAGCAGAGCTGCTCCCGAGCTGGGAGCCCCAGGCTGGGCGTGCTGGGTCTCTGGGGCTCAGCCGTGGTGGTGGCAGGCCCAGGGAAGGGAGAGGCTGCACAAACCCCGACAGACACTGTGACCCTCGTGCAGGGCCCCGAGCTCCCCTCTCTGTGCTGCCGTGAGCTGCTCTGCCATCACAGGCCTCTCCTGCCGAGACCGCATTAATGGAGAGTGGCTGAGGCAAATGATAAAATCTTTTAAAATGGCGTGAGGATACAATTAAAAGCAGCATCTCTGGACTGGAGCTGCTCTGCCATGAACGGAACATGCCTAAGCCTAGTCATGGTTGAGCAGAGCTATTCCACTCAGCACCGGATAAACCCAACAGCAGAGTGCCCAGAATCTGATTTAATTTGAAAGACCACAAAATTATATTTCTCTGCTGATTTTCCAGGTGGCAGGATTTGATACAGAGTTTTTAGTTTTTCACTACTTCCTTTTAACTCAATTTGACAGAAATGGCTTTTGGTACAAGGCAGAATTTGCTGGGTGCCACAGCGGGGATAATGGAAACATCAGAGAAATGGCAAAGCACAACTGGGGAGATCAACCCTCTGCCTGGGATGCACTGGAATGCATGGAGGCCAAGTTTTCTGGAGGAGCAGAAGTCAGGGAAATGTGCATCTCCTGTGGGACACTCAGTGGTCCACCAAAGCAGCCCCTCTTCCTGGGAGCCCAGGAGCTGAGCAGAGTCTGGCAGGTTCGGTGGGTGCTGGCCTTTGGGAGGCTGTGGGAAGGGATTTTTGCAAGGCTGGCACAAGCACGGCCGCAGGCAGGACGGCTGCAGGGGAAGGAAGGGCGGCGGCCACAGGGACACACGGCGGCAGGACGGGAGCTGCCCTTCCTCGCGGCTTTGCTGATTAAGGAGCTCCTTTTCTTGGCACTTTGAGCTGGAATTAAAACATTGCTGAGAGGGAGACACTCGGGGCAGGCGAACAGCTTGTTCCCAGCTGGCTCAGCACTTTCCTGTTTGCAATTCCACCTATCAGAGCTCCAAAACCGCTCCCTGGAGGCAGCTGGGCGCTGGGCTGGCAGCCCCACAGCCTCGGTAGCCACGGCAGCCCCTGGGGCACCTCGCCGTCCCTTTGGGAAGGGCTCCAGCCCGGATCCCAGCGGAGCAGCACTGAACAGGGGCTGTGCTGGCTGGGAAGTTCATTGTGGCCGCTGGCTGCTGTGGGGTCCTGGGGGCTTTGTGCCCTCCCTGGGGAAGAGAGGGGATTTCCAGCCCGAGCTCCAAAGAGCTGGGGCACGCGTGTGCGCAGAGGGCCACCGCCGGATGGCTTCGAGCGGCTCCTCCTGGCCTCTCCCAGCGCACAGCCGGGCGGTGAGCTGCCCTCTCTCCGGGATCGGGACACGCCGGGGCTGGGGGCCCGGCCCGGCTCCCCCGCTCCCCCGGCCGTCCTGCCGCGCTCCCCAGAAATGCCTTGGCCTGGGAAATGGTCTGTGGCTTAGCAGGCAGCATGCTCCTAATGGCTCCTCCAACTGAGATTTTATCCCTGTAAATGCAACTAGGTCTCAGTGTCCCTGATGAGTTTCTTGTGACAAATTCCATCTGTCTGCCTGGGGACAACAAAGACCTAAGAAACCTGAGCACCAGCCATGCAGCCAACTGCTCCCATGCTGGGCTTTGTCATCACAGGAAATCACTTAAAAAAAAGGAAACTCTTCCTTGTTCCACTCAATTTCTTGGGACTATTTGCCGTGAAATGTCACCTTCTCAGATGAAGGAATGGGATTTATCACAATTAAGGGAGGCTTTGACACATCCCTTTAAGTGAATTAAGGGTGCTCTAATTCTGAATTCGCCCAGGGCGTTGTTGGTGCAGCAGGAGTCCCTTGCAGTTTAGAGCATCAGAAGCATGCACATTTCGGGCAGTTTTGGTGTGATTTGGCCGCTCCGGCAGTGAGGGCTGCCGAGGGTGGGGCAGCACGTTGGCAACGAGCGGCTCGCTGTCAGAATGCTGGCCCTGAACCTTCCTCAGGAATGCCGACAGAGGACTCTTGATTGATCGAGCAGTTTCCCGTGTGTTTGGGTTTTTAGAGCTACAATAAACCTGCGTCACTGCCCTCGTCAGTCACCGCTTTGCTGCTGTGCGGGTTTCGGCTGTCACATGGGACACGGGAGAGCTGGAGCTGTGGCACACACAGGTTCTGGGGCACACCAATTCTGTCTCACAGGGGTTCTGTGGCACACACAGGTTCTGGCTCACACAGGTTCTGTGGCACACCAATTCTGCCTCACAGGGGTTCTGTGGCACACACAGGTTCTGGCTCACACAGGTTCTGTGGCACACCAATTCTGCCTCACAGGGGTTCTGTGGCACACACAGGTTCTGGCTCACACAGGTTCTGTGGCACACCAATTCTGCCTCACAGGGGTTCTGTGGCACACACAGGTTCTGGCTCACACAGGTTCTGTGGCACACCAATTCTGCCTCACAGGGGTTCTGTGGCACACACAGGTTCTGGCTCACACAGGTTCTGTGGCACACCAATTCTGCCTCACAGGGGTTCTGTGGCACACACAGGTTCTGGCTCACACAGGTTCTGTGGCACACCAATTCTGCCTCACAGGGGTTCTGTGGCACACACAGGTTCTGGCTCACACAGGTTCTGTGGCACACCAATTCTGCCTCACAGGGGTTCTGTGGCACACACAGGTTCTGGCTCACACAGGTTCTGTGGCACACCAATTCTGCCTCACAGGGGTTCTGTGGCACACACAGGTTCTGGCTCACACAGGTTCTGTGGCACACCAATTCTGCCTCACAGGGGTTCTGTGGCACACACAGGTTCTGGCTCACACAGGTTCTGTGGCACACCAATTCTGCCTCACAGGGGTTCTGTGGCACACACAGGTTCTGGCTCACACAGGTTCTGTGGCACACCAATTCTGCCTCACAGGGGTTCTGTGGCACACACAGGTTCTGGCTCACACAGGTTCTGTGGCACACCAATTCTGCCTCACAGGGGTTCTGTGGCACACACAGGTTCTGGCTCACACAGGTTCTGTGGCACACCAATTCTGCCTCACAGGGGTTCTGTGGCACACACAGGTTCTGGCTCACACAGGTTCTGTGGCACACCAATTCTGCCTCACAGGGGTTCTGTGGCACACACAGGTTCTGGCTCACACAGGTTCTGTGGCACACCAATTCTGCCTCACAGGGGTTCTGTGGCACACACAGGTTCTGGCTCACACAGGTTCTGTGGCACACGGGTTTTGCTCCCCAGATGCTGGTGCAGTGGTTGCAGGGCCCTGGCACGGTGAGGGGCAGTGCTGGTGGCCTGCCAGCAGCATTCCCCACCTGGTCCCACGGCCCCCTCCTGCCCTGGCCCTGCTGTCCCCGGCTCTTCCCGTGCCTCCACCTGCGTTTCCCGTTCTGCAGCCGGGGCTGCGTCACCGGCGCCGTGGCCTTGGCCCCACGCCCGGGGTGTGGCACCTGGCTGGCACCTGGCTGGCGAAGCTGAGGTGTCCCTGCGGTGTCTGGGGCTGTGCATCCCTGCCGGGCCCTGCTGCAGCCGGGTGGGCTCTGCCCACAGCCAGGACGGGGTCTGACGGTGTCCCGTGCTGTCCTGCTCTCCTGGCTGCTGCTGCCCACAAAGGGGGTCGGCACATGGAGCACCCCACAAATGCTGTGTTGTGTAAATGTGTTGTATTTGCTGTTGCCACGGCACACAGAGGAAACCTGGACGTGGGGTGGAAGCTGGTGAGTCACTGGGGTGAAGCATTTATCCCAACCCTCCTGTCCTGGGAAACTTTTGGCATGGATTTACAGAGCCAACAGCCCCTGGTGGGAGTCACCGGGGCCGGTCCGTGTGTCCAGGCTGCTCCTGCCCACCTTACTCCGCTGTTACCTGTTCGGGGACTCAGTGACATTTCAGCAGAATTTTCAGCTGGTTTTGATCCAACCTGAGCGGCTCTCCAGCCACAGGAGGGCGGCACCCGCACAAGCTGCCAAAGTGCTGGTTACAGCTCGGTTTTGGTAGAAAAATAAAACAAAAAACCAAATCAGCATGTATATGTGTGTATATTACGAAACAAAAGATAAAACTGTTTAACAGGAAGGAAGGGGAGGAACCCTGAAGCATCATCCACCCCTGCTGAGCCCTTGTGCAAATCCAGGGGGAAAGAATGTTTACTTTTCAGAGCAAGATTTATCCCTAAATCAGTTTTTAAGTAGCAAAAGAAGGTTAAGCCCTCCTGAAGTGATCTAGCAGAAGCACCCTGTTTCCTGTAAGAGCTGGGGGGGCTAGAAAGCCAGCAGGACTTGCGTGGCACCTTTCCATGGTCTGAATGTGCTGCAACAGACTTGGACAGTGACATAATGCACTACTCATTCACAAATCCTTTACCATTTCAAATGTCTCTTTTAAAAGAGCAAAGATTTAATTTGGTGGCTGCTTTGATTGTGTTTACAGTGGCTTGGAAAATAATTAAGAGAGAAAAGGAGTGGAGAGTGGGTGCTGAGGTCCAGGGTCTGAGGCCCCCCTGTCTCAGCAGTGGATCTCTCTGGGTGCAGCTTTTGTGGGCTCAGGAGGCTCAAGGGGTGAGCTTAAAGCTGCTGCTCAGTCTCCTGCTTTCCTGAAGAAGGGGAGAGTTATATAAATGGTGTGGAAATGTGGGGTTGCTGGCAGTGCCCTGCCACGCTCTGCAGCTCTCGGCTGATGTTTAACCTGGAGCCCTGCTCAGGTGAAGGGGATTTGCCTCCTGAGGGGTGTGTGAGGCTGAGGCCAGGCCAGGCCAGCCTCGCTGCTGTTCTCGTGGTCAGAGCTCAGTCTGCAGCCAGGTAAGGGCATTGCTCCCACAAAGCTTTGGTTGGTTGGTTGGAGTGAGATGTTTCTGAGAAAAGTCCCTGCAACCACCCCAGGTTAAACTAAGAACTGGCACAGAGTGACAAGGGACAGCATTGGGAATCAATTCCTGAACTAGCCAAACCCTGGAAAAAGAGTCCAAAATGGAATTCTTTTGTTAGCTTTTCCCTGGCAGTGACAACCTGCAGGCTTTTATCTGCAGCTGTGTGGGAAGAGCTCACACTGCAAATGTGATTCCCCTAGGATGGGACTTTGAGGAATCAGACTGTGTCTGAGCCCATCCTGGAGAAGGACCCAAACCTGCTGACTAAACAGCAGATTGCAGAGAGTAGTGTTGCAGCAGACAACACGACTAGAGAACTTTGGGGAGCACTTGATCTAAAACACTACACAAAAGGATGATTTTTCTTAATGTTATAGTAGGAAAAACCTTCTCTGCACAGCTGAAAGCAAGAAGGGAGGTGAGCCCCAGCCCCAGCTCCTGCAAGGGTGTGATGCAATGTAGCATCGGGAAGTTGCTAAAATATATTGAGGCACTGCTTCAAATTCAGGTTCTGACTGAGCTTTAATATCTTATAAAAATTAGGTTACATTCTTCAGAATGAAAGGGTTTCAAAGTCACAGCGAAGCTGAATTTCACTCCGTAACAGCGGCCTCAGGTCATTTATGAGTTTTGTGTGAAGCCAAGCCGGGTTCTGTGAGCAGACTCTGAGCTCTGCTCTGCCCCTGAAGGGTGTGTGGGCATCAGCTGCAGGCAAAGAGCAATAACTGCCCCCTAAAGCCAGGAGGAGCTTCCTCATCTTCCCCAGCAGGGCCTGGGCTCGGCCTGAAGGTGCTGGAAGGTTTCCCCAGCCTGGCCACGCTGCTGAGGATTAATGGGGCTCTTCCTCTGGCTCAATTACTGGGTATCCACCTGTAAAGCTGTAAAGGGTAGAACAGTAAATCTTACAATGAAATGTTAAATTATACCTAATTTATTTGCTCATGGCAAACGGTAAGCTCTGCAATCTAGTGTGTAAGGGTTTATGTCAGAGGCTCTCCTGGGATCAGGGCACGTGCCTGGCAGTGCTTTGGGGGGGTTTGCTGAGCTTTGGTCCAAGGGGACACAGGCAGGGACTGACCCCTGTAAACCCAGGGTGTGCCAGGCACAGAGACCCTGGGGCAGGCTGTGCCTGCTCCCTGGCTTTGGTAAATGCCTCTCCAACCTCGTGTTTTTGCATACTTTTATTGTAGCTAAAACATTCAGTGTTTAGGAAGAAGTTTATTGTTTGAATCAGGATAAAACCAGCATGTGTTTGGCAGCGCTTTCTGCATAATATAGTAAAGGTTTTTTACTTCTGTATAAAATCCTTCAAGTCACCTGGAATTTTTCCATGGACTGCGCTCTGCTCAAGGTTTCAATTTGCCTTAGAGTTGTACATTTGTGCTTGTCCTCTCTGGCAGCCTGTGCTGCCATCCTGCAAACTGGCTCAGAAAATGGTACCAAGGTGAGGGTGCAAATCAGAGCCTCCCAGAAAGTCTGGTGGAAGAAAGGGTCTGATGGCTCCCAGGCAGATTTCTAAATTAGAAATTGTGTCTTGTACTTTACCGTTCAGGAAGAGGGGGAGAAAAAACCGTGTCTGGATTGGAATATTTTCAGCATTTGGGATGGCAGGTGAATTTTAAACAGAGCCCAGCTGGAATACGGCCAGTCTGGGAAGCACAGTATGGCAGTTTTCTCTTCCCTTGCCATTATGGTCCAGGCAGAAACAACAGCAGGTGGAGAAAGTACTTTTAGTCAGATTTCCCCTAATTCCTTGAGACATTAAAGCATCTCTACTTTGCAAAGACAATGGAAATGCACTTTTTCACGTGCATGAGTGTTTTAAAAATGGAATTTTCTGATGATGTGGGAGAGCAGCAGCTTTCACACAGCTCCCCCTGGGAATTCCTTCCCCCGGAGCGATGGTCCCGGCCCCAGGGCCGGTTCCAGCAGGGTCGGGCAGAAGGATTCGGGGGCACGGCCGGGAGCAGGCAGGGCTCCTGCACAGCCGCTGCGCGTTCCCAGGCGGTGTTTTGGGAAATGATGGCTGGAGGATGAATCAGTGGCCCGCCCCAGGCCCGGGGCAGAGCTCAGCCGCTGGAAGAAGCGGGTTTTCCGCGGAGGAGGCTGCAGGACCGGCGCGGAGCCGCCTGCGCTCGCTCGGGTGCTTGCCCGATGACTGTGCCGGTGACTGTGCCGGTGATGCTCCCGATGCGTGGGCACGGAGGAGCCGCGGTCCGGGAGCTGCCGCTGGCTGCGCTCTGATTCACTGTCCGGGCCCCCAGCTGGGAGCCGTGAAGCAGAAAATGTCACAGCTGCCCACGGCAGAGCGGCTCGGGCCGTGCCGCGGGCACCGCTCAGCGCGCAGCTCGGTGGGAACAAGGGGATTTTTCAGGCTTGTGTGTTGAGATTCTGGTCACGGCTCAACTTCTGGTTTTTAGCAAAGATAAATGGTAACTGTGCCATCTCCTGTTGCCTGCGGTGTTTTAGAGGCTTTTCTTGTCGTAAATAGCCTTGTCTGTCCCTTGGAAGTGACACTGGAGCATCATTTTGCTGCACGTGAGGCAGTCGAGCTTTGGAACCCCAGACCAGCTCTGTTCTGTGGAAACCACACTCACACATCCACAAATCTCACGCTTTACAGCTTGTCACTCACATTTAACCTGCTTTAGAGCAGAGGTTTCCCTCAGCAGCTGCAGATGAAATATGCTTCATCTGTGGCTGTTTTCACAGGCAGGAGGCACCCCCTGTGCCAGCGCTGAGCCAGGGCTGCCAGGGGCACCCAGGCTGTTCTCTGCTGGTTTGCAAAGCAGAGTCTGTCCCTCTGCATGCAGCAGAGCAGGAGCTCAGCTCAGAGGTTAATTTTTAACTTGCCTGTTGCTCCATGGTGTAAGGGAGGCTGCCAGGGAGGTGTTGTTGTTGACTGGGGCACCCTGTCTCCCCACACACAATCACAGCCAGGTGAGGGCTGGCCCAGCTCTGCTCTGGACTCTGCTCATGTCTTGTGTGCTGGATTTCGCCAGACACCGAAGGTCACGGTACTGGGTGTTCAGAACATCCTCCTCTCCTCCTGAACACTGTGGTCAGGCTGAGCCGGGCCGTTGACTTGTTCCAACCCCATCTTTTCGTGGACTTTTTTTGGAGAGATAGGGGTGGGTGTTTGATGAGAGGACAGAGGGTGGGGCTTCCGTGTGATCTGTTGTCACTGTCACCCCCTTTGCTCTGGGCTTTCTCTTTCCAGCACCTTGTGAGTTGCTCCCCACCTCCCCCAGTCTGTTCAGCCAGAGCCTTCTGCCAAAAGTCTCTCCTTGGTTTCTGTCCTGCCTTTCCATGGCTTCTCCCCAGCCAGCAGTGGTAGTGGGGAGCCACCAGCACAGTCCCGGCACAGCTGCTAAGCAGGGCGTTGGACAAGCTGGATAAAATTAGCTGTTCAGATGCATGTTCCTCAGGATGCTGGGACAGGGGACACCCCGTGCAGCCAGTCTGACTCATGGAGAAGAATTAATGGAAACGCCCGGCTCCTGGAGGGAGGAAATTCCTTGAACAGCCTTTTCCTCTGTTTGTTCTGCGGGGGGCTGACAATGGGCCCCGCGTCTGCCCGGAGCGCGGCCGGGCTGGCCCCGAGCGCGGCGTGCGCCGCCAAAGGCGCCGCGACTGCGGCAGCGGGCTCGGGAAGGGCCGGGCGACAGCACCGCCGGCGACAGCACCGCCGCTGACCTGCCCTCCCACACCTCTCCGCACGGGCAGCACCGCCCGTATTGGCAGTGCTGGGCTTGGCCGTGCCCTCCCTGGCACAGGGGCTGCCACAAACGCCGAATCACCGGGGCGGGTCCAGCCGCTCTGAGCCATCCAGGTGCAGCCCGGGAGATAAGCAGAGCGGCAGCACGATGTGTGCAAGGGCCCTGGGGTGGTTGGACATTTGTTGGTGTTCCATGAGAATTCATTGCAGTTTTTGGTGAGCCCGCTGTCAGACGTTCCTGGAGCACAAACCTGCCAAAGCAGCAGACAGGCTACAACCATGGAAAATCACCTTTTTTCACTGTAAATATCCAGTAATCACATAACCTCTTAGTAAGTGACCTTTCTTTATCAGGGATACCGCTTGGGCTAATGATTTCAATGCAGTGAGACAAGAGGGACTATAAAATCCCCAAGTCAGAGGATGTTATGAATCATGTTATGCAAATGTTGTGAACAGGACTGTCTGGGCAATCCTAGGACGTGGCAGCAGCACTCACTTCAGTGGGTGTTGATTTCAGTCTGCCCCAAGGATGGCTTCTGCCAGATTTGTTTCCTTCTTTCAAGGAAAGGCTGTTGGTAAATGATACCCCAGGCTGCCCAGGTCAGCACCGGGGAGCTGGGTTTGGTTTTGGGGGCCCCGAGAGTGACAAGGCTCTGCCAAATCCAGCACTGGCCCTGGCACGGGGGGTGCATTGTGGACACCTGAATGGCGCAGGGCAGGGGAGCAGGGAGCACAGCCCCAGCAGCAGGGCCAGGGGAGAGCAGGAGGGTGCAGAGCTGATCTGATCCCTGCGGGCGTTCTCGGAGCATCCTTAGCCCAGGCTGGTCGGGTCCTGGCAGGTGACACCCCAGAGGCAGGTGGGCTCGGGGGCTCCTTGCCCCGCTGGCTTCTGCTGTGAGGGTTGGTCACAAGGAGCTGCTCTGGGAGGAGCTCTGAACCCCGGGAGTGGCCGGGTGGAGCAGGGCTGGGCTGCGGGCAGGCGCTCAGTGGCCCTGTTTGGCCTTTTTTGGGAGCAGCCCGTTTGAGGCAGTTTTTGTCACTGTGGGTGGTTTGTGGGCATGTGTCAGGGATGGGGGCAGCTGCTGCAGCGAGTGTGGGACACTGCTCTGGTTGAGTGCTGGAAAACTGGCAACATCCTCCAGAGCAAACCTGCTCTGAGACAGATTTTTCTGAGCAAGGACAGTTCTGAAAAGCCTTTGGAAGCTCCTTCCAAAGGTTCATCCCAAAACAGTTTACTCTCTGGTCTTCCTGGGCGGGGAAATCACCGTGTATCCCGCTCCAGCTATAAATAACTATAATTGCCCATTCTATTAGGTGACTTAAAAGATTATTTCCAGTCTCCCTGACTTATTGGCAATTTGGAGTTCTTACTGTAGGCAAAAAAAACTGTAGCTGGGCTATCACTCTTCCAAGCTGCTTTATCTTTGTTGCTCTAAGCAGAGTCATGGGAATGTTTTTATCTAAACCATCAGGTTATTAGAGGACAGACTTATAAATATCCAGTCTTTGCTATTTTTAAGTACTTTCAGCATCGTCTATCATGATAGTACAGCACAACCTGCAGAAAAACAGTCCAGCTCTGCTGCCAAAGCCTCATAATTTATTTCTGGTTTTTGGGTGATGAGGAGCCAAGCCCAGGTTCCTTCTCTGCTCTGTAGGAATGTCAAAGGCTGACGAGCCATGCTGCCCACTCTGGTCCCGAACCATCGTTTTCTACACCTTTCTTTCCTCATTGCAGAAGATGTTATTCTCCTTTATCACAGCAGGGAAGCTGACGTTGGAGTTGATCAGCAATAAATGTGGTGAGGCCTTTCTGGGGAATGGCATGGTTGCCATAGCAATCATGGGCCAACCTGGTGCTGCCAGGTGTGATAGTGGGGCTGTGGGGGAGCCAGGGGCTGCTCCACGTCCTGAGAATGGGCTGCCAGAGCCATGTCTGGGGAATGGAGGAGAGGTGCAGGTAGTCTGCTCCTAAACCAGGTCTCTGTGAAATGATTAAAAAAAGCCTAGCCCCACCACTCCAGGAGAACTGAGCATTTCAGACAAAATAATTTATATTTACTTCATAATTTATTAGTTTTCACATCACTGTATGCAATAAATTATAGCCTATATAATAATAACATTGTCATAAAATATTGCCACGAAGTAAGTACTCATCTAATAGTGGCTGTAACCTACACAGAGAAGAACTGTAGTTATTATATTTAGATTTTTAGTGTTAGTGGTAAGTGAACATAATATTAGGGAACTTCACAGTAAATTCAGGGAAATCTGTCATTATTATTGCTTCTGTGCAAACGACTTTTCCTGCACACATACAGCTCGGGAAGGAAAGGCACAGCTGTGCAGAGTGTCTCTGGAGCAATGCGTCCCCAGACACTGAACTCACTGCACCACAGGGTGCGTTTGACAAATGCAGAGTGACCGTCACCAGCAGCTGACCGCCAGCCGCGGCGCCGGGCTCTGCACGGGCTCAGGCTTCAAGGAAACGAGGCTGGAGAGGCAAAGCAAGTCTGTGAGCACCAAGTCCGTCAGGAGCTCCCGAGTCCCACCCGGGCGTGTGCGTTTCCCCCAGCTCGGTCCCACGGCTGCCTGGAGGAGCTCGTCTCCCTCCCGCTGGGAGCTGCTCTCTCTCTGCGAGCCTCTGGCCACCAGGCTGCTGGCCACAGCGATGTGCCACAGGCACTGATGTGCCACGGACACTGCTCCTGCTGTCCACACCGGTGCTGCTGTCCACACCAGTGCCATGGGCACCGGTCCTGCTGTCCACTCCGGTGCTGCCGTGGGCGCGGACGCTGCGTCGCGGCGATGCCGCTGCCAGCTCGCGGTTTGCGGTGGGGCTGAAGCCCCGTGCGTGGACTGTCAGGTCCCCAGGCCCACGGGGCAGCGGAGCATGCTGAGCGTGGTAGGAGGTCACAAACAGTCCCGTCACAAAATGTTCTCCATTTCTGCTCCCTCCGCCGGTTCAGTGCACCTTAATGGAGTATTTCCGAAACGTCAGAAACTGGAGCAGTTTGTCTTTTCTCCTCTGCTTTAGCGCCATTAGTGCTCTCGTTTTTTCCTCCATGTCCTGGTCTGTGGCGAGGATTATCTTGGCTCTCTCCTCCGCCTTCTTGTCCCCGGAGTTTTTGAAGAGTTTCTGCAGGGACGCCTCGTTGATGCTTTCGAAGATGTTGGCCGCGGCTTTCTTGCGCAGGGCCGTGTCGAAGCGATAGCCGTGGACCGAGGGGCTCACCCGCAGTGACGTGGACATGGCTGGAGTGCTGGAGCTTGTCTTTGCTTTCATCTATGGGCGCTGCCGGCTCTGCCCGGGGCTCCAGTCGGAGGAACGGGTGCTGTGCTGGCTCCGGGACTGGTATTTAAAGGCGGGCTGGAGGAAAAGCTGGAGGGCTCCGGTTACAGCGGTGAGATCACGGTGATGTCAACACCCAACAGTCACAGGCAAGTTTAACATTTAAGTTGCCAACTTTCCTGTCGTGCGGACGAGATGAAAAGTCCTCTCTGCCTCTGCAACGGAAATGTTTTGGGGTTTTTTTGACCCATCACAGACCAGGCTTCAACCATCGCTATGGGACTGAGCCAGCACAGCCCAAACTCCACTCCTGCCCTTGCTGCGTGTGAAAAGCACTGCGTGCACAAAGTATCATATCATAAACAGGTAAAACTCCAGGTGAGAACTGCTGCAATGCTAGCAAGAGGCTGCAGCCTGTGCAAACAGCCAGGAGCTTGGCTCTGTCTCCACTGCAAACACTGCAAACCTGCTCCTCTCTGGGCATGGGCTCCTTTCTGCTGCTTCCCAGCAGATGCAACTCATCTTCAGGGCTCAGAGAGCTGCAGTTTCTAACTGACAAGTGCTGTCCCAAAGGCAGGTGATCCATGACATCCTCTGAGGTGACTTCTCTGGGTGTTACACCCTCAGCTGCCCAGCTGCACAGGGGGAGTGTGAAAACTCTGTTTTCTGCCCTGCTCCTGCCTCCAGTGTCCTTTTGCTTAAATTTTATGCTCATTAGTGCTGGAAAGAAAACTCACCTCTGCTCCACAAGAGTCTGTGCTCTCCATACCACCCTTGGCCAGTGACAAGCCCTTGGGCTAGGAGGACTCTCTATTAGTCGTATGGGTTACTTTTGGCTCCTGTGAGGGGCAGGGAGGATGACCCCTGTGGGTCCCTTGTCACTCGAGATGCACTGTGGGCAGGGCACGGCTGCCAGCAAGGGGCTGGCTCTGACCAGAGCTTGGGCTCAGACACCTGGACTGTACTGAGCACAATCAAATCCAGCCCAGAATAGCTGTGGGTTCAAAAGTCACTCAAGGCCAGGAGCCAGAGATAAGTGTATTTTGGTTAATGTTTTGAAGCAGCCGGATGCTGCAGAGGCTCTGTTTGGAAAACTAGAAGTTTGTTTACTGTTGTTGCTGACCCTGTTACTCATCCCTGCCGAAGGACTCTAGGAACAGCCTCTGCCCCCATCCCACTCAGACCTGGGGTTTCCCTTGCTTACCAGAGAGCTGCAGAAATTACCTCTGACCACACTGAAGAACTGATCCAAGGAAACATCACCCAGAAGCTTTTTATTCCACATTTCCTCTAAAACTTCAGTTAGTTTGGGTAGAGGGAGGGGTTGTGTCTGAGCCACACACGCCTCTCCAGCGGTGAGCAGGAGCGGTGAAGAGGGGAGCACACCTGAAGCCCATGTGTGGGTGTTTGTGCTGGCTCAGAACGGAGAAGGGATTACCTGTGAGTTGTTGCTCACCAGGTGAAGTGTGAGCAGGGCCTGGGCCCCAGAATGACTGGCAAGCCCAGCTCCATCTGGGCTCAGCTCCACTTCCAGCTGGCCAGGACTTGCCAGGCTTCTATCCTTAGGGGAGGGAGTGGTCTCATTTCAGTGTCTGGCCACTTTCCTACCTGGGACTTGGGACTCACCCGTTGGTGCTGCTGGGCACATCCTGAACCAGCCCTGAACCCAGCAGCCCCCATTTCCTGCCAGGACATGGGTTTCTCCACTGCTGCCAGGACTTTGCTCTGGCACAAGCTCTCTCTGCACATGCCATCGCTTCCTGTGGTTCTGTCATTGTGTGAGTTACCTTTTACAAGTTTTTCACAATTTCTTTTGTACGTGCTGGGTGTTCTGTGCTTCAGTGTACAAACAACAGCTTTGCAAATCCTTGTGACTCTTCTTCCACCAGCCAGACATGCAGCCTCTCACCTTGCTGTGGTCTTGCCAAATCGGTGAGACCAATTAGTCAGCTGTTTGTTACACAGGGCTGATAAATCCACCCTGAAAATAGGACAGTTTTGGTGTGGCTGGATGGCTGCCTGGGAAAGATCTCATGGTTTATAGACTCTGCTAGCATGAAACGTGATGGGGGAGCAGGAGGAAGCAGGGCCACATGTGCTGCCCAACCCTTCCTGCTCGAAGCTGCCCGAGCACTGGGGGGGAAATCTGCCCAAAACACACGTCTGGATGAAATGCTGAAAGTGCTTTGCTTCACAGGACAGATAACACAGTCAGGGTGCTTGGGGCAAAATTCAGTGCCAGGAGATCAGCCAAGATCTGGTGGCTGAAGAAAACAAGAGCTGAGGCAGGTCAAAAACAAGAGCTGAGGCAGGTTCACGTGCACCTTGTTTTCACTACTCCCACTGCACATGGAATCACTCTGCAGGTATTTGCAGAGATGTGGCTGACAGCATAAATTAGCAATATCTGTGGAAGATACAAGCTCAGAAAAGTATCTGCCATGGAAACCGAGACTAAAGCTGATGCTTTAGGAGTAAGACATCAGAAAGCTGCCAAGATCAAGCACGCGTTCCTTGTGAGCTCATCTCGCACAGAGCAGTAACAAATGTCTTTGCCCCTTCAAGCTTCTCTGCCCACTTTGTATAAATTTAGTTGTGCTTGGCTCTGACAGAGCGATGAAGCATGCCTCATCTGTTTTTTTCCAGTAATTTTTGTTTATATGGGTGTTTTAATACTGCTTTCCCAGTAATGCCTAGGAGGAATTATTCATGTGTTGGATTGGAGAGCAGCTTCAGAGAAGATGTGATTCCTATCATCGTTCTCCTGCTATTATCGTGTAATTGCTTTGTGAGACGCAAACGCTCCATTTCACCCGTTAATGGGAGGATTAATTCCCGTCCCCACCGTCTGCAGAGAGGCGCAGCCACATCTCTAATTGTGCTCTGCTTCTCCCGGCGTGACGGGCTTGGGGCGCTCTGGTGGAGCGGTTCTGCTGCCAGGAAAGCCCCGGACGGGCCAGGGAGCTGGCAGCCCCAGGGCAGGAGCGGAGGGAGGCTGGGGCAGCCCCAGGGCAGGGGCAGCGGTGCCTGCAGCACAAACTCTCGCAGAGAGCTTGCTTTGCCTTCATGTAACCTCCAAAACCGCTCCAAAGAAGGTAATCCGGGATGCCTGGCAGTTCCCTGGGGCATGTTTTGCATAGCTTTCCCTCGGCTGGCTGCTGCCAAAGCCTGCACGGTCTGTAACACCCATTTGGGATCAGAGCGTGCAGCAGCCCCCGCGGAGCGTCGGTGCTGCCCAGACCTCTGAGCCAGGCCTGGGACATTGAGAAGCTGAGACTCAGAATATCCTGTGATACCTGTGAGATATTACAGATAGATAGGTATAGATATAGGTAGATATAGATATAGGTAGATATTTGCTTTGTTTTCAGGTCATTCAGTGAAAACTTAAGAAGGGGAAATGTCCAGGAGCCTCCAGCCATCTCTGCTCTCCCCATCCCTTCCCTGGCTTACACAGTCTGGAGCTCTGGCTCCTCACAGCCTTCACGGCTGCCACCAGCCTGCAGCTGGAGACCCTCAGCCCTTCTCAGGAGCAGAAATGCCACTGCCTGCTAGGAAAGGTTTCCGAGATGGAGTGCCCTGCAGAGACAGCTGTGGCACGGCTCTCAGGTCAGGAGGAGCCGGTTCATTGTGTGGCTCTCGGAATCCAAATTCCTGGGAGGTTGTCAGACATCCAGGTCGTGCAAATGGCAGCGCCTGCCCTGGCTCCAACCTGCCTACAGCCTCTCTCCACTGGGACTTGAGTGTCTCTGGGACTCCACCTGAGATTTCTGTTTGTTTGGCTGTTGCTTGGGTTTTTCTGTGGTTGTTGTTTCTTTAATAGAACATCTGGGAACACTTATCCAAATCTCACGGCAGGATGCTGTAGCCTTTGCTCACAAAAGCCCCAAGAGCTTAACTTGGCCATCTGTGTCCTTGTGACTCCTCCTGTGGTCCCCATTTCAGAGATACAGGGCGAGGCAGGTGCTTGTCGCCAGTTCAGAGGTACAGGAAGGAGGGGATATTTGTCCCCAGGTCAGAGGTTCAGGATGAGGAGGGTATTTTAAGGACATTTCTGCTGCAGTTCAGTTGCTGGGAAGCACAGATATGTCTCAGACAATCCTCACACAGCTCCCTGCCTGCAAAACAGGAAAAAATCCTGGTTTTCAGACAACAGGAGGCATGATGGCACAATTAAGCCAGTTAAATTCCATCAGAAAGTATTTTAATAGGGGAAAAATAAGGAGTGGCCTAAGTGAGGGGAATGCAGCCCCAGAAGTGTGCAGAGCAGCCCTGTCCTGCCCTGGCCCAGGGAATGGCTGGAGCTGGCTGAGCCAAGCATTGCTCCGTGCAGGGAGACCATATAAGAGTAAAGTCTGTGGTGTTACTGATAATGAATGTCTCCTCATTTCTCATAAATCCTCTGCTAAATGTACGATCACCAAGTTAATAATGCAGTGCAGGGCATAACGGATAGCCAGTTACAGTAAGTAAATCACATCTGGTAAGAAACAGAAGAGAAACAGAAACTTCTGGCACTTTTACCAGGCAGGACCCCTCGGAAGAAGCCCTGCACACAGCAAAGCAGAGCTGAGGACACGTCTGGTGTGGGTGCTTGCCGCCACAGGGGACTGCAGGGCCTGGGGAGGCAAAGGCTCACTGTGCAAGGAAGCCACAGGTGATTCTCTTGGTGCTGGGGACTTCCAAAATCCATCTTGCAAAGAGAAACTCTGCCTGTGGTTGCCAGCCAGAGCATGGCCACAAAAAGAAGAGCCTTGTCTGTGGGAATGCAGGTGAACGACACCCGGGGGTGTGGGGCAGGGTAGGAGTTTAAGTGGGAAAACTCTGTCAGGTGTGAGCACGTGCCAGCAGGAGCCGCACTGTGAGATGGATGGCACCAGTCACTGAGATGGCACCAGTCACTGAGATGGCACAGCCCCCTGGGATGGCACAGCCCCCTGGGATGGCACAGTCCCCTAGGATGGCACAGTCCCCTGGGATGGCACAGCCCCCTCTGATGGCACCAGTCCCCTGGGATGGCACAGTCCCCTGGGATGGCACCGGCCTGTCGCTCGTGCAGCCCCGCTCACCACGTCCTGCTGTTCCTCTGAGAGCCAGGGAAAGTATTTGAATATCCTGACTTCAGCATCTTCCTCCCGGGTCAGGAATGAACGTTTGGACTTTCGAGCACGAACACCCTTTTCTTTCTCTGCCCCATTTCCTGTTTGATCTTCCTGAAGGTGCCGAGGACCCGTCTCTGGAGAGGGGCGATGGCAGAGCCGTCTCCAGCTGTCAGACAGCTCATTGTCTGCTGCCGAGGGGACGGGCTCACGGGAAATCCTGCCGCGGGGCTGGCCCGGGGGCTGGCCCGGGTCATTGTCGCCGCGGGGTCGCAGTGCCCGGCGCAGCACAGGCGCCGCAGTGCCCCGCTCCCCGGGCTCTAATCTCTGCGAGCCGCTTCCTCTGCTGCGGGGAGCTGGCAGACAGGATGTGCTTTGTGCCTTTGTGCCTTCGTGCCTTCGTGCCTTCGTGCCTTCGTGCCTTTTGCTGCTCCGCCTTCGGGGGTCCGCGCTGCCCCCGGCTCCCAAGCCCCGGCGTCGCTCCGGAGCCGAGCGGGGCAGCCCGGGGCGGGTGATGGGGATCTGGGGCACTCGGGGAGGGCTGTGGCAGTCAGAGGAGATCCCGGGCTGGGCAGGGGACACCAAAGGCTCGGGCTGGTGGCTCTGTCTGGGGCCAGGCAGGAGGGAAAGCCTGGGTGACCTCTGTGCAGAGCTCGGAAGCCTGCAAGCAGCCCAGGCTGGCAAACACTGGCTTCATGCTGAAAGAGCTAAGCCAGGCCCAAGGTCAGAGGGACATGCTTCTTGAGCAGAATTTAGTTTTCAGTTCCTTAATTCTGTGTCAAAGCAAATTGGGATGTGGCAGAGGGAGCTCCTGACCCGGCTGAGGTTTGGAGAGGAACAGCTGAGGTTTGGGTGTGTGTAACTGAGTAACACTGGGAGAGGAAAACCGGGAAGGGAAGGGAGGAAACAGCAAAGCTGTGTCTGTGGAGATTTGTCAGGGAGTCAATGCCGTGTTGATCGTCTGGGAGATGAGCTTGGCACTGTGGAGTTATCAGCCTTATAGCTCATTTCTCCACTAACAGAAGAGTTTCTGGGAGAGAGCAGATGGTGTTTGGCTCCTACCACAATCTCTGGTGGCCCAGCAACTTTCCTTTGTAGCTGCTAGAAAAGCAATTTCTGTGATCCCCTTCCCATCCCTGTGGGCTGGGGGCTGCTGGCTGCATTGGGGTATTGGGGGCCCTTTCTGCATGCTGGGGCCCTGCTGCAGATCCTCCCCGGGTTCAGCTGGAGCCCTGCTGCTGCAGGGGGTGGCAGCTGCTCCATGGGTGTCACTCAGGTTTGTGCCTGGGCTCTGGCTGTCCCCAGGCCACCGCAGCTGTTATGGCAGGTAACTGAACTTTGCCAGTTGTTGTTGTTTTCCCCAGAAAGCTGCACACGTCAGCCCTGCTCAAAGAGCAGCAGCAGGGCTGTAAAGCCTGTCCCGGGGACAGACAAGGCTGGCAGTTCCAGACACCAGAGCAGTGTCGCCCGCCACAGGTCTGAGCTGGGCAGAACTGGAGCAGGGAGGCTCCCACGGGCCCTGAATCATCTGTGGGGCACAGACCTGCTGTGTACAGCACAGAGCTGTGGGGCACAGACCTGCTCTGTCCTGCACAGAGAGCTTCCCCTTGTGTCCTGGCCTGGCCAGAGCCAGCAGCCCCAGTGCTGCCACCCGACACTGAGTGCAGCCCCTGCTCTCAGCCGTGTTTAACTCTGGCAGCAATGTCTTCTAGATGTTTCCCCAGTCACAGTCAGTCTCAGTGACTGATGCCTTGTTTACATGGGAGCCTTGTCTTTGTTCTCGAGAGGTGCCCTTGACTCGCTGTCAGGTGTCAGTGTGCAGGGCCTTCAGCTGTCTCTTGGGTTATTTATGCCACAGTTCAGACAAAGAAGAACCAGTTTAGAGCTGCCAGTAGATTTTAGTTCTGGGAGGGAGGGGAGGGGAGGGAAGGGGAGAGGGGCGATGCTGTGTGTGTAGCAGGCAGTGCTGTGCAGTCCCCCTGGCTGAGCAGCAAAGTGCTGATGAGAGCCTGGGCTCTGGCAGCTCCCACTGTGGCTCTGAGCCCTCAGTGGTTCGGGTCAAAGCAGATGCCCAGGCAGCAGTTTGTGCTCTGGAGTTGTTGGCATCTGCCTGGGAGAAACAAATCCGGTTTGACTTTGTGTCTGCCTGGTGGAGAGAATCTGCCCATCACAAGGGTCTGTGTGAGACCGAGGGGGTCAGGGGGTTGCAGGGTCAGGGGACGCATGGGGAGCCCTGCTCTGACCACTCTGATGGGCACAAATAAAATAAAATAAAATAAGTGGTCTGTCAGTAAACAGTGCTGAGAGTGACGTCGAGTCACTAGGGCAGTGAGCTCACGCCCAGGACCCTCTGTGCAGAAAGCTGAGTCAGTTCCGGCCGCGATGAGCTTTGTGGAAGGAGCATTTTCCAATGCTGTTTAGGGAAATCTTACGGAGAAAGTAAACAGATATCTGACCCCAAAACTCTGCCCCTCTGCGGGCCTCTCTGATCACGGCAGCAGCTGGGGGAGAGGATGCTGGTGCAGCAAAGGGACCCGCACACCTTGGGGCAGGGTCAAGGTGCTCCTGGCACTGTTTGGCAGGCACGTGGAAAACACCACGTTTCTTGTTTGGCAAATTAATCGGGGAAGAGAAAGGAATAACAGCCTGGCCAACTGCCCCGGGCTGGTGGGACGGTGTCCTGGCTTGTGGGACTGTGTCCTGGTGTGCCCCATCTGCCCGTGAGCTGTGTCCCCTCAGGCAAATAGTTTCCTCGGGGACTTCTCCCCTCCTCCCGCCGGCGCTGTGGGGCTCCTCTCTGTTGAGGAAGTATCTTTGATCAGTAGAAATTAAACCAGGAAAATATTTTCCATTTGTGTCAGGATAAAAATGGCTCAAGCCAGGCGTGATTGATAGCTGAAAAAAATGGGAGCAGCCCCCGTGCCGTTTCGGAAGGCTTCCCACTGTCCCTGCTTACAGTAAACACCGAATATATTTAGCTGCAGAGCCCAGCATGACACAGCCTCTTACTGCAATAATAGCAGCGCCTTGTCTCTTTTCCTTTTTTTCTCTTTTCTAAGAAATGGGATTGACTGGAGCTCCCAGGATGCCGGGTGGTGATTGCCTCAGGGGTTCACCGTGCCTCCTGGGACTCCAGTGCCTGTGTTTGCCCTTGTTTACCAGCTCTAGCGACTGCAGCCGTGCTGACTAACTTGGCAAACCCTGGCACCTCCTCCGTGTGGCACCAGTGACGTGCCACCATGCAGGCACTGGCTAAACCCTGTTCCCAGCCTGACCGGGCACCCCGGGCAGCAGAGAAATGATGAGACCTTCGTCAGGACCTGCCTGTGTCTTGTTCCCACCCTTTGCCTGACCCTAAGCTATTTTTATTCTAGCGCCAATGTTTGGGTCTCTGGTTTCTTTATTTACCAACAGCTGCAGTAGTGCAATATTTTACAAACACTGGCCAGACACCAAGGATTTTAGGGAAATAAAAGCCCTTCCCAGAGGTCCCTCTGGGCGTCCTTTATCTGATAATGAAGACTTTACCATCTCCCAGCCCTGCGTAATCACCTCTTAGCAGTGGTGTCTGCTCAATCTGTCCCCCAATCCCTCTCCATATTAGGTGTAACTTAGCAGCTCCTCTCTCCTCCCCCGTGCTGTAATTAGCACTTTTTGGCTTGAGTCAGGGCCTGTAATCATATCTGGCCTGCAGTCCCTCTGCAGAGGTGAGCCCTTCCCCAGGTGCAGATAAGGCTCTGCTCGTGTGTGTTCCGAGGGACACGGTGCTCCAGGCACAGCCTCAGCTCTGGGGCAAGTGGCAGCACAGAAAAAAGGTGAAGGCAATTCTTTTATGTGCTCTCACATCCCTCCCAATGGGGAATACAAGGCAAACTTGGTTGTTATTAATAAATTGCTCAGACACCTGTGGCCGAGGTGTGCAGGAACGGAGCCCGAGCAGGTGACAAGGAGGTGTCCCCCCAGCAGAGCCCTGGGATGGTCCCTGGTCACAGTGCAGGGACATTTGGGCCGCAGGTGGGACAGCACTGGGGACTTGCTGCCTTTCCAAGGTACTGCAGTTGGTTCTGCAGCAGGGAGAAATTTGGGATGGGGCGTTTGGAGCCCGGCAGCCCCTGGGTGCTGCCAGGAGAGCAGCAGGCCCAGAGCTCTGCTCCAGGAGCACCAGCGAGCAGGAGCTGGGGGAGCTGCTCTGGGATAAACACAGCAGCGAGTGGAGAAGGATGGGGATAGAAATGAGCAATCCTGGCACAGACCAGGAGCACAGGGAGAGAAATAGCAGCCGTGGCCCAGACTAGAATTGGCCATGGCTCCAGTGGGACCTTCACGGTGTAACAACAGCCTGGGGACCCTGAGATGGGGCTGCAAACTCCCAGACACTTTAGGGAGGTTGATCATGAATGAGTTTATAGCTTATGAGGGGTTTGTAAGGCAGCCAGGACCCAGATAATGGGGGATTTTAATTACTTGGATATTGATGGATATAATAAGTGTGCAGCAAACCACAAAGGGAAACCTATGGCTGGAGGGGAGAGTGAGATTGATCTATGCACAGCATGTTAAATCACTTAAATCATTCAGAGCCTCTTCTGGCCCCAGCTCCAGGAGCAGAGCCAAGTATGATAAATAAGGCCAGAATCGGGAAGTGTCTAGAATCCAAATGTTTGTATTCCTGTTCGATTTCAAATATTCACGGGGACAAAAGCAGCAAAGCACTTGGCTGAGTCTGCCTGGGGGCTGTGGGAATTCCTGTGGAGGGGGCCAGCAGCCCTGCACCAGGAAAGTGCTCAGGAACTTTTGCACAGATTTGTCTCAGTGGTGACCTGGGTGAGACCTGGGCACGGCAAGGAGGGACCCGGAGGCCAAAGTGATTGAGAAGGGTGGAAAGTCTGAGCCAGCAGCGTGGGTGGGATGACAGGCTGGGCATGGCCCAGGGAGCCAGGGCTGGCCACCTCCTGCAGGTTGGTCCCAGGGCTGGTGAGGCTCTGTGAGGTTTGGTGCATCAAGGGTGTGCCCAGGTGAGGGCTCCTCCTGCTACCTTGGGTGTGCAGCAGGCTTCCTTCTCCATCACTCAGGCCTGACCACCAGATATCATGGGGAAAATCTCTGCTTAACAAAAGAAAAGAGTCAGGAGTCAGGTAGACACCCAAAAATGTGTCTGGAAGAGCTGTTGGGCTGCTGGGCAGCTCTGAGTGGCAGCTCCACAATGGAACATGTGCCTCAGTGCTGCAGGGACAGGGCCTGGCTCCAGAGATAAGGGAGATTTCTGTGTGGGTGGCACCGATTTGGGGCTGGAGCTGCTGCTCTGGATGTGGACAAGGGCTGTGACATCTCGCCTGTTTTTCCATCCACTCCCTGGCAGGCGTCAGTCCCAGCTGACCCAGCAGATACTGCTGGGCTCAGGGAGTTGGTGCAAAATCCCCTTCTCAGTCATGTGGATCCTGGCAGCCTGCTCAGCCCAGCCTCACTGCAGAGATGTACCTCTGGCAGCTGGGGTCTGGGGGGCAGCACCTCTGAGACAGGGAGGGGAGCAGCTCTTTTGCTGCTTCTCCCTTGCTGAAATACCACTGATTGTATTACCGAGCTGCAGAAATGGTCTTAACCCTGCCTGTCCCAGTGCTCAGCTTGTCCCAGCTGGGGTCTGACAGAGAGCAGCAGAGCCTGGACATTGCTGCTCAGGAGAGGCAGCGGGTCCCGTGGCTGGAGTCACCCCACACGTTCTGGGGTGTGCAGTGCTGCCAAACAAACCCTTCAGGACAGAGCGGGGCCTCGGGCTGGCAGCCCCTGGCAGCACAGTTCCCACTGGCAGGATGCAGCGTGGATCCCAAGCACGTGGTTATCCTCAAACACGTTTTTAGGCACAGGCATAAATTATTTAAATGCCACGTACTTCCAGTCAGAATGCACCTGAGAGCTTAGATGTCTGTGTCTTGTGATCAATGTTAGACAGCAGTGGTTTGAAAACAGAGGGGAATCAAAGCTCTCTTGGAGCAGCTGTCCCAGGCTGCCAGGAGAGCACACAGGAAAGGCTGTGCCTCACTGTGTCACTGTGGGGACTTGCAGAGTGGCAGGATCCTTACTGAATCCCATTCCAAAGGAGCTGCAGTTGATTTTTTGCGAGCTGGCTGGGACAGAGCGTTTGGTAAGGCGAGCTCAGGCACGGAGCCTGTGCTGGCCGGGGAGCACTGTGGGCTGACTCCTTCTCTGCAGTTTCTTAGGCACCTCCCTTGCTCACCAGAAGAAGGGGAGTGTGCTCTCCAGTGCAGGCAAGCCCCTTGGCTCTCCAGTGCAGGCAAGCCCCTTGGCTCTCCAGTGCAGGCAAGCCCCTTGGCTCTCCAGTGCAGGCAAGCCCCTTGGCTCTCCAGAGCCCTCCGGCTCCTCTTTGATTTCCCATGTCCCCTCTCCTCTGAGGTGACACAAATCCATCCTCCTTGCTCCCAAGGATCTGCAGGGCACAGGGCAGCGTGTTCAGGGAGGGGAGTTTGCACAAGGAAGAAAATCTCCCTGCTGGGGTCCCGTGGCCCTGCCTGGCACCGGCTGCCCAGCGGGGTTTGGGCATTTCCAGCACGGCCCCACGGGGCCAGCCTGCCCCAGCTCCCTCCAGTCCTGGCTGTGCTTCTCAGTTGGATGGAGTGATTTTTCCCCTGGTCCAAGTTTGCTGTTTTCCTGAAATGGTCTGAAATGTAATAGACCAAGACAATCATCGGGATGAAATATTTCCTACATGAAATATGCAGCAGCTATTCAGAGATGAAGATCAAGTGGAAGGAGCGCTGCCAGGCAAAGATTTAAAGGTGCTGACACGTTCCTGTGGGTTGTTTACTGAAGTCATCTCCGAAGCCCCAGTTTTAGGGCTATATTCAAAAAAAGAGCACAAAATACAATTTAGCAAGAGTTTAATAATTCAAGCTACAGTGTGCTGAGCTTGTTTTTGCCCTTATGGGAACAACATCTCATTTCAAAGGACCTTGACTCTCTTCTGGTAGTGCAGAAGGGGCACTGCCAGGGCTATTTTTGCACCAAGACACTGATTGGGTGTGAATCCTGCCTCTGGTGGCTGTGCCAGCAAAACCTGGGCAGGGAAAACAGAGCCATATGGCCCGATTTCCCTAAAGATGCAAATTCCAAGGAATCTGGGCGTGCTGACTCGCTAGAAAAGGGCAACCTGGGCACCTGGCATTATAAAAAAAGCTTTAGCACCGCTCCTGACAGAAGGCTCTGCCCACTCAGCCCAGCTCGGTGGTGCCAGGTGAGCCCATTCCCGCAGCCGTGGGGCAGGCAGTGACATTTGGGAGCAGCCACGCCCAGCACAGGGGCTGCTCGCCTTCACCCGCAGCGGGTCTGTGTCAGAGCAGCCTCTCTGTTGGCACCAGGCTGCGTGTTATTCTGCTGCCGGTACCGAGTGAGGATCAGGGGCTTGTCAGAAGTATTTTTCCCGTGCTGGCCCTTGGGGAAGCCATGTGTCCCCATGTCCCCTACTAGAGCACTGCATTATCACTGAGACTTGAAGCGAAGCCCGTGTGACCCCCAGTGTTGCAGCTTTGCCGCTGTGACATCCTGAGCCCCGAGTGAACCAGGAGGAGCGATGGAGTTGGCCATGGAGAGCGGCCCCTGTGCCTCGGCACAGCCTTTTCCCTGCACGCCAGCCTCCCGGACACCCCGCATTTGTCCCGCAGCCTGGCTCCCTTCTCTTATCCACACTCCTCTCGTGGCTGGGTTTGAATGGCTTCAGCGTCACTCCCATGACGGGAGAGTTGCTGCTCGCTGCACTTCCCCTGTGGAGTAACCGTGGTCCCTTCGCAGGTGTGGGGGGACAGGAGCCGTGTCCGGGTGCCAGCGGCTGGGGCTCACAGCGGGGGGCTCCTTCTTGCCCTTCGCTGTGCCCGAGCCCCCAGNCCCGCTCGGGGAGCCAAACGCGGCTTTCTGTCGCCACCTGCTGATGGACACAGGGCCCGGCCCCACGGCTGGCTCGGCAATCGCTGCTTTATTCGCCCGTGCGACCCACCCGCGTCCGTCCGAGCCGCGGCCCCCACGCCCGGGGTGGAGCGGGGAAGAAGTGGGGCTTGGAGGGACACAGCTCCTCCCTGGGGCCCGGGGATGATGTGCTGGCCTCAGTGCCACAGGAGGACCCTGTGCCCGTCCCGGTGCCAGGGGAGGATGCTGAGCTCGCCGTGTGCCGGCTGGGGGAGGCGGCAGCAGCAGCACTGTTCTCTCTGAACAGCCCCCAGCGTGTTCCTCATGTCCCAGACGAGCACAGGTGGGAAGGCTGCTGCTGATGGGAGGTTTTGGGTCTTGGCTTGTGCCTTGCAGACGGACACCGAAGCCCCTCGGCCTCCGGCACCCGCTTTGGGCAACCCTCGGGGTAGGTCAGGCACTTATCATGCCCTCCCTGGTGCTGTCCCTGATGCTCTTCAGGAAGCTGAAGATGTGGGACCCGCCGGTTCCTTTAGCCTCCAGGGCAGACGGGGGCTTTCCGGCCGAGGGGCCGGCCCTGGCGCTCGGCTCTGCCCGCCTGGCCCTGGCTTTGGCCGCCGCAGTGGCGATGTACTTGGTGACGATGGTGATGTGGTAGGACCTGAAGTCTGCCAGCGCAGACACGCAGCGATTGAAGGCGGCGCGGAGCCGCGCGTCCCCCGAGGACAGCACGAGCTGCTTCAGGGACACGGCGCCGCGGATCTGCTCCACAAAGGCTCTGTGCGGCGGGGGCATGTACTCCCTCATCCTGTGCAGGAAGGCAGCTGCGAGACACCAGCAAAGGAAGGAATAAGCTATGGGTAAGTGGATTAAAGGCCCCGACCCTCTCGGAGAGAAGCTGCTGGCAGGGACCCCTGACAGCCTGCACAGCCTCCTCTGCTCTGCCTCCAATTAAGTGAGAAAGAAAACCCATATTAGGTCAGTGCTCCATTAGGGCTGGTGCTAACCCTAAAAGGCAGGGTTTAGCCCTGCTCCCAGCCTTTTGGCTTGGTTTCTTTTGTTAGTCAAGTGGTTTTGCTAATTTCTGGTAAGTATTTCTGTTGTGGGCTGGACTAATGTAGAGCTTTATGAATGGCCTCTCACCGCAGGATGCCTGCACGCTCTGCTCCCTCATCTCTGGGCCCATGGAGGACCTCAGCAAAAAGCTGACATGCAAGAAGCCAAATGCATGCTTTTGTGAATTTATCATGGTGAGGAAGCACCTGCCAGAGCCACATTTATAACCTTCCTCCCTGGAACTGGGCAGAGCTTGTTCCCAGCCAGGCTCTGCAAGGATGAGATGGGCACATGTCCTCCTGCCCGACAGAGCTGGCACAGTCACGGGAATCGCTCTGGCTCGTCTCTTCCCCTGCCCCTCATCTGCCTTGGAGAAGGAAATCCCGAGGCTCACCGCTGTCCTGCCGGTGGCAGATGCCCAGGAGCTCATCGAAGGCGTGCAGGACCGTGCTCTGCGCCGCGCTGCCCCCCGAGAACGCCAGGGGCTCCGGGGACACCCCCTCGTAGACGAGCCCGTGCGCCATGGCAGGGTTGTCCTTCCAGCTGAGCAGGAGACACGGCAGTCAGGCAGCGGCCGTGGGGCTGGGGACAGGGGCCTGTGAGAAGGGACCTCGGGCTGGCGAGATTGAGCAAAACTTTCCTGGCCCAGCCCGTGGATCTCCTCCTCCAACTCAGCCATGTCAGCCTTCCTCAAGCAGGAGATAAACTTGGAAATCAAATACTGTGCCAAGGCACACAATGAGGCCATGGGGGCAGGGAGAAATCCTTAATTTTCCTTTGCCAGAAGAGCGTTCTCTGGGATCTCCATGCCCTGGTGAGCACCTGTGGCATGGTGCTGGAACACATTGCCCTGCCTGGCTGCACCTCCTGCTCCAGTTCAGGCAGGTTTCTGCAAGCAGAGCTGCCTTAGGTGTGTGAGAGGGGAGGGGGCACTGGTCTGGGCGAGAGTGGCACTTTACATCAATTCCTTGAATGTCAGTGGCCGTTTGGAGAAGCAGGTAGTCACCCAAACACTCCTTTGAGCCCTTGAAGTTTGGATTTTCCATTGTTCTTGTTACTCAAGGTGATGTATTTTTTAAAGGCATTTAAAAGATAAACAGAGGCCAGGCCAGCCTGCCTCTATTTATCTCTGCAGATAACAAGGCAAGGATGGGATTTCCTCCCTCTGAAGCTGGTCCTGGGCAGGTCTGGAGCCAGCACTGCTGGTGCCTCCCACACACACCCTGAACTCAGAGCCTGTCAGCCCCCCTTGTGCTGAAATGGAGAAGTGCTCACACCCAAATGGAGACAGAAGTTACGATTTCAGGGAGGTAAAGTGCCTGGCACAAAAATATCTGTTGACCTTTAGCAAAATGCACCATTCCAGGAGGCTTTCGGTGCTGGCTGCAGTGTCTGTTGGGCTACAGGAACAGATTTTACACAAACTGCAGAGAAAATAGATTCATTATCGAATACCAGAATATTTTTAGTTCTCCCCGGATTGTATTTATAGTAATCTCTACTAGTGGGAAGTTCTTATAAGCAGAAGGGAATTTAAAAGGCATGTTTTCCCAAGCTGATGACCATCGAGACAAGGTCAGCTTGGATAAAAAATGATAGAAACTTAATCACGGTGCATGGAGCCTTTTGCTTGGGAATGCTGAGAAATAATGGAGAGAAATAAAAATAGAACCCCCCTGAGAAGCCTGGGACCTGGTGTCTGCAGATGCTGCAGCCCCACAGGGATGCTGAGGGATGGTGAACATGCCGTGCTGGGCTCCTGGGGCTCTGGTTCCGCCTTGCCCAAAGGGCGTTTTCAGTATTTGGGGGATTTTCTCTTTTTCAACTGACAGAATTGTAACAGAGCAGCAGCAAGAGGATTGTTACAGATGTTTCCTTTACACGCAGTGGGAAGAGCCTCTGCTCAGCTTTGCAGCTTTATGTACACAGTGTGGAAGTAAAGAGAAATTCCTCTTCTCCTGTCAAAACTGTTCGGCCAAGAGCAGGAAAGATTCATTTGTGCACAATTCTGGCTGTTGGGGCTGTCAGGGCTGAGCTGAAGCGTGGGATGGAGAGAAGCTGGAGGGAGGCAGACCCCAGCCCTTGGCCACAGTCCATGCCCAGCTGATCCAGTGCCTAGGAATTCCTGAGGGACAGGATCATGATGCTCTAGGGAGCACCACTGCCAGGCACAATGCTGGTCCCTACCCTGCCCTGGGGAACTCCGTATCCCAGCTGGGCTGCCCCTTCCCTGCACATTCCCAGCTCCCCCCAGCCCTGGGCGCTGCCAGCACAGCGGCTCCGAAGGGAAACAGGCTGCACTTACCCAGAGAGAAAGATCCGGATCACAGAGTAGAATACTTCTGGATCCACGTAGTCTAGGAGGAAGTCAGTCAGGTCAGAGGTGAAGGCAGCTACACCAGGGTGTGAGATGAGCTGCAGCATGCACAGGCACCAGCTGCTCTCACCGTGCATCCGCCTCAGCGCCTCGCTCATGGCCTCGATGGCCCCTGCCAGCTCCTCCAGGGCTCTGTGCAGGGTCTCCTCATCACACTGCAGGATGGCACCAAGGGCCCGGGTGATTGCCTGCGGGAGCAGGAGGGAGAGCACCAAGTCACAAAGGGGTAGGATGGCTGTACAGTGGCTCTGGACATTTGCTGCCACCCATGCCAGCTCTGCCCCTTCCCCAGCCCAGGTTCAGGGGACAGGAACACCTTGTGGGTGCACCCCAGGCACTTTACAGTGCAGGTAAGCAAAGAGCCCTCATACACAGCAGTACCCACCTTAATGCCAGGCACAGCTGCCTTCTCAACAAGCAGGGTGACAAGGATGAAGCCCCGCAGGCTCTCTCCCCCAGGCAGTGTGATGATTGTGTCCAGGTTCCTGCACAAAGGGGCCAAGGAGCGAGATTCGGGGGGTGGTGGCTCAGGATTTCCCTACACACTGTGGGACCCACTGAGCCCTTGGAACAAAACCATCCCAGACTCCAGAGCCTCTTATCTGCTCCCTGTGCAGAGACGAGCTGGCCCAGAGTGAAAGGGGAGCAGGACTGCTCTGGTTTAGAGGGCCCTGCCATCCTCCCCATGCCCTCCCCGTGGCCCTGCCATCCTCCCCGTGGCCCATGGCCAGTGGGTCTGTGCAGCCAGAGCAGCCAGCAGCTCTGCTGCAGTCCCTTTGCTGTCACTTGTGTGACAAATGCTGTTCTTGTGTGCACACATCAAGAGAGGTTCAGCCCAAGCAGTGCTACAGAGCTGAGCCAATCCAAACAAAACCAACACCGTTAGAAAATGAATGAGCAGTAACTACTTACTCAATTTCCAGAGGCCTGAAGGCATTTCAGTTATGGCCAACAAATGCACAAGAAAAAGAGAGAGAGAGAGAGATTATGAAGTGTTCTAGTGACAGTCCGTGCTCTGCAGGGAATAGAGGAGCTGTCCCCGGGGGCTGCTCCCAGAGACACCCATGCCCCCACAGAGTTCCTGTTTCCACACCCATGAGGCTGACCCCAGCAAAGGTGGGATTCAGGGGGCTTTGGCAGAGCAGGAGCAGTTTGGGAACCGTCTGTCCCCGACACCTGCTCATCACTGCTGCCCAACTGCAGGAAGAGCCGCGCTCTGCTCCACCCGCTGGCATTTGCCTGTTTACCCGTTGGGGTCCTTCCTCCTCCAGTTGGCCAACACAAAGTCTGCGTGGCTGAGGATGGGCGGGAGGCCCAGGGCCTGTGAGACCTCCCAGTAGGGGACGGCAAGATTTCGGGGCAGGACCTGAGTGTCACAAAGCACAGGGGGAGATGGGATGTTGTCAGGCTGCGGAAAGGTGTCTGTCTGCAGGCAGCAGCCAGGCAGGAGGGGCACGCTCCTGCTGCAGCCACAGGAAAGGGGCTTTGCTCCCATGGGGTGAGTTCCAAGGGAGCAGCATCAGCTCCCGGACCCCAAGGAGCAGGTGAACCTGCTTTACCTTGCCTTTACCTGCACGGTGCCCTCCTCGCCCTCCTGCCAGACGTAGCCCATGGTGATGAAGCTGAGCACCAGGTGTGCCAAGTGCAGCTCCTCACGTCCTCGGAGGTGCTGGGTGCTCAGCTGCGGCATCTGCCAGGGAAACCCTTGGGAGCAAGGAGCAGAGCCAGCAATGCCAAGGCCCCTGTGGTGGAGGGGCTGCCCCACCAGTCAGGGGGAACCCTCCTGGTGCTTCTCCCCTGCCTTTATGCCTCCCTTCCCACCCGCTCTTGACGATTTGCTCCTGCTGCACTGTTACTGGTTTGTGAGCAGGGGCAGTAATCCATGGGGTTTTCCTCAAGAAGGAGTCCCTCCTCCTGGTGCTGGGATGCCCATGGGAGCAGCTGATCCTGAAAGGGTCGAGCCTGACTGGAAGCTGACAGAGCACCTGTGCTCCTTTGGGAGGGAGCATGGCTGGGATGAGACGTGGCTCTTGTGACACCTAGAGGGGCCCTGCTCCAGCCCTTGCTGGCTGCTGAGCACTTGGATCTAGTGCGGGAGTTATTGCTGTGCCAAAGTTAAGACTTTGCTGTCGCCTGGTGTCAGTCCTGGCTCAGCACACATCCGTGCTGCTGGGCTGCTTTTGCACGTTTTACAGACAGTGCTGTGTCAGACCCAGGTTTGAGAGAGGCAGGAAGGAGAACGCCATACCTGGTGAACGCGGGAGCGGAGCTGATGGCTCGTGATCAGCTGGGGCAGCTCGTGGGCCATGTCCATCCAGGGGCCGTAGGGTTCTGGCAGCTCTGTCTTGGTGGAGAGAGGCAGAGGGAGGGCTGTGAACGTGCCCAGGCTCCCAGCACCCACCCAGCCCCACACACCACTGCTGGTGGCGTGTGTCTGGTTCCCCCTCCTGTAAGGTGAGCCTGCGTGGTCACACACTCATGGATGGTGAACACAATGGCTGTCCCCACCCACTCCCACTGTGGAGCCAGGCCAGTGATAAATAGCCCTGCTTTGGGCACAGGAGACCTGCCCTTCTTGTGCTCCCCAAAATCCTGTAGAGCCAAGGCCAGTGTGTAAATGGCAGAGCTCCTTCACCTCTCCTCTGTGCTGCTTGCTGCAGCTGCTTTCATCATTTTAAAGGGTAAGGGTTTGTCCTATGAAACTGCCTGTGCCAGAATAGCTCCTGCCTTCCTCATTGTTCTTTGTAAAGTCTTACAGCCAAATGCTAAATCAAAGCTCCCCCAGAAAGCTGCTCAGCAACCCCTCTATTCTCCTGTCTGCCTCCTGTGGCATGCGGGTGGGGAGGCACAGCCAGCTCCTACCAGAGGATCGGGAAGCAGGAAGCCAAACTCCTCAGAGATTTGAAACCTGGTCAGCGCCAGAGGCAGTGGGGGCTCCTCGGTGTCATCGCTGGCCTCCATCGCTGGCCGCTGGCTCTCAGGACGTGCTCTGGCCTGGCCACCCTGCTGAGCCAGCACCTTGTCCTGGGGGGTCGGGCCTGGCTGCCCAATGGCCAGAGGGTCTGAGCAAACACGGCTAAAGGTTGCTGATAAGGCTCTGTCGTGGAGCAAACGTTAAACTCTGTCCCCGTGGGCATCTCCCACGGAAAAGCCTTGGGGGACCTGTCTCTAGGGGAGCAGGGGCTGTGAGCTGACTCCTCCCAGGACCGCCCCGAGGGGCTGCCAGGCTCCCGTGGGCTGGGAGGTGGCCTGGGGCAGCAGCTCAGGGACACTGCTTCTGTGGCTGGGGATCCCCACCATAAGAGGGGACAATCTCAGCAGCTGTTAGGCCCTGAGAGCAGGGTTAACTCTGACAAAAAACATAAACTACGTAAGCATAAAACCACAGTGCACTGGCCATGACACCAGCTTTGCCCAACACCTTTAATTAGTGCTCGTGGTGCTGCCACATCGCTGGCTCTGGTGTTGGCTCCATGTCTGTCTGCATCTCCAGCTCCGGCTCTAGGTCTGTCTGCAGCTCCGGCGCCCGCTCTGGGTCTGGCTCCAGATTTAGCTCCAGGTCTGGCTCCAGCTCCCTGTCCGTGTTCCGGCTGCTGCTGTGGGGGGACCTACAGTGGGGCCTTGGCCCTGACGTGACTCAGGGAGGGCCTCAGCTGAGGTCACCTCAGCCCCAGGACCGCCTCAGCCCTGGGCAGTGTCCTCACGTGCCCATGGGAATCGCCTCATCCCCTTCCCTCCCCTCTGCAGGGCTCCCCTCGGCCCTCTGGCACACCCCGCAGCAGCCGGGCCCCACTCACCCCTCGGCGCCCGGCGGCTGCTCCCCGCGGCCCTGGCCCGGCACCTGCTGCCGCCACAGGCCGAGCCCCAGGGCCGCCGTGAGGACGAGCAGGACGAGGCTGGAGCCCAGCACCAGCCAGGCCATCTCGCCATCCTCCAGGGCTCGCTGCAGGCCTGGCGGGAGACAGCCCAGCTGGGCACAGGCGCTGCCGGCCCCGCCGCGCGTCCCACGGCCGCCCCACTCACCTCCCTGTGCCGGCCGCGGCCCGCTGTCCCTGCTGCCCCCCCGGCGCGACCCCCTCCTCCGGCAGTCGGGGGGCTGCCAGCCCGCGTGGCAGTGGCAATTGCCCTTGTTGTTGCACACCTGCGAGCCCAGGGAGGGGTACGGGTGTGCGGTGAGCCCGCACGGCCTGCCCCCCAGCCCAGCACCCCGTGGGACTCACGCCGTGGCCGTGGCAGTTTGCTTTGCTGTCACAGTTCTGTCCCAGCACCGAGAGTGGGTGGCATGTGTTGTTTATACACACCTGGGAAAAACCACGGCAGCTCCAGCCCAGCACTGCCTCACCCATACAGCGCTCAGCACATCAGGCTGTGGCCCAAGGGGAAATGAAAACACACTATTTAAAAAAAAAAGATACAAAGAAGCCACAGTTCTGCCCTGAGGCCAGGTCATGTTTAGTGCTCACACCCCACCAAACCTTTAACGCAATGTCTGCAAGTTCTTACAGTGTTTTAAAATATCAAGCACACTGCTGCAAGGAACAAGTGTTTCTATGATCTTGTTAATATTTACAGTTTCTATCTGTCATTTCAGATGATCACAAAATATTTCCTTACCCTTCCAGAGCCACACTTTGTCCCTGGAGGAACCAGAAGCGGATCCAGCCATATGGATACGTTCAGGTAGTTCAGAGACACGCACAGGTGATGCTGCACTTGGGCGTACATCACGGCAGCAGCAGGTGATGAGAAGGGCTTGCGGGATGGGTACGTGCAGATTAGCTTCCCACACCTGAGGTCCCTGGAAAGCCAAGTTGCACAGGATGTGCATCAAACGTGCACAGACACACACAGATACTGCCTGATGAACACAGGAACATTAAACAGCACAGGCTGGTGAGAAAACATCAGCAGGACCAGGGGTCTAAGGGAGGATCTGTGACGTAAGGAGAGACACCGTATCAAGGAGAACACACACAGAGGTATTTATCACAAATCTCACCGTAAACTGGAGTCTCGACACTTCTCTGGAGTGTCCAACCCCAATTAAACACGGATTTCAGCCGAGGCAGTGCCCCGTCCCCGGCGTACCTCCAGGCACAGTGCCGGTACTTGCGCCCGGGCTGGAAGCCGCAGTGCCCGAACCGGTCCCGCTGGCCGTTCATCTCCTCGTAACACACCGTGGGAGCGCTCTTCGAGTCTGCGGGGTGAGCAACGCCATTTGTGACAGTGAAACGGAGCACGAAGGAGCACATCATGGTATCTCATAACTGCATTTTTCATTATTTAATTAGAGAAAACATACTTATCCCTGCCCAAACCCCCAGCAGTCCTGAACCTCAGAAATCAGCAGGGGGGTAGCAAATGGGAAAGGTCTCTGAGTTTGTCCACAGAAAATAATTTGCTTTTTGTTCTTTACGTTGTTATCTGTGAAGACCTGGGGGACTCTGTTAACCAGAGCCAAACCAGAGCTTGAAATGCTTTCCTAGAGCTGTGCCTTCTCTCCAGGTGCCCCATTCTCACCCGAGCTTGGTGCATTGAAGAGAACAGGTACAAGCCTTGTGGCCGTGGTGCTGTGGCCACCCCTGGCCCCGAGCGGTGCCAGTGCCACCAGCACAGCCCGTTACCTCTCCCGTAGAGCCGCTTGCACTGCAGGTCTGAGGACTGGCAGCGTCCCCGGTAGCAGTAGCCAGTGCCGTAGCCGCACTCCTGCCCGTCCTGCACGTACACGTCGGGCGGGCAGGAGGCGGAGGAGCCGCTGCAGAACTCGGGCAGGTCGCACTGGGCATCGGCGGCCGGGCGGCACAGCGAGTTCCTCCACTTGAACTGGGGAGGAGGANGGCTGAGCCCACGTAGCCCCCCTGACCACGGCCTCAGGGTCCCCCTTGAGGCGCTCAGGTGTGACACGTGTGTGACACTGCCTGGGACAGTCTCCCGGTGATATTGCCCCCAGGGGTTCCCAAGAGCTGAGCTGGGAAGCCCAACCCCAGGAACCTTTCCCACTGCACAGCAGGAAGTTTGGCTCTATCCCTCAGCATGGGAACATACTATTTGTCCAAAGATAAATAACGATTTTGTGATAATTATAAAAACGTGCCTTACCTGACAATTTCTACAACACAATCCAGAGGCACATCTTGCTTTTGGCTTCAGCCTACACGTTGTAGTGCAACACTTGTCCTTCAGGCATTCCTGGGGACACATGGCAAACCCACGTTATTTTATTTTGCTGTGTCCCCGACCTTCTCCTCCGCCTCTCCCCGTATTACTTGGGCAGTATCCGCAGAACAAACGGGCACCAGATCGGTGCCGCACAGAACCAATGCCCGACCCACCCCAGCCCTCCCCGGCTGCTCCCGCTGCCCTGGGGCTCCCGGTCCCGAGGGTGGGTTACTCCACACGCGCTCGGGGCACACGGGCAGGGTTTGGGCGCGGTGGCCCCGGGCCCACCTCGGCTGTGCCGCAGTCGCACTGCTCGCCCGGCTCCACCACGCGGTTGCCGCAGACGGCGTCGCTCCGGCGGGACAGCGGCGTCAGCCGGGGGCTGCCGAAAAGGCACCCGCCTCTGCCCTGCTTCAGGAAGGTCTCGAAGTCCCTGATGCTGCAGTTACTGAAGGCTTTTGCCCCACTGAAGTGTCTAAAATAAAGCAATTATCAGCTCATAGGTTACACGTTCGCCGCCCCTCTCTCTCTCGAAGCTCCGTGCAAGTCAAGGGCTCGCCCAGACACTGGCACAGGGTACCACGGCCCAGGGGTCTGTTAATTCACCCGATCTACAGAGATTGAAAAGAGAGATTGAAAACAGAGATTGCTCTCCAAAATGAAGGTACTTCTGAACGTTTTTTCAAAGGTCTCTTTTGCCAAATTAAGCACTAAATTGCTATTTAATTAATTATCTTTTTCTTCTTAGAGGGATAAAAGCAGACATTTCTTCACTGAAACAGTGATCAGGCTGCTGCCCAGGGAGGTGGTGGAGTCCCATCCCTGGAGGGAAATGACTGACACAGTAGTCAGGGCTCTGGTCCAGTCGACAAGGTGGTGGTTGGTCAAAGGTTGGACTCAATGGTCCTGGAGGCCTTTTCCAGCCTGAGTGATTCCATTTTTGTGGTGGAGTGACAGTGGTGGAGGACCCCTCTGACGAGGGGACACCGTGCAGCCGTCCCTGTCCCCAGCCCATGTGCCCCAGCCCTGCAGCCCCCCGGGCAAACTCACAGCGCCTCAGGGCTCATGGTGCAGACACGCCCGGGGCAGCTGCAGCCTCGGGAGCTGTCGGGGCTCATGCCCAGGCTGTGGCCCAGCACCTGCGCCAGCAGCACGGAGAAGGACTCCAGCGTCACGTTCCCGTGGTACTGGAGGGAGGAGAGAGGTGAGCTGCCAGAGCTGAGCCTTCCTTAGAGATCCCTGCTCCGGACGCAGATCCTCCCTGGTGCTCCATCCACCCCTGTTCCTGCTGCCCACGGCCGAGTTCACAGCCCTGTGGGCTGGTGAGGGACAGGCAGAGGACAGGTGGGACCATACCAGGGCCACCGTGGCAGCAGCATCTCTCTGACATGCCTCTCCTGGAGCCGCTGCGCCCACGAGTGCTCCTCGGTCCCTGTACCTGGAACAGAGGTGGGGTCTCTGCTGGTGCCAGGACCCCCTCTCGCTGTGCTCAGTGGGGGATGCTGGCTCTGCACAGCCCAGGTGCCCTTGGTGCCCCCGACTGTTCTGCTGTCCCCAGGGGAGCTGGGGCAGGGTCTGCGTGGTGGGAGGCTGGTGCCTGGCGCTGGGCAGGGCCTGGGGGCTGCCACCATTCCCATCTCCTCAGCCTGGGTGGGTGGTAAGGGATGGATGGCACCACTGCAGCTGCTGCATCGCTACGAGGAATGTCTTGGAAAAAATACTTTAAGGATATTAAGGATTTAGGAAATAAGGATTTTTTTAAAAGCATTTGTCGAAGTTTCAGCTTATATTGGTTTGACTGATTGCTACCTTGTAACCTTTAACACTAATGAACCTTTATCTTACCCTAAGAGAGAAGCAATGTTGTGTGCCTGTGAATCCAGAGACAACTGTTTCCACTGTAAAAATCGCTGTAGAAGGTCATCTGTGTCCCCTGCTGTCGATATTTTATCCCCCTCTGCCCACAGCTCCAGGGAGGACAGCACAATGGTGACATTAAGGGGATTGAACATCTGAAAGTATAAGAGAGGAAACACCTGCTCTCACACCTTCCCTTCATGCAGTCACTACTCTGCACACGTGGGGAAAGTAAATTGCTGCTGTCAGTGCCTCAATGACATCTGTAGCCAAAGAGAATGAACACCTAGAGAATAAAGAGATACAGCAAGAGGCCTGAGCCAAAGTCCAATAACTTCCTAAGAAGTGTTAGGGGTTTTGGGAATAACTTCTCATTGCACAAGTGAACCATAAGACCACCAGTGGAATAAAGAATGGGATTGGAAGCTGGTTACAAGCACCTGAGAGTAAGCAGGGTAATAATTGGATCAGTGAGATCAGGGATCTGCTGCACAGAGAGGGAAGCAACCCAGGATTCCTCAAAATGCAAGGGGGTTTGGCTGCCCTAAGGCAAACTGCCAGTTTATCTGTACATCTGCACGAGACATGCCATCACACACAGAAAGATGTTCTTTTGTGGCAGGCTGACGTGTCCAGGGGAAAAACCTTCTCAGGAAACATGGAATTTTTTACATAACATCCTCCTAAACCTAAAAGCAGCTAGAAAAGAGGTGGCCACTGCTAACATCAACATCCCCCTCGTCCCCCCCTCACTGCAGTACAAACCAGACTTAAGGGCTCACATTGTTGATTAAATTGAAGGCCTGGATTATGTTCTGCGTCGCAGCATTCGGGTCTGATCCCATATAGCTGTACTGAAAAACAACCCAAGAGGACACAAGGGCAGACAAGGTGCTTACCAGGGTGAAGCATATCAGTGTGGGAGCACTGAAATGATTCCCAACACTGAGCCGTGGAGACGTGAGCTACAAATTCACGTTCTTGCTTTCCTACAAAATCCACAGTACCCGTAACTTTTCAAAACAGAAAACAAATCAGTGTAAAATCTGGGAAGTGTTATCATTTCCACGCTCACAGAAGTCAGGCAAAAACAAGGAAAAAGTGGCTAGCATGGACTTACCAAAGCCTTGTCCAAAACCACGTACACTGTGAGGTATTTGGGAGATTGTGCAGCGGCCGAGAGGGGCTAAAAGAGAAAATGGGCTTCAAAGTTCAGATTCTGCATTCTCTGGTTGCCTCACTGCTGCTGTTGGCTGTGCTTCTCAAGTGTCCCTTCAAAGCTTGTGTCCAAGCGTCTGGCCAAAGCTCCCAGCAGAGTCAGAGCCCTCCTCAGAGGACAGGGGCAGCAGCAGCGCTGCGAGAACAGGCACCGCTCACCTCGTCACCCCCGGGGGCCTTGTCCAACATGTCCCAGGCTGCCAGCCCTGCCTCGGGGGGGCTGAGGAGGGCCTCTGCCATCTGCTCCTCACTCGCTCGGTACAGCACGTGCTGGAACACGGGCGAGTAGCCCAGGGGCTGGATCCCGTAGCTCACGTTCTCAAACTGCAGCAAACCCCTGCCAGGGCAGCAGCACTGCCCGCCTGCTCCTGGGCACTGGGACAGCTGCTCCAGCACCAGCTGCCTCCAGGCCAGGCTGCCAGGGAATCCCTGGCCCCGTGGCAAAGGCCTGGCAAGTGCCCACGGGCAGGGCTGGTGCTTTACCTGAGCCCCGAGCAGGTGTTGAGGGTCACTGCCGAGCTGGGGAAGCCATCGATGTACCCCCAGTAGTGGCAGCCTCCCTGTGACGTGACAGAGGACAGGGAGCCCCTTCCAGGGCTGGGCAGGCACCCCTTACCCTGCACCCAGACAGCTGCACCAGCTGCCTTGGGCAGAGACCTCGGAGCACAAACACCCAGAGCCAGGCCAGGTTACCTCAGTGTGGGCAGAATCAGAGTGCCAAGATCCCTGCTCACTGGACACATAGGTCTGGAAATCATCAGATAAAAAGGCACTGCAAGAGAGAGGTGCAAAGTGAGGTACTTACAACAGCAGCCACTACCCAGAGCTTCTCAAGCTTTGTGCAGGTCCTGCAGCCACCTGGGAACAGGGCAGCCACTGTCAGTGAGGGCAGTGTCAGGGCCAACTCACTGCTGCTGCAGGTGGATGGTGTACGGCCTCCCCTCAATCCTCAGGGTGTAGGACACTGCCTCCTTGTGCACACAGAAAAGCAGAGAAGGGGAGAATTGGGAACGGGGGGTTGGAAATAGCACGATCCAAGGCCTGCTGTGAACAGCAAAGGGGGAGCACAGAGTGGGTGCAGCCACCATGGTGCTGTGCTGCCATTGTTACAGCTGCCACCACATCTGTGCTCCCCAGCCCCCTTCTGCAGCTGAACCTCACTTTTCCTCCCTTCTCCCAGCCTCCCCTGAACCCCCCAGCACCGTGCCTGCTTCAGCCCTGCCACTCCTTTTGTGCTGGCCCTCAGCTGCTGCGGGACTGTGATCTGGGACCAAACCCGCCCACCCACGGGGGACAGAGACCCCCATGGCTGAGCCCAGTCCCGGCGGGCGGGGGGCTCGGGGGGGCCCTGCCCAGCCTCGTGCAGCAGCTCCAGGAGCAGCAGGAGCAGCAGTGGTGGCATTGCACACAGTGGCCCCATGGCCAGCTGCTAACGGCCCCACCAGTAACGGCCCCACAGCCCACCAGTAACTGCCCCACGGGTAACAGCCCCCCTTAAAGCAGAGGCCGAGGCAGAGACTTGTACAAAACTGGCATCTTTATTGCTTGTTGGGTCTGTACAAAGGGGTCGGGAACAGCCCTTGGGCCAGAGACCAGTGTGGGGCCGGCTGCAGAGGTGGACACGGCTCCAGCCCTGCCCGGGGTCCGTACGCTTCACAAAAGAAAGTCAGTAGTCATCTTCAGTATTCACACCAAAAACTGGAGCTATTTCCTGTCCAAGGGATCGCCTCTCAAACCACACGTCCCTGCCCTTGGCACCTGTGGCTATTCCAAGGGGCACGCCGGGAGTACAAAAGCTCTTTGTCTATGAAGGCACCATTTTCAGCATAGTTTAGTTCACACACAGCGTGTCACACACGGTTAAGCACATCTCTCTGGATGACTTCACTCCCTGGATCCCCTCCTCTTTCCCCACCCTCTGACCAGGGCTGGAGATGGGCTGCATCCAGCTGCAGAGCTCATTGTGACAGACAGACAGACAGACAGACAGCCCGCTCAGGCAGGGCAGGACACAGCAACACAATTAGGAAGTAATTGATTATCTTGGAACCAAAAGGAGACGCCCCACCAGTACAGTTGGTGAAATTCTAGGTGACATTTCACAGATTTTAATAGTGTTATAAATCTTAATCTAAGTTTATGGGAAACCACAGGAGTTCAAGTATTTTATTACTGCACGCACTATATATATATTTATGTATGTATATACAGAGGAAAAGATTATTTTTTGGCAATATTAGGGGGATTTTACAGACTGAGCTGTGCTTGTGGCGAGCACAGAGTGAGACAGCCCAGCACGCTCTTCAGCACTTATCTCACTTTCAGCAAGTTTGTGCAATAGAACCTCACTTTCAGCAAGTTGTGCAATAGATTTCTATTTGTGACCATGACATCCAGCTTCTACCCACAGCACCACAGGACCAGGATCTACAGCTCCCTCTCCTAGCACAGTGGATGCTGAGCACCTCTGCTCAGGAGGAGTTCCAAAATCCAGTCCAGCCCATGGTGCAGGAGCAGAGGGCAGTCTAGTCTGACACACAGTAGCCCAGAAGCATCCTGACTGACACTACGAGGGCTCAGGTGTTAAAAGATGGGGTGCATCAGTCACCAGGCTCCCATTTAAGGTGCTCAGAGAAGCTCTGGTGGTCCAGGCAGAAACACTTCCTGCTTCCCAGTGTTCTGCAGGGACTACTGCTGCCTTTAGACCTGAATTAAAACCTAACAGCATCCCCCATTTTTTAAAACCAGAATATGGCCGTGACTTCTCGTACCTTTATCTTCACTGCCCATCCATGTATTAGTGGGAATTAGTACAAGAGTCTCATTTAGCCACTCTCTAATTAAAAAGCAGTAAGCTCAGTGCTCCTATAGCACAGCTCAGTGTCAGTCAGCATGGAGTTAAGAATTTAAGTGCATTATTATGCATCTATAAACATATATACATGCATAAACATGTTTAAAATACATCTCTCTTCCTGAAGAAGTCCTCTGAGACCTCATTCCATTTATGTCATTAAGGTGTACACGGTAAACACCTCCCAGTCCATGCAGAGTAACTGTAAATTAACTGACCACATCTCCTTGCTTTGCAAACGGGTTACTCCAATTCCTCACTGCACAGTCAGAGAGACAACAACAAATCAGACAATTTCCTTACCAGGGCTCGTGGCAGAAATGGGGAAACCCAAACCCAGGTGCTGGATTTCAGGATATTTCCCTGCAGGCTGCTGCACTCCTGCTGCCCGCCTGGCTGCAGCGGCAAAGCTTGGACAGAGCGAGGGAGGGGCTGGGTGTTTCAGTCCCTGCAGCTTTGGTCGAGGTATTTATTGAGTGTAAAGTTCTACATTCCTGGTTTGGATCTCTCGTTTGCCCTGTCCCAGCTGCAGCAGGGAGGCTGCCGGCACTGCCATGGGATGCCAGAAGGGGAACTGCAATCTCAGCTGTCGCAGCCAACAGGTCAGCCCGCACAAAGGCCCCGCGGAAGCCAGAAGCTATTTGGGAGGCAAAGGCGCCGGTCGGGAAGGGAAGTACTGTCCCTGAGGTAAACATTTCTGCTGCGGTGGCGGCGGTCCCTGAGGTACAACCTTCTGCTGCGGGGGCGGGGGCCTGCAAGGGGACAGAGGGGGGAGGTCAGTCCCAGAGCCCCACGCCCCCACCGAGCCCGGCCACCGCCCCACACCAGGACCCATTCCAAACTGCTCAGACTGTGCCTTCAATGGCCTGAAATCCTCTGTGAACCCCCACCTGTTAAAACTCACCTTTTCTCCCAAAATTCTCTAAAGCCCCCCGGCCCAAGAGCCCCACTAACATGAGCTACATTGGGATGCTCCCACTCGGTCCCTGGCACTTCCTGGGTCTGTGTGTGGCACAGCACTGCATCTTACAAACACAATTTAAAAGTAAGGTGAAAAATACAGGAAAACTTTCTGCTCAAAGTTAAGAGAAATGGTTTTGCACTTGGCCATAACATTCACAAATCAGCACAATGACAGATTTTTGAGTCATTTGCTTTTAACCTGACTACTTTAACAGGCCTTTCCTCCACCTGCTGGGCTAATCTGCCCTCACAGCAGCGCTCTGAGCCTCGTTCATCACCACGCAGCCGTGACAGCGCAGGATGAATGCGCTGCCTTCTTTTTTCTTTGTAAGGAGAAACTTCTCCCAGTGAAAAGTCAGCCCTGCTCGCACGCAGCCCGTGATGGAACACCCCAGGGCTCCCATCAGTGCCACTGCCCGTGGGCATCTGCAGTGACTGCACTGACCTGCTGGGCACCCTCTGCGGCTGCTGCACCGGGTACTGCGGCGGGGAGTAGTAGGGCTGGTGGAAAGCCTGCTGAGGGTGCTGGTTAACTGGGTAAGCTGGCACAGGAAAGGTATTTGGATGCATATCCTACAAAGAAAATATAAAGAGAATGTTCACAAATTGGGAATGTTCACATGGGGAATCAAAATGTTTGCGTCACTAAATAAGTGACGTTCGAGAACACTTGCAAACCGGCCTGGCAACGTCAGAGTTGCTCTTTCCTCTGAGAAACTCAGCAGGAACAAGCAACAGCAGTCTGGGAACTGCTGGATTTTGAAAAACACAGAAAGGCTGATCACAACAGCACTCAGTTTGCTCTGGGAGTGTTCTCTGGCTGGCTGTGGCTTTCAGAGGACAACTGCTCTGACAAGGAGAGCAGCTCTCACGTGGGCTGGGCATCTGTCATGAGGAAAAGGGAGCAGCAAAGCAGGTGAACTAAGCACAGCCTGGGACAACACTTAAACTGGGAAACTGAGGAGCCCCCCACACAGCCCGTAGGAAAAAAATAATCTCTCTGCTTTTTATCAAGGAGAAACATAATTTTCAGAAATGAAGAAGTAACTTTAAAGCTCTTATTATGGCAAAAATTAAAACAACTGCCTTCATCTCTTTACTTGAGAATAACAAATATCGTAAAGAAAAGTAGATGATTCCTACCATGGGTACAGGTCTTGGAGGATAAGGCATGCCACGGGAGAAGCCTCTCTGCTGGTAGTCCCTGGGTTCAGTGTCTGGCCGAGGAGGAGGAGGAGACTGAAGTGATCTGAAATCCGATGGACAAGGACTGTGTGAGCACATAACCCAGACACAACAACTGTGCAGGCCCTGAACTCAGGCACTGTGAACCTGACAGCTGGATTTATACTATCTTAGCACACATCAAGTGTGAGAAAGATAATATTTACCACAAATCTAATAAACAACAACAACCCTTTTTTCTGTTCAAGACTCTGGTGGCTTCCCTTTGCCCCTTTATAAAAAGATGGGACCCAAAATATAAACCCCTACCACCAATGCACAAGAACAAATGTAACAGTAAAGAGAAAACTCTCTGCTCTCTTGATCTGGGATGAATTCATCTTTTCTGCCATTGCCAGAGGCAAGCCACACATGCCATTGGATGCAGGGGCCTTCACCTGACATCCTGGGACTGGATATGCCTCCACGCTTTGGCACTGGCTGGTGTGAACAAACATCCATGGACTATTCCAGGGCAGGGGAAAGGCAGAAAGGAGGAGCACTCACGAGTGGCAGCGGGACATGAACCTCCTGAAGCACCTCTTCAGCCTGTCCCTCTTGGCAAAGGCCAGAGCAGCAGCCAGGAGCAGTGGCAGCACCAGGAAGAAGAACACCAGCAGCCCATTGCGCAGCGAGCTGTCCTTGTCTGAGGGCACAAAACCACGGGGAGGAAATGAGCCTCAGGTGGTGGCAGCACCACCCGACTCAGAATTGCAGAGAATATTAGGTGGGAATGGTTCGATAACTGTTTTCCATTTTTCGTAGAAAAAACCCAAAAGAATCCAGTGAGAGAGATGCCCAAATAGATCCTTTCTGTTTATCCTTTAGAGCTGATACCCTGGGCTGCAGTAGCACATTAAATTAGGAGATCAATCCTCGTTTTTCATGACTGTAATGTTTCATTACTAAAGGTCTTGTAAGAGAGGAAAACAGCTTCTGCCTTTTGGTCTGATGTTAAATCTACCTCTTCTCCAGCCACTGTTTGCTATAAACAAAGAACTTGGGTCCTTAATCTTGACATTTTTATATGCAGCAATTTCTCCCCTGCAGGCTGTACTAAAACAGCCTTTCCCTTTTTCTGTCTGATGATTTGAGGGATCTGCTCGAGCTCCAGTGTGCTTCTCCAGCATGTTATTGCATCAGAGTGTTTTCCCAAACCCATACCAGCTCATGAAAAACAGTCTTCAAGATAATTCTTGCAGCCCACAGAAGTTACACCAATCCCATCTTTATATACTGCACATGGACACAGTGTAAGTTTTCTCCAAATGAGAGCTCAGCTCTGGCTTCCTATTTCACCTTCAAACCCTCAGTGAGCAAAGCAAGCTTCCCAGCTCTGTCAGTTTGCTTTTCCTTGTGCAGGAAGCCTGCTTCCCTTCACTGGGGCTTCCCTTCCCAGCCCGGATACAGAGAAGTCCAAGAGGATCTTTGTTCCAAGGTTGCAGAAACCACCTGAACTAAACCAGTCCAGATCCTCACAGATCCCTACCCCAGCATCCCGAGACAGAAGTGCAACAGCTGGAGCAAAAAGCCTCTGCCAGAATTCTTTGCCAGTGGAACCCAGTGCAGAGCCATCCACCAAAGCTCACCAACACGTGGGCTGCTCTGGAGCAGCCAGCCCCAGCCCCAGCCCTCACAGCCACTTGCCATTGTAGGGAGGGCCACTGTCCACGCTGCCCCCGTAGCCTTTGGAGTCACAGAAAGGGGGGGCCCAGCCTGCTTCACAGTGGCAGTTCCTGTTGTTGTTGCACACCTGTATTCCAGACACAAACACTCAGTAACTTCCACTTCTGTGCATTTAAATCTGCTTGCAGCAGCCACGACCTGTTCTGTCCCTCCCATTGCTCAGCCTGGAGAATTTTACCCAGTAACTCCCTAGCCAATTCCAAACAGCCCTTGGCCAGGCATCCCAAGATTTCACAAGACTGAGCACACACAGCACTGTTCAGGAAGAGCTTCCAAGGATTAGCTATCCCAACAGCTTACACACCATGGCTTTTGCTTGGGTTTTGGGTTGTTTTTTTTTTTTTCTTTGTGAGATCCAGAGTCAAATTTCATTAGCAATACTGGAATTGGGAATTCTTGCCTGGCAGAGAGTTTTGTCAAAGATTTTTTTTGACACTGCTACGGGTTTTCTTGCCTAGAGGCATTTTATAGAGAGTTTTACAGTTCAACAAAACAGAAAAATAAAGTCACTAATCACCACTTTAAAAGTTGCTGCCTCTCTTCCCTGCTTACCCCGTGCCCGTGGCACTGCTTCTCCACGTCACAGTCGTAGTTCAGGACAGAGGCACTCACACACTGGAAGTGCCTGCAGATCTGGGGAACAGAGATGCACACAGATGAGGGATGATGGCATTTCAGTGCCCCCTTGCCTGCCCAGACCCCTGCTCCTAGCCCACAGCCACGCTGTGCTTGCTGCCACAAAGCCTCAGACACTCTCACTGATAATTCCAAACTCTGCAGAAATTCTGTTCCACAAAAGGCCTCTCAGCATGGGGCTGAGCTGGCACTGGAGCCTTTTGTCTCCACTCTGAATGTAAAGGAACAGCAATTAAATTGTGCCCAGTAAGGACATGTGGAATGCACATTCCTCTGCTAGGGCTAAGCTTCTGCACTCTTTAGCTTAGCTGGATTTTAATTGAAAGTTGTCTTCGAGGCATTTGTGTGGGCCTGGCTCTTCCTGCTCATTGACAGAGCAAAGATTCTGGCTCTCAACAAACTCCATTTCTTTCACTTCACCTACAAATGAAAGGCTCATTAAATGTTTGATGCACCTGCAGTGCAGTACTGGGCAGTGGGGGAATCAATGCACTCATTTAGTGTCAGATTAACTACAGGCATCCAAAAATAATGGTCATAACTACTCATGAAACAATGCAACTGAAAATTGTATTCCCATGTATACCTCAAATTATTACATTAGGATATCATTTTAAAAATTTTAATTACCTTTCCATTACCACACTTGGTGCCTTCATTCACCATTCCTGGGTCCGGGACATCAGAGCCCAGCTGGAAATCCACCCCCCAGCACGTGGTGCCTCTGATGGGAGTTTGGATAATAGCAGGCTTGATTCCAAACACAGGCATGGCTTTCACATTTTCACACTGCAGCTTCCCACACATGGCATTCCTACAACAGCAACACAGGAATGCTGTAGTGACACTTGAATTTATTCTGAGAACCAGACTACCATGTGTTTGATACCATCTTTCCTTTCTACTGGAAGATGCTACTTGAAAACAAAATTGAGGCAACTTGACAAATAAAACTGAACTGGGCTCCATTCCAGTGCTGCAGGAGTAGTTTATCTCTTCTTTCTGTAAGCTGTTGGAATCTCTACATTAAGGAAAACGTGATGATTTGCTTCTGGTCTTCCCATATGTGAACACTTAGGGAAAGCACAATCCTTGACAGGAGATGTGGAACATGCTCTCCTCACCACAGCCCTGCATCCCTCCCCTGTGCACCCATTACAACATCCCAAACTGACACCATAGCCCCCAAAACACACACCACAGCCCCCAAACCTGACACCACAGACCCCAAAACACAGGTTCCCAGCCATGTATTTCAGAACACCCCAACGCTCTGGGCTCAACTCACCAGCTGGAACATTTCTTGTAGTCATGGCCATGGAAACCACAGTTGCCAAATCTGTCCCCCTTGGAATTCACTTCAGCAAAGCAAATGTTGGCGGCTGCTTTGGCTTCTGCAAACAACAGCCCATCCCCAGAGAGAGGAGCCACGTTACCGAGGCATGGAAACATCTCACACAGGATCTCCTGTACCCAGAGCAACTACCCTAGTTGGTGCAAGCTACACCAAGTATTTGCCATGCAGCAGCGAGCTCGGGAACTTGATCAAAACACTAAAGAGGTTACAATGTCAGAATCACAAGGCTTCAAGTTGAAAAACAGAGAAAAACAGTTACTTAACCTGAGTCAATTCTAGCATTTGATATTTCTCTGCAGACCTATAGAGCAGAAACCCCACCATACCAGAAATGACAAATGCAACAAAATTATGACTTGAATCCCCAGCACAGAAGTTAGTGTAACACAGGAAAGCATGCATGACTATTATGCTAAACCATCACTACCACTGCTCCAAATCCTCTGCCAAAGCCAGCCGGTCTTTGTTACAGAGAAGCAAACAAACCTATTTTAAATAAACTTAGTGTGTTCTTTAGCTACATCTCTGAGAAAGACTGCAGCACTGTGCTGTCCCTTACTGGAGCCGAAGATGTCCTGGCACTGGGCGTCGTAGTACTGGCACACGCCGTTGTAGCAGTAGGCCTCCTGGCCGTGGCAGGGGTGCCCGTTCTGCACCGTGAAGTCTGGCTGGCAGAACTGCGAGGTGCCATTGCAGTACTCTGGCAGGTCACACTCGTTGGTGCTGGCCCGACACTCCGTGCCTCCAGGAAGGAGCTGAGGAGAGAGGTGGGAAAGCTGCATCAGAAAACAGGAGCCTCACAGCAGAGACTGGCACTGCACCTGACCCACGACACGCCCCAAACAAGGGGCCGATCTCAATTCTGAGCTGAAGCCCGCGTGGGGCCGTGGACACGCAGGACAACTCCCTCTCACAGATGCACTAAGCCAATGCACTCCTTTTCTCAACTTCCCAACACCACGGCAGGCTCCTACCTGGCAGTTTTTGCAGCAGTCACCATAAGCACACTCAGCACCAGATCGGAGCCTGCAGGTTCCTGGCTCGCAGCACGGATCGCTTTCACACTCCTGAGGACACAAGGGCTGTGAATGTCACAAAACTTCCCTCTCTGTCACAAACAGCCCCCTCTGAGCGGGGAGCACAAGACTGCCCTGGCACCACTGGGAAAACACCCAGCTCACCTTTGGTGAGCCACAGTCACACTCCTCCCCAGCATCCACCAGCTTGTTCCCGCAGTACGGGACGCTGTAGGTCTCATCAGGCTTCGGCACGTTGAGCAGGCAGCTCCCACCTTTGTTGAGTGTCAGCTTCTCAAAGTCTTCTGCACTGCAACTGCTGAAGTTCCTCGATCCCCTGCAATGGGGAAAATGAGCTGAGCTTTACACTAAGCCAAGCCAGCATCCCTTGTGTTTGCAGAACAAGGGGTATGTTAATTTACAAGCACAACAGGACTCTCTGCAAGGGGAATTTGAAGGTGAAAATAATCCATAAAAACAAACCACATGGATGGGGCATTTTGAGCCTGCTTTGCCCTCCCTTGGTCAGCTACTCACGATGCTCCAGAGCTCATGATGCAGCTGCTCGCCCCACAGTGACAGACTCGTTCATCATCATGGTTCATCCCCAGGTTATGGCCGAGCTCGTGAGCCATGATGGATGCAAACATCTGGATACTGATCCTTCCAAACTGCACAGGAGTGACACAGAAGGCAGTCAGCAGGGAGCTTATACTGACAAAGTCCATGTTTACTTCTGTACCAAGGAGACCCTTTTGCCATTCTGTCTCTACGTTATCAGGATTCTCAGACCAACAGTGCTGGATTCCCAACCAAGTGCATGGAATTTGCTTAGCAATAAGAGCCCTCAGAGAAACCTCTCAGGGACACTACCAACAACCTCCACCTCCCAGAGCAGCTGCAATATTAACACAAAAACCAGAACTCTCCACACCAGCGCAATTCTCCTGAAATGTGCAAATTCCAGCACTTCTGTCACTGGTCCAAAGAAGCCAGATTTCTGGGGTTGAGAGTTCTCTGAGACCAGCAGCGTGGTTCATTAAGGCTCTGCAGTTCCATATAAAACACACAGTGAACCAGCACTGCTCAGGGGGGTCACAGCTGCAGGTCAGACAGTACAGGACACATTTGAGAACACCCACAGCTCCCACATACTTTTGAGGCAGAGATGCTTAAAATTACCCAGAGAAATCCTCTCAGAGAAATCCTTTTGCATGAGTACTGCACTCTGAGCAGAGGAGAAGCTGAGCAGAAGACTAGAGAGAAGTTGTGATCCAGATATCCTGGAAGTGTCCGAAATTGTTGGGGTCAACATAAGAGCCCCACTAAGCCACTTCAGCTTTGTTATGAAAGACTCTGTGCTTCCAGGAAGACTTTCAGAGTGCAAACTCTGACCTCAATCACATTCAGAGATCACTGAAGAAATCTCACCACGTTAATGCCTCCTGCATGGCTCTTGGAGCACACTGTTCCCACATAGGCCATTCCAGCTGTGCCACCAAAACCCTTCTTCCTACAGTCATGAAGAGAAAGGAAAGGCATCAACTGTCTGTACAGACAAACACAGAGTCCACATCAGCACACCACTCCTGCCTGTGGGGCACAAACCCTGCTGCTCCAGCTTTCCAAGGCTGACACAGGAGCACTGCTACTGACTGCAAGCACAAATGGCACCAGCCAAGCTTCTGCTGTCTGCTCAAGATTCCTTTGCTCTGCCAATTTAAGGCAAGTGCTTACAGAGCAAGTCAGCCTCTTGCACACCACCCCTCTGCACACGAAGAGCACAGGCAGTGCAGCTGGGCTGGGCAGGCAGGAGCAGAATGGACCAAAGGGAAGGAGCTGGCACTCACAGGACAAGCTGGGCGCTGTCGTGCCTCCGCCGCAGGACCAGGTTCTTCTCTCGCCACTGCACGAAGTTGGCCAGCACGTCCCCAGCCCCCCCATCCGTGCTGATCATGTTCTCGTGCTTCCAGATCTCCAGACCAACCAGCACGATGCGGATGTTCAGCATGACGTACATCTGGGGAGAAAAAGGAGGAGAAATATCCATTAATATCTTCATACAAAAACAAGTGGCCTGGTGTTATAGATCTTATTGCAAGCACCCAACTTTTCTGTGCGGGTTTGATTTTTTTTTCCACAACTGGAGGCACCAGAATGCATTTTCCCTGTGATTTAGACCTTCATTAGCTACAGGATCAATGCTTAAATGTCACACTGGCTACATTGTAAGACAATACCAAACAGAGATAAAAACAAGTCTCAATTCTCACAAATATAATGTGAAATAGTGGAGTTACAGACATGCTTTTTCTCTAACCTGTACACAGACACAAGAATTGCAATAATTGCAACAATCTGTCCTGTCACTCGCTGGATGTAGCACAGGTTGGAAGAGTTTCCTAAACTAATTCTCAAGGTGGATAAGTGCAGGTGAATTTAGAGGTGGAAAAGCTTCCACAGGGATGCACTCCCCAAAGTGGTACCAGAACCGACCCCAGGGTGGGCATTTCCCAAAGGCAGCAGGGCTGCAGCACACAGCATCCCTCCTACTCACACTGTCAAGGAAGTTTGCCAGCTGCACCATATGTTCTCTTACTTCTGTTTCACTCTTCCCAAAATCTTCAAACTGCAAGACAAAGACACTTAGCTTCATGAAGAGAAGAGATAGAGACAACAGTCAGAAAAAGGAACAGAACATTTTTGCCTGGCTCCAAATCTCCAAGAAGACGCTAACCAAGACAACAACATCTTCACTGCTACTGCTCAGCAGCTCAGTATTCCAAGGACAACAGCAAAGGCAGTTTTTACCACGTGCTGTCCTTACACCACAAGATTCCTTCTAACAGAACCTCTCCCTGTCTGATGGCTGACTTCTCTTCTGAGAAGGATTGCACTGCACACATTTATCCACTTCCAGGGTAGCATATTTGCACAACTTGGGTAGATTGTCAAGTGTTTTTCAACAATCCATTTGGGGGTAAAGAAGCCTGAGGGCTTTCCAGGCCCTCTCCTGAGGAGAAAGAAAAATGAAAGCCACACAGAATTCCCACCTTTTCTTTATCCACAACTATGAACAGCTCCACATATCTTGTCTGGTGCAGGACCGCCCTCTTTCTCTGGGGGAAAAAAAAATGTTTCAGACAACTTGAGATTTATTAATTCAAGTGTAAACAAAAAAATCCTCTTGACATTGTCATATTTCACTTGATACCACCAGTGGTTTGAGACACACCCAAAGCACACGGTGCCAAACCCAAGCAGTGGAATCCAATGCAATGACAGCCTCTGTGTTCTACTCTAAAACTCAGCTGCACAAAGACTCCCCTTGTTTCAAAAGCAAGGGACCTCTGCACAGGTTGCTTTGGAAACTCAGCACACACTTTCATAAAGGGGCAGAAAGATTCTGCAAGCAAATGCCAATGATCCTGATGTGAAACACCACAACTGGCAATCTTGTTCCTGTACAGACAGTCCTTGAAGGACAAGGGGGACTTCACACCAAACTGCTACTGAGATGGTGAGGAGGATGGCATAAACATGGCAAGTACTGATGCACAACTTTATTAACAAGCCTCTCCATGAGGGTTATGTTCCTGCCCTTTAAAGTCCCCACAAAAGCCCAGGAATATTCTAATCAGCTGCCCCACCCTCACTGCCATGTGCAGAAGCAGGAGGAGACTGGCTGCTTTGGGGAAGAAACTGAGTTGTCCAGCAGTGCACAAACTCCCCAGACCTTTAGGTATGTGCTAAGTCCCAGGAAATCTGATAAGCTGCTTCCACACTCTTAAATGAACTCACAAAACCCCTTATGTGGGACTGGGGAGGACTTACCCGCAGCAACTGGGTCATGCTGGGATGGAGATTTCCCTCTGCATGCTCCTTTTCCTGGCCTTCAGCAGTTACTCCACACGTCGTGGGCTCTTTCTTCACGTTATCCAGTCGATATAAAATGTGTTTAGAGCCAGAAGAGGGATCCATGGGCTCAATCCCGTAGGTGACATTCCCCATTGTCACCAGACCCCTAAAATAAGGCAGTGTGTGAGAAATCTGGCACTGAGCACAGAGGACAGCCACCCAGAATTTTTACAGCTAAACAAAGGAACAGTTATTCCTGGATAACCAAAGCCTGCCTACACCTCAGCTCTTGTGAACCAGCACACTTCACTTCAGGCCTGGCAGCAGCCTTTCACTGAGCAGGGCCTTACAAATGCAGGAAATTAAATACCTCTGTAAGGCTCTGCAATGCCCCAGGAATGACATCACAGGTCTTAAGCAGAAATGCTTTAATTCAAATACACTATTGCCACTCTGATGGCCGACGTGGCCCTGCAAAAAATCAGTGGCACAGAATATATGGCAATTAGCTCAAAGCAGAAAACAATTCCATCAGACTTGAGGTGCGTAAGGTTTAGGGCCAATTTTGTGAAATGTGGAGACTAGTGTTCAACATTCCACTTCTGCAATATGTACAGTTGCCATGACTACCTGTGCAAGTTAAAAAATAAGCCAAATATGCATTAAAACCAACTGACTGCATTCTGGTAACAAACTGCCTTAATAACTTATTTGATGGTACTTCAAATGTCTGTGAACTCCTTGGATAAAGATGCCACAGCACAACAGCACCAAGGTGCAGGCAGTGACTCCCTGGCTGGCTGAGGCACAGCAGAACAGCAGAAGTGGGTTTGGGTTCAGCAGCCACAATGTGACAGCAGGGACACCAAGATGAGCTGTGCTACCTGAGCCCCGAGCACGTGCTGACAGCCACCAGGGAATCCAGGGTCCCCTCCACGAATCCCTGATAATGGCAGTGATCCTGGACAGGAGAACAAGGCTGCATTACACACACGATTCAGGAGTGCCTGCATGCCCAGGGCAGCCTCTGATCTGCCACTGACCAGCAGTGACTGAACACAAAATGTATTCAGTTACATTTACCACAGCTGGATTTCCTAACTTGACCTAGGCTGTCCCTCTCCTGTTCTGTCCTCCACCCTGCCCCAAACATTTCGAGGCCAGCCCCTCCCTCCCGATTTGGGCCAAATTACTCTTCAGCCTTCTGGCAGGAAGTTCTGGCTTGTCTGTCACCTCTCTGCAGCAGGAGGAGGGACAGCACCTGCTGTGCACCCCAAGCAGAGCAGGGCTGCCAGAGCTCTCTGGCTGCACAGGGCAGCCCTGACACGTGGGATCCTCCCACTCTGGGCATACAAATTTTGGAAGTTAGACAAGGGGTGGCTTGGGCAAACACACTCCATTTGCTCTGGCAAGGTGTCTTTAGACACTGGTAGAGGGCTCTGTAGTACAGACTCTGTCATCTGCTGCTCAGTGAGGAATGCAGAGTGCACAGAGAGCTTGTGCTGATCGTTCAGGGCCAGTGTGACTTCTGGGACCTAATGCTGAAAAAGCATTTTTCCTCTAACCAACCCCTTTTAACTAGGGAGCAAACAGTCATTTGACTCAGGTGCTCTATTTTCAAGAACAAGATCCTATGAATCATGTGTGACTAATTCCTCCCTTTCAAAGGAGCAGCACTGATCCCTCAGAGTGAAGCCATTAGGAAAGCTCTCTTGCATTTTCTATCACACGACCTGCTTTTAGCTCTACATTTCCAAAGGCAACAGGTTAGATCCTCACCCAAAATTAAGGATTCTCTCCAGGCAGAGGGCAGTGAGTACTGAAGGGGGCCCAGTAGAAAATTTAATTATCTTTTTGTCATCTCAACTCCCTCATCCCACAGATGCCTCTGTTCCAGTCACCTTCAGTGAGAGTGTGAATAGAAGGAAATCCTACCTGGACATCTGGATATTCCAATTGCAACTTTCCCTCCTTGTCATAGGTATAAACTGTGAAATCTTTGGGCAGCAGTTCTCTGCAATGAAAGGGGAATTTCATGGAATGACTGTGACACTGGAGCAGAGCAGTAAGATGGCCCTCATCAAATAAATTGCAATTAAATAAGGAAACATTAAAAAGGAAAGCCCTCCAAAATTAACAAAGAAAATGTTTATTTTCACAGCAAAATTCAACAGACCAGAATGGTGGAACTGCTAATGAAATTAAACAAACCACCTCACCTCAGAGAGCAGAACAAGCAGCAAAGCCCATTAAATTGTGCTAAAAGCCTGTTTCCAAGCACGAAAAAAAATTTAGCCCTCAGTCTGCTGCATATGCCTTCCCCTCCCCAGCCTGAGGAGGAAGTGCACTGGAAAGTCTCCCACGACTGAGAGTGCTGCCCCATCCTGGTGATTCCATTGACGTGGTGCAGCTCAGTTCCCACGGGGGTTTCTGAGGGTCAGGGCCTTGGCAAGTGGCAGCTGGAGCTCGCCAAGGGCTCGCACAGCTGTGTCTCTATCACAGGGCCACTCTGGAGCAGCAGTGCCGGGTAAATGACCGTGTGCTGGGGCTGCAAGTGGCCCCTGAACTCCAGACAGACAGAGCTGTGAGGCCTCACTACTCAGACCTTGGAGAGAAAGTCAGTTTCCTCATTTACTAGTGTCCTTGTGCTACCGACACAGGAAAAAACATCAAACGACACAATAAACAAGATCCTGACAAAAGTGAAAATATTTACTTGAAGTACAGTTCAGCTCGTTTATTTTTAGCTGTGAATAGAAAGAGTTGTAGATTCCCTTGGTCTCCTCGGAGTCATCTGCAGCTTCCTGCTCTGGAGGGGTTCCCCAGGGCTGCAGGAATCACAAAACATCTCTGGCTGATGGCCAGGACACTAGGACTCAATCTCTTCCCATTCTGCAGAGCTGGGATGTACCTGCACTTCCCACACAGAACCCCAGGATTCAGAACTCGTGTGCTACCTGCCAGCTTGTCATCTGGACACAACAGTTTGAATCATTTAATCATAATTTAATCATTTAAATAAATTCATCACTTACTTGTTCTTTTCTAGGTGAATGGCGTACTCTTTTCCCTCAATCTCAATAGCATATGACACCTTGTCCTGAATACAAAAAAGGTTCATTTTACTCATATTGTTAATGAATAAAACAGTCTTTGAAGCCAACAAAGGTGGATGAGCCTCAAATTTATTTTATAATTGTCCCTGCCTCGAGAACCCAGCATCCCTTCCTGTGTGTCTGGGGAAAAATCCCATGAAGTAAATGGTTTCAAAATAGAACTGTGGTTTTCTTATTCTTTCCTTCTAAAACTTCCACAGAAAAGTTCCAAGTCATACCCAGAAAAGGACAACACCGTTTTTTTACTGAAGATGATGCAAGTTTTACACTCAGATCAAAAATCCACTGCAGCAACTCGTGACACTTCTGTACCAGCTGCCAGCAGTGCCAGGGGTGATGCTCTCTGCAAGGACAGACACTTCCCTGCTGCCAGGGGAACCAGCAGCACCCCACAGGCATTTCAGGTCAGTTTTGGGTGGACTCTATCTGGAAGCAGACACTGAACTGAAGATGTGTCTAAGAGTGCCCAGTACCTGTGTGGAGGAGCTGTTGGAAGCCTCTCGTCGCTCTCTTCCCAATCTCTGTGGAGTTACAACTTTGTAGGAAGTGAGCAGGGAAATCTCCTGGAAACCTGGAAAGCAGAACAGAAACACTGGCTAAAGGAACAGAGCATCAAGAGGATGAAGCACAAGGAAGAAAACACCACTTCAGGAAAGTCCACACACGGAGCAAACCTCAGAGCGAGGCACACTTGGATTGCCCTGCACGGGGCCAGAGAAAACAACACACAAACTGCAGAGGAGACACCAGTTTTTCCAGAAAGCTTCAGACTGACACCTTCACATTCCAAACACTGTCTTACCAGCACCCATCTCCTCTTCACCAGCAGGAATCAGCATTTAAGGCAGGTCAGCACAGCAAGGGCTCGCCCAAGAATCCCCAGTGTCAGAGCAAGTGTCCCGTGCTGCAAAGCTGCAGAACTGCCCTGTGCAGCCTCTCCCAAAGAGCTCCAGCAGCTCCTGTGATTGATTCCCTGTGGCACAGCTCAGCCTCACACCTGGCCCTGCACAGCACAGCACAGCCAAACTCCTGGCCTGAGGCTGGTGCTACTGCTCATCATGCTCTGAGAGCTCTCAAGGGCCTCATCAAAACAACCGAGGTGAGACAAATCCCTGCAACAAAGAAGCTGGCACAGATCCCTTTATATATCATTTGCATATGCAACATCAGACAGATCCCTGAACCAAGCAAGTCCACAGTCCAAGCTCCCTTTCTCAGTTTTTGCAAGCAACTGTTTTATATTAATTGTGTAAACAACAATAAATTGTGCATGCAAATTACTTTTCCCATCAGTGGTGGCATCTGCTGGTGCCTGGCTCGCAGCTGCTCACCCAGGAAGCAGGAGGCTGGCCAGCCCAGATCACAGGCAATATCCAGAGAAACAGTTTTCCTGGCTCATGGCAAGGGAATCAATGAGCTCATCAGAGGAGTCTGAGCTTCCCAACAAAGGCAGGGGGAAGGGAACAGTTATCCTCACTGTCTATCTCCAGAAATCACCACCACATCTGGGGCAGGTGAGCGAGTGTTTGGTGTCCAAGATGCTCCAAAATCACTTGAGTGGGACTGAGATGCTGCAGCAGTTAAAACCAGCCCCTCTGAGCACACCAAAAGTCACACTCCATCTCCAAAGGGCCGTTGGCTTCTCCAAGCTGCAGGACAGCACTGTGAGCTCCAAGCCTCCATGGGAGACCTGCTCCATCCTTTGGAAAACGGGCAGGAGCACCCACGCAGGCCTTCAGTGCCAGGGGCTCCCCAAAAAGCACCAGGCTGCAGTGACATTCAGATGCTTTCCCCTCCTCTTCCCACCCCTGGCAAGCTGACACACACCATCATCACCTTGGGTGAGCACTCCAAGGCATCCCAAGGGAAAAGCAAGTCCCCTTCCACGCTCTTGCCATCACTATCCCCAAGGAACACGCCACCAGGTCACTCCCAGCTTCCCTCCTGTCACAGCACACGTGGCCATGGCAGGAGGCCTCAGATGCACTGCACTAACCTGGTCTGCCACACTTTCTGTCATTTCTGCCACCCGAGCACAGGCACAGCCCCACTGCTCCTCAGGAACTCGCACAGGGCACATACTGCAGCAGAACCTTCATTAATACAGTGTTTGTAGACAAAAGGCATTACAAAAGCAGAGCTAAAATTCCTGAAAGCAGCCCCTGACATTACCAGCTACAGAACAAAGTGTCAGTACCTCCCTGGCCTGGAAACAAGGGAGGGAAGGGCTGCTTCCTTCCCTGGAATGAACCACCAGAGCACACATTGCAGCAATCGCTTCCCTGCATTTGTCATGTCCAACCACACACTCAGCCCAGCCCCGAGCTCCTGCAGGTCGCTTGCTCCTTCCCCACTGCCATTCCCACCTGCAGCAGTGGGGATGGGACACCTGGGCCGGGCTCTGCAGGCTCTCGAGGCACAGGCTACACCAACAGCAGCACACAGCCAACCCTGGCAGCCTTGGAATATGACACGCTTGCCCAAGAGCAGCTTGGAAGCAGAAAACAAGTAAGTGAATCATCACATGAAGCAGAACTGGGAGGGATTTCTGGGAAGAGTTCAACTCTAAGAGTATCCTCTTAGAGCAACAGCACTAAAAGAGGCAAATTTTCAAGTCTCTGAATGTTCTGACAGTTCTCCCCCCACTTTCTGCTCTCCTGCCCAGCCTTCACCACCCCCAGTTTGGGAGGCGATGAGGGTGGGAGTCTCCAGCAGGTATGTGGCACTGCCCCTCACTTCCCAAGAACTTGTTTCCATGCCAAGTGCCTTGTGCAGCATTTCACACATCACCAGCAACCCTCAGAGAGGGCGCAGAGTAGTTCAACAAAAATCCAAGCCAAGGGACAAGTGCAGCCAAGCAGAAAGCCAACCCTGATCCCACATTTTCCTTCGACAAAGGCCAGGTAGAGTTTGGAATAAATTTTCCAGCAAGGACTTGTAATCCTCAGGTGCTTTCTGCCCCTGGCAGCTGCTGGAGCTGCACCACGTCACTGCTGAGGACATGACATGCTGGTGACCCATTTCCGTGCTGAGATTTCGTTTCCGACCAGAAAAACACAACTGCATCCACGGCCCTATTTATCTCATCTTATCTCATTAAAGGCTGCCATTAATTACCAAGCACTGGAGACAACTAGGAAGATGTGAATCATCTTCCCCTCCCACCCCAAATCCACCATAGGAATTCCATGCGTGCTCCATGGCATGTGGGAGCCTGAAAAGCGCCAAACACATCAGAGCCACAACGACTCTCCAGACACTGAGGGAAGCTCTGGGGGTGTTCAGGTGCTCTGGGGGTGCCTGACAGGTAAGATCTGTATTCAGCAAAGGTCAGACTGCATCCCCTGTCTTGCTATGCCCATGGGTCACTGGCTCAGTTACAGAATCACAGCACACAGCTACACCCACCTACACACTCACACTTCCCCTCAGTTATCATCCTTCCTGAGCTGTGACTCCTTCCCAAGCCTAGCAACGGAAGGTCAAAGATACACTCACTCTTCTATGGAAGAAAAAGAATTTAAAAAGAGGCAAGTTCAGACTGTGGCCTGTTACACCACAAAACAAGGTAATTTCATAGAAACAAGCTCATCAGCATGTGAGCAGGTCAGCAGCTAATACCAGAATTCATTAAGTTAACTGTGGTTTATCATCAATTGATTGCAATTAATAGCTGAGGTCAGCTGCACGAGTCATTCCAGGCTTTGGCAGGGGATTGCTCACCAGAAGTGCCCAGAGCATTACACAGCCATCCTGCCACCAGGGCTGGGCAGGACCAGTTCCACACGGAGCATCTCCACCGAGCACCCCCAGTCCCCAACAATCAGCTCCTTGTGCTTCAAGCTGCACCTCTGAGCCCCAGAGGAGGGCAACCATTCCCCCCTCCTCTCTAGCTCCCCATCTTTAGATTTCCAGTGTGCTGTCATACTTGCCTTTCCTCTCCTGCAACTAAGGAGCACCAATATTCAGTATTTCCTTACACCCCTGCCTGTTCACGGGCTGTTCTGGCTCCTCTCCAGCCAGACACCCCTATCCCAAAAAAGCACCACAACAGGACACAGCAGCCCAGTGAGGCCTCACACGTAGCAAGGCACATGTATTTATGGATGTCCACAGGTTAAACTCACCTTCAAAACAGACAGCACGTGTCTGATTCACTTGTCATTTATCCTACTCTGACACTCATTTCCTTCCCTGCCAACATGCTCCTGCTCCCCATTTCTCACCCTCTCACACTTGTACAGACAATTATTTCCATCGCAGCAGAACACTCTGCACCATCCTTTCAAAGTCTCTCATTTCTGACAGATACTTCTCTCATGTTCAAATCACTGGGATTGCTATCCCAGTCTTTATGGAGCCTGAATCCGCTCTGACTGGAGTACCAGCTGCCAGCTCAAGCAGCATTCTCCATATCCTATTTTCAGAATCACACAGAAGTTTGCCAAGCAGTGTCTGAGGAGAAACTTCCATGACCTGGCTTACTTACATGTGTCCTTCAAAACAACAGAACCACTGCTGGTGGATTTCTCCAGGAAATGACACACCAAAAAAAACTTTTTTTTTTTTGGTGCACTTGACTTTTGCACTAAGGTCACAGTTGAAGTAGGATTTACTCTTTGAACTACAGCAAGCAAAAACCTCCTTCACTTTCACTATGCAAATATTATCCAAGTCCACTTAAAAATGTTTAGAGGTTTATACAAAACACAAATATAACAAGTCTTCTAAATGTAGGAATGTTTTCTGTGGAGCCAGCAGTTCCAGCTCCTCTCATACCTCAAACACTAAAGAGTGCCTCAGTGGTGCTTCATCTTCAAAACACCTGGGAACATCTGGCCAGCTGTTCTTCCACAGGCACCACTCCTTGGGACTTTTCTTTCCATCCCTCCCTCCCCTGCTCTCAGTCTTCAGACCTGCTGGGTCTCCTGCTGTGCCTTTTAGAAGGCAGAAGAGATGACCAATTATCATGGCAAGAGAAGCAAATTCCTCTGCATGTATTGCTCACCTGGAATATTTGTGTAACGTTAAACCTGGCCAGAGCAGTTCACGAAGTTTCTTTTGGTATTTCACTGGGGATGCTGGATCAGGTTACGGAGCTCTTCCACAGAAATATTTCCTAGAAAATTCTTACACCCCTTGCTGAAATCCAGACCTATGCTGTAAGTGTTTCCTGTCTAGACTCTCCCCATTCCTTCTGCCCTTCCTAAAGCCTAATTTATCTGCAAGACAACAGCTCCCCTTGTTCTACAAAAAGGAGTGTCACACGTGTCCCCTGGTACTGTCACATCCTCTGCCCCTTGGGGCCTGCTCACCAGGAGAAGCGGGCTAAGGCTGTGCTATCTGCAGCACGATGAATGAACCCTGCTGGGGGTCAGTGCCCTGAGTCCCTCCCTCGCACCCGTGACAGCGTGCCCACGGACAGAGCTGAGCAATCTGAGCCCACTCACTTCCTCCCCATCTCACCAGCTGTGAACGCCAGCTCTGCGCTCTCAGCCGAGCCCGTGGGAAGATTCTCTGTGGAGACATCGCTGGCTTTACATCTGGCCACCAAAGGGAACTGTGACATGCACATCCTTACTTCTTTTATTCATTTTTAGCTTGAGAAATAACAATGATCAAGACAGCCTTTTTCCAAAAGCAAGGCACTACAAGAGGCAATGTTAGCTACACTGAAATCTCTTTCCTCTCTCTCCTTTCCACATGGAGGAAATAACTACAGACCCACTCTGCTGAATGATTGTCCCAGATTTGTTGCAATATGGGTGAGGCAGTGCTGTGTTTTCTGTGATCTGAACAAAAGAATTATCTTAACCAAGCACCCTATCTCCCCAGAAATTTAAACCCAAGCATTTAGACACTTCAAGAATTGTGGTCAAGCCTGGCTGGAATATCCTGGCGCGTGTATGACACCAAGTATCCAGAAAGAGATGGAGCAGCACAAAGCAGTCTCTGCCTGTGAATTTTTTTACATTCGTACAGTCAAATCTTGAAGGCTCCTATGGACACAAACAGGAGAGGAAAGGCCACACATACAAATCCCCTAAAGCTACAAATCACTATGTGATTATGGTCATTCAGGAATTTTCAGATTCTGGTAACACTCCACTTCTGCCTCACATCCCTGTGTGTGTCAAAAGCACTTACATCGTAACCCAGGAGCTGGAGGTTTCTACCCTCTCTTTCAGGCTCACACTCAGGTATGGAGGTTCATTATATTTCATGGAAGGTTTGGCATTAATAGCTGGGACAGAGAGTTCCAAAGGCAGAGAGGAACACTCCCATCCACCACCAGGAACCGGCACCAGTGTTTCTCTCCTACATGCAGGAACTAAAATCTTATTCCTCAAAACACCAAGCACCCCACTGGAAGCACAAGCACCTGATATCTCAGAGATGCATAATTCCAGACATCACTCCTCAGCCTCCATCCAGGCAGCTCCCAGCTGCACCACCTCTCAAAGCTGACTTTCACCTCACACAGCTCACACACCCTCCAGCAACAACGCAGCAAGTAAGAGAAGAGATTCAGGCACAGGATCCCGCAGGGAGAGGCACACACCACATAAGCACTGTCCTCAGCACGAAGCACCACTCAAGTTGTCTATTCCTCAGTTGGGAAGACCTGACTATAAAAACATGCATTAATGACAAAGACAAAAGTTTTACACAGTGCACGTGTCCCTTCGGGAGGGGGAAACAATGACAGAGAACACAGAGTAGCATTTCTGCCTGTCATGTACAGCCTTGAATCAGCACCATAAGAGCCCATAAACAGAACCATCTCAATTCATAAACAGTCCCTAAGGGCAGCACGGGACCAACTCCTTAAAAGCCACGCAGAACGATGGCACCGAGTCCTGCCCCACCTCCCTGGGGACAGCAGCTCTGCCCAATAGCCCAGCTCCTGGACGGCCAAGGCCCCCTGCACTGAGCGGGCAGCCCTGCCTCTCCGGGGCTCTGCCCGGTGCTTTGCCTCCTGCCCCGCAAGAGCCGGGCAGAGCTCCCGGGAGCGCACGGCCGGACCCGACACGGGAGGATGGAGGGGCAAAGAGCTCGCGGGACACCCGCGAACTCGGGCAGGTGGGACGGGAGCCGAGGTCCCTGCCGGGATCAGCTCCTCGTCCGGAGCTCCACCGGGCCCCCGGCAGCATCCCTGAGCAGCAGCACGCCGGCAGTGACGGTGCCGGGCAGGGCACAGGTGGTGCTGCCACCCACAGAGCCTCCCGCTGGCACCGGCCACCCCGGGGAGCGCCGCGGGCCACACGGGGACAGCGGGCACACGGGAACGGCGGGCAGGAGCCCCGCGGGGCACACGGGGGACGGCGGGCAGGAGCCCCGCGGGGCACACGGGGGACGGCGGGCAGGAGCCCCGCGGGGCACACGGGGGACGGCGGGCAGGAGCCCCGCGGGGCACACGGGGGACGGCGGGCAGGAGCCCCGCGGGGCACACGGGGGACGGCGGGCAGGAGCCCCGCGGGGCACNGCACGGCCCCGGGACCCAGCACGGACCTGGGCATGGCACTCCCCGCGCACGGCCCGGCCGGGGCGGGAAGAGCCTCAACCTTTCCAGTGCTTTTTTGTGCTAAAAACCCGCAGGTACCAGAAGCGCTGGGGTCCCGAAGGAAACGCCCGCAAAGGCAGCTGGTGTCAGCGCAGACCGCGGCTCTGCTGGCCGCTCCTGCCCGAGAACTGCACCGCACGCTGGAAGCACAGAACCGTAGAATATCCTGAGATGGAAAGGGCCCCCTGCCATCGTCAAGTCCGACTGCCGGCCCTGTACAGACACCCCAACAATCCCACCCTGTGCCTGAGAGCATTGTCCAAACAGTCCTGGAGATATTGATGGATTCTGGCAGCCTTGGGGCCATGACCATTCTCTGGGCAGCCTGTCCAGTGCCCCACCACCCTCTGGAGGAGAGAACCTTCTCCCAACATCCAACCTAAACCTCCCCTGGCACAGCTCCAGCCATTCCTGCTGTTGCTGGTCACCAGAGAGCAGAGATCAATACTTGCCCCCTGCTTCCTGCCGTGGGGAAGCCACAACCAACAACAAAGTCTCCCCTCAGCCTCCTCTTTTCTAGGCTGAAAAAGCCAAGTGACCTCAAAAGGCTTCCCCTCCAGACCCTTCACAGCCTCCTTTGGAAAATCTCAATGTATCTCTTTTACATTGTGGTGCCCAAAACTGCACACAGCACTCAAGGCTGCACCAAACAAAAGNGCTCAGACCGAGCCGGGGGGGGACTCTGCCCCACTGGCCACCCAAGCGGCTGCCAGACCCTCCCCAGATGGCCCCGGGGAGGGGTGACAAGGGGGGGCCCGACCCTCCGGAGGGGACGGGGAAGGGGAACGGCGCTGTCCGGGAAAGGGAATGGGGCCGAGGGGGGTGCGGGCGGCAGGCCCGGCCCGGCCCCGCGCACTCACCCGCGGGCTGCCCGGGCGCGGCCGGCGGCGGCAGGAGGAAGAGGAGGAAGAGGAGGNTTTCCCTCGGCAGCCTGTCCAGTGTCGAACCAGGCCCAGAGGGAAAGAAGCATACCATGAACACACCACGTCAGCCCCTGGCTGGGCAATACCACAGGTACAGCTGAGCACGAGAAACTCCCCAGAATGAGAAGGCATCACAGGCTTTGCCCTCCGCTACAAGCACCAGGCATCCTGCTCTGCTCCAGCAATCGCCCGTGGGCAACCCGTCAGAGTGACTTCGGAGCTCAGCATCATCCTCTAGAAAAGTCAGGAACAAACACCTGACAAACCCACCACATCGGAGAGAGCAACGGCAAAGTGGAGTCAATTTACTGTGGAAAAGAGCGCAAATGCACCCGAACCTAGGCTGCCTCCCATTCCCACAGGGCAGGGTGGCACTGGGGAGAGCCGCGCAGCACAACGGCCAGCTCGGACGGGATCAATCGCTGCTGTGGCGGCTGAGCCGCCGCGCTGCCCGTTACCGGCACAGACCCCTGAGAGCCCTTCTCCGGTGCTAAGGGCGTGCGCTCGTGGGGTGAGCGCGGCGGGCGGCACCCGAGGGAACGGTCAGTGGGCCCGGCCGGGCCCCGCTGGAGCCGGTGCGGCCCCGCGCGGCGGAGGGCGATGCACGCCCGAGAGCTCGCGCGCCGCACCAGCGCCCCGCCCCTCGCCTTCGCCCATTGGCCGCCAGCCCTGTCCGACAGCCAATCACCTCCTCGGCTGGCGCGCACTCCCTCCACCACGCCCTTNGTGGCCACCCGGCCGCCCTCACCGGCCGCTCCTTCCCCGCAGCCCCGACGAGTTCGTGGAGTGCGAGGAGCCGGTGGACCACGGCGGGAACGCCACGGCACAGCAGGAGCTGGGCCACGGCTGCGTCAAGGTGAGGGCGGGG
>VWZV01000429.1:367214-381628 GCA_013397155.1 Irena cyanogastra
GGGGCGGCCCCGGAGCCGGCGCCCCCCGGGCCCGCCGAGCGCTGAGCGCTGCCGCTGCCGCAGTTCGGCGGCCAGGCCCACGGCGAGGTGGATCACACGCGCGTGCAGTGCCGGGCGCTGGACGGCATCGAGTGCGCCGAGCCGCGGAGCTTCCTGCGGGGCAGCCGGCCCTGCGTCAAGTAGGAGAGTCCCTGTCCCCGCCGCACCCTCGGGACCGAGCCCCCGGGAGCAGGGCCGGTCCGGCGGGGAGGGCTGACCCTCCCTGACCCCGCCGCCTCTTCTCCCGCAGGTACACGGGACACTACTTCATCACCACTCTGCTCTACTCCTTCTTCCTGGGCTGCTTCGGCGTGGATCGGTTCTGCCTGGGCCACACCGGCACTGCCGTGGGGAAGCTGCTGACCCTGGGGGGCCTGGGCATCTGGTGGTTCGTGGATCTGATTCTGCTGATCACCGGGGGGCTGATGCCCAGTGACGGCAGCAACTGGTGCACCGTGTACTGAGAGGGGCAGGCTGGCCCGGCTGCAGCCCCGGGTGCCTCTGCTCTGCTCGCTCCGAGCACCGGCCCAGGCTCTGCCTGCACAACCTGCACTTACAGAACTGCAACTCAGGGTGCACAGCAGTTACTCTTGATAATGACTCTGTACCAGCCTTGGCCACAAAGTTGTTCAGGATATATTTTGCTTGTTAAAAATAATCTGGCTTCCACTGCAAATAGTGACAGCTTAAGAAACCAGAGCTTGCAAACACAGGGGGTCAAAAAAACAATAAAATCTGGAAGAAGCTGGCTCCACGTACTTTGGGGATTAGTAGATCACAGCCACACAGAGATGAAGGCCACAGGGTCATGGTCTGAGCCCCCCCAGCCAGCCCATTAATCCAGAGTCCTGAGCCCTGGTTACCTTGGGGTCAGGGCCACCTGAGATCTGGGAGCAGTCAGGGAGCTGGGAAAGGGCCAGAGCTGCCAAGGGGCAGCTCCTGTCTGTGTGCCAGGCACCCTCAGCCTCCAGCCCCTGCACAGGGCACCTGCAGCACCCACAGGGTGTAAGAACCTCACACCCGAAAGAGGAAGCCCCACCAGCTGCAGGTTAAAAACTTACCAAGCTGAATAAAATGGGAAAAGGAAGCTGCAACAAGTCCCAGCCAGAGCCAGACACAAAATCTGTGTATGCAAATGTCCGGTGACATTTGAGATAAAACAGCAAACATGCTGGGGGCAGGGGGCAGCTTTGTCCTGAAAATGGCATTCCTCAGCAGAACAACAGGGCTGGAAAGTCCACGGAGGGGGAAAAAACTCTGCAGCAACCCAGGAAAAAAAAAATCCCATGTGCAAAAAGCCCACTGTCATTAACAGCTCCCGTGTCCCCAGCCCCCCACTGCCAGCTCACAGCAGGACCTTGGTCCAGCAGCTTCCCTCCTCCCCAGGGAACAGCTGGGACCTTGGTCCAGCAGGAGCTGTGATGTCCCTGCCCTCACCATGCACTGTCCCCTCCCTTGAGCAGGGCAGCAGCATCGTGAGCATGGGGGGCACCCATGGGTGCTCCTGGGCTCTCCCCAGCTGCTGCACTCTGTCCCCCACACTGGTGGGGACAGCATTCAGCCCCCGCGGCAGCCCTTACCCAAAATACACAGTGCAGATGGACAGCTTGGGAAAGGAACTGGGATTTCCTTCTTTATTTAAAAACACAGGGGGAAAGGGCATTGCAGCATGTACAGGCAGGCAGCCCCCACCCCGGGAGCCTGCAGCACTGCCCGCGCCGGGCCCAGCCCTAAGAGCACTTGGACTCCCCAGCCAGCACTTCCAGAACCATCTGGAACCAGGTGGGAATAGCAAACCCCTCTGTCCCAGCACTCAGAATCCCCAGCCAGCACTTCCAGAACCATCTGGAACCAGGTGGGAATAGCAAACCCCTCTGTCCCAGCACTTGGACTCCCCAGCCAGCACTTCCAGAACCATCTGGAACCAGGTGGGAATAGCAAACCCCTCTGTCCCAGCACTCAGAATCCCCANCAAAAACACAGGGGGAAAGGGCATTGCAGCATGTACAGGCAGGCAGCCCCCCCCCCGGGAGCCTGCAGCACTGCCCGCGCCGGGCCCAGCCCTAAGAGCACTTGGACTCCCCAGCCAGCACTTCCAGAACCATCTGGAACCAGGTGGGAATAGCAAACCCCTCTGTCCCAGCACTCAGAATCCCCAGCCAGCACTTCCAGAACCATCTGGAACCAGGTGGGAATAGCAAACCCCTCTGTCCCAGCGCTCTGCCCCCGCAAGGCACCCTGAACCTGCAGCACCCATGGCACACGCCAGGAGGGAGCAGCTCGGGGGGCTGTGTCCATCCACGCCTGAGCCAGGGGAGGACACAGAGCTCAGGGGAAACCAGTTTGCTTTAAAATAACCACAAAGCTCCGCCGAGGTCTGGCTGCACCCGCCCAGCCCTTGGGAGCAGAGGGAAATCCCTCCCTCCCAGCACCACCTGCATTATGGACGGCTCTGGAGCCCAGCTGAGCTCCACACTGGTTTGAACCTCACCTTCAGCCTCGATGCTGTCCTGGGGATGCAGGAGGGTGGGAACGAGCAAGAGGAATGTTGCAATAGTGCTGGAGCCACTGGTAGTTTCTGCTCCTGGATAATTACCTTAATTGTGCAACAAGCCTCCGCTTTACCTTCCCAGGCCTGAGGAAACTGCAATTATCAAGCACCAGGAATACTCAGGAGTCCGTGGTTCCAATGCCTTGCACAAAAGAGCCATCATCCCTCTGCATTGCCTGCTGTCCAAAACTGAGATCAGAACGCTGTGACTCTCTGATGGATGGGCTTACCAAACTACTAAAACATTCTGGAAACTGTGTTAGGAGCCAAACAGCAAGTCAGCCTAAAAACATGAAAGTTTCAAACTCTAGTGCAAATAAAGCAAAAAGGAGCAGAAAAAGGAACAGCGGGATCTAGGTAGCCTCAATTAAATAACATTAACACTCGGCCTGTAACATTTGCATCAATTCCCACTCTTTTCATGGTCTCTGTGTTCTCTAGCACCTCCACACAATCCCCTTTGAGACCCTCTTCCCCCTGAACGTGGGGGACCCCACTCCTGCCTCCCCCAGCTGCACAGAGGTTCCTGTACTGTGCCCACCCCGCAGCAGCCGCACAGGGACTGGGGCAGGAAGGTACAACTGGCATCGCATTAGGGGCAGTCAGGCTCATCAAGGCTCAGGCTGAGGCACAGCTGTCAAACAGCTGGAGGCCCCAACAGGGCTGGGACTAACCAGATGTTCTGCTCCCGGGGAGCACGCTGGGCTGAGCTTGCAGAGCAGAGGACGTGTCACGGCCAGGGAAGCGAAAGGGGAGCTGAGTTCTCGCTCGGCACACGGGGATTGCACACACTTGCAGGGTGAAGGTATCAGACAATCTCTCTGCCGAGGGAACACCTGGATTTTCTACACGCTGTTTGTCACACCTACAGGAGCTCATTTGGTTATGGAAATGACGATTCACATTGCTCTAGAAACTCCTGCTGGTTTCCATCTCGGGCAGGCCGTGGGTGAGCCAGACAAATCTGCCCAGCTCCATCAGGGGCTCGGTATTCGTTGCTTTTTACTAAAAGCCCTTCACCATCTGGCACGGCTACCTATGCCCAGGTGTGTGCAGTGCAAAACCAACACCACACCTGAGGATGCTCTCACCTGGGAGCCACTGTCACTCCGGCTGCCTGCCCTGGCTCATGCTCAGAAGTACCAAAAGCCTTTAGAGGGGTTGAGCACCTGCCCAGGCTGGGGCTCAACAGGAGCCACAGGTATAAAAAGACAAAACTAAAAGCCAGCAGATTGCTGATAAACCCTTGTGTGGGCAGGGGGAAGATGTGGTCTCTGAGGGAATAAGTCACTGTAAGGGGAAGCTGCAGTGAGTCCCCTGTGTGGGCAGCTGCAGGCTGGAGTCTCCCAGCTGTGCCCTGGGGAATCTGAGCAGCAGCAAAGGGGAGAGAAACATTTTACAAACACAAGAAAGGCCACGCTCCCCCTCATGCCTTCAAGACCTCCTGCCACTTCCTCCAGACCTGTTTTTTTGGGGAAATGATGCAACTGCAGCAGATGTCCCCTCATACAGGTCCCCAGCATCTCCTGCCCCGCACAGCGAGCGCCAGCAGTGCCTGGAAGCATTTTCCAATGCATGGAACCACTGGGGCCAAGCCCGGCAGGAGCAGCCAGGGACCCCGCTCCCTGCAGGGCAGGGCACCAGGATGCGGCTCCGGACGGATCCTGCACGGCAGGGAAGGCTGTGGTGGAGGGAAGGGACCCCCTGGCGTACCCCAGACCGCCCCACGGGGATCCCCGCAGCCGGGGCGGCGGCGCCGGGGGTGGCTCGGTGCCCGCTCAGACGTCGGAGGTCCGGATGCTTTCATCGTCCAGGTCGAAGGCGAACGGCTTCTCCTTGAGCTGCTGCGGCTCGGAGCGGTGCCGCAGGCGCGTTCCCGGCACGAACCCCGAGTCCCCGGGCGCGGCTGGCAGCCCCCCCAGCGCCGGCCGCTGCCCCTCCGCCTGCGGCACCGGCGTCCAGGGCTGCCACGAGGACGTGGAGGGCGCCTTGCACGAGGCTCGCCGCTCCTCGGCCAAAGGCCGCGGCTGCCAGGGGCCCGAGGAGCCCCCGGGCCTGGCCGTGCAGGTGGATCTCACGAAGGACATCTCCTGCAAGGACAGGGCAGAGCGAGCTGGTTAGATATCCACTGGCATCATCTCCGTTTGACACTAAATACGAAACGAGGTACGTGACCTACCCTGGGGCGGGTTTTCAGGGCCTGCACTGCGGCTGTGATTGCCCGGATCCAGCTGTGCATGTCCTCGGGGCTGTCTGCCTGCAAACACAGCAGCCCCAGTGAGGCTCAGCTCTCCTGGCATTCCCAAGGCTCAGCTCTGCCTTCCCCTGCTCTCACAAACAGCCCCTATTACAAATAATGCCAAGGGAGAAGTGAATCCCCCGCAGTTCTCCCTCACACTCGTGTGTTACAGCCCCGTCTGCTCGTGTGCATGGTCAAGGGCTGTGGGGAACAGCCCATCTCTCCAGAGCTGAACTTTCTGCCCAAAAATTATCCTGGCCTCAGCTGCTCACCTGGATGTAGAAGGTCCTGGAGCTGGTTATGATTTCAAAGAGGTTGTCCCGCATCAGGAGGTCGCTAGAAACAGTGAGAAAGAGACAGTCACACCCCAGCAGCCACCGTGGACAGAAAAACCCTGTATTTATCTCATCTCTGGAGTGTGCCGGGGGGAATGTATGGGAGACAAACCTTGGATCTCATTGGGATTTTGAGAATAGTCCAGATCCCCAGAGAGCTTCAGCCAGAAACCCCGCAGCTCTAGCATCAAACCCCTGCTCTCCCCCACCAAAATCCACCTCATTCCCAGCTCATCTCAAATATCACCTTCCTATTGCTTATTAGGAATAAACAGTTCAGAGATACATTCATACATGATATTTTTACTTTAGCTGAAGAGGTTTGTTTTCTTAGGTTACTTTTCATTGCAAGTCTTTAAGCTACTTTGATTTTATCAGTGTTTGCTGCAATAACTTGTTCCCGAGACACTGCAGCCGCCCGGGCTAGTTGGAGGCAAACACCTCGAGAGCTGCTTCCCACGAGCAGCTGGAGCAGCCCGAGCCCCACTGGCTGCCCTGGCCTGAGCCAGCCCGGGGCCTCGGCAGGGAAACACGGGTGGGAGCATTACCCAGACTTGACCAGGCACTCGTGGGTCTTGCAAACATCTTTCAAGAGAATCGAACGCAAAGGCTCCTTGTCCTGCAGAGGCGAGAGGAGACAGGTGGGCTTGGCTGGCCCCGGGGCTGGCATGCGCCTCCCCCAGAGGCTGCCAGAGCCCTGCCCGGGGTCCCGGGGTCCCGGGGGAGCGGCTCACCTGCTCACACTTGTAGTAGCTGATGGAAAACTCATCCAGGACAAAGTACCGCCGCTTCCAGCTCTTCCTCTGGAAAAGAGCAGGGAATGGCTGGGTGCTCAGGCCTGCCGCTCCCCGCCGAGGCCCCGCACCCGGAGCAGCCCCGGAGCAGCCCGGCCCGTGCCCGCACTCACCACGTTGCCCTGCTTGACGCAGAAGCCGCTCTTGAGCGGGGCCGGCCCGGCGGGCGGCTTGGCGGCCGAGGGGGGGATGTAGCTCTGCGAGCGCCGCAGCAAAGGGTGCGCGGCCACCTCGGCCGCCTCCCCGCCGTCCTGCGGACAGAGCACAGCCACCGTCAGCAGCGACATCCCCGCTGGCAGGCAGCACAGCCGGCTGCAGGGGAAAGCCACCCGACACGAGCCCCGAGTGAAGCGTGAGAGCCGAGGGCTCACGGCAGGGCTGAACAGGGGCAGCGAGCGAGCCAGAGCCCGGAGCTGGCGTTCTCTCATTGCGTGCAGCTCCCTGGGCTGCTGCCCTGGTACCATCCACCCTTTGGCAACCATGTGTTAAAAACAAGAAATCAGAAGGGCTGCAGAGAAGCAGTCTGAGGGCTGAAGAGGATCCCCTGCAGCAGGGGAGTTAACAGAGCCCACCTGCCTGGCTCGTCTTGCACGAAGAGGTGAGTCACCTGCACCACTGAAGGTTTGAGGAGAACAAGAACCACCAGACAAACACAAGTTAGAAAGGAATGCTTTCCAACGGGAGAAGGCAATCTACCACGGGAATAAATTGTTCAGAAACGCCATAAAGTCTCTGGTTCTCATTTTCAAAGCCAAGTTCTCCCAAAGATACTCGGGTGTTTGGAGTTCAGGAAGGGAAGCTGTGCCTCCTCTGGTCCCAAGTGCAGCGCTCAGTGCTGCGAGCACAAAGGGGCTGTGGCCATGACCCTGCCCTGCCTCCAGCACTGCCCTCCCTTCCCCCAGCAGCGCAGAGGATGGCTGAGGTGAAACATCTGCACTCAGCTTCTTCCCCATCCTCCGAGCCCTTCCTCCCGCGCGGCTGAGGTTTGAGCATTGCCATGGCAGCGGGGTGGCCCTGGCCACTGCCAGCCTTATATGGCCCGCAGGGGGGACTGCGGTTTGGGTGAACCTGCCCGCCCAGCACCTTCCTCAGCTGCTTCCGTGTCCCAGGACACACAAACAGCTTTTTGTCTGGCCTCAAAGCGCTGCCCGGCCCCTCCGGAGAGCAGTGCAGCACAGCTGCAGCACGGCCAGGACGGGGATGCCTGTGCCGGGCACTGCAGAGGTGAGCACGCTCCTGCAGCCGGGAGTGTCACACGCCCGGGGCTGGGGCGATGCTCCCGGCCGGTCCGGGGTGCAGCCAGAGCGTGGGACTGCAGTCCTGGAGCAGCACCGGCTGGGGCACAGCCAGGAAACCACGGACACGCCCAGGAAGCTGCAGCAGGGGAATGGACATTTCACACGGGGGAAGCAGCAAGAGCACGGAAATATTCTGGCAGCTGATGCACCACCTCCAAAAAAGCCCTGTGCACCCCACAACCCTCCGTACACCTCTGCATCCTGCTGAACCCTGTGGCCAGGGAAGTGTTAAAAGCATCTGCCAGCAGAAACTGCTGCAATGATCTAATTCTCTACTCTATTTTTAGTGCTGCCACTGATAAGAGCTGAAGTGAGACCCAGAGCTGGACAAGTGCCCAAACGTGGGAGATGCTGATGGCCACGTGCACGCCCAGCTGCGTGCCAGGGAAGGGGATGCAGGGCCACGGCAAGCGGTGCCAGCCAGCCACCAGCCCTGGGACAGTCCCTGTGGCTGCTGCGGTGGGGGCACCAGACACGGGGTTCCTCCACCCCGGTACCTAAAGAGGATTCACACCCAGGACACGTGGGTGGATGGTGGTGGCCAGGAAGCCAAGCAGATTCATGACCTTCTCACTCCCCCTCATCGCATCACAGTGAGAAAAAGCAGAGGTGTTCAGGGAGCTCAGAGCAGCCATTTACTCCTGCAGGGGAAAGGGCTTGCAGGCACACTGTTTCCAGAAATGGAAGTGCAAACCGGCTCACCGGGTTGATGGAGATGGGTGTGTGGACCACTACCCCCCCAACGATCTCGGTTTTGTAGGCCACCTGGGGCTTCCTCTCCTGGGCCTGGGGCACCACCGGAGGCTTTGTGATTTCAGTGGCCGGTGGGACGCTGCCACCCTTTGGCACCTGTGGGAGAAAGGAAGGGATGAGGGGCACGGGGTGACCGTGCTGGGCATCCCCACACCCGCACTGGGCACCCCTCTCTGTCTAATGCAGCCACATCTCTTTAAAAACCAACTCCTGGCCAAGCACCCCAGTTAGGGAGGGTGTGGAACGCCCTGGGCAGCAGGAGACACCCAGAGCAGAGATGAGAGGAGCTCAGTGATTAGGCATCCCTTCACAGGCGCCTGTGATTTGCCTCTGCAGCTCAGTGAGTTTGTGGGACACTTGCTCCTTTAATTGTCCCCGCTCCACTTACAGCCAGGCTTAATGAGGAGCTGGTCTGGCTAACGAGGCCGAGCCGCGTGGCCGCAGGGACAGCCGGACGCTGCCGTGACCCCAGCGCTGGCTGCGTCCCCCGGAGCGGCCCCACAGGGCTGGGCTGCAGCAACGGGGCTGCCATCCTCCCCTTTCCCTTCCCAGCTCCTTCCCCCTGGCACCTGGCTCTGGACAGAAAGCAGAGTTTCCGAGTTTCCCTTGCCAACCCTGCACTGTAATGCCACCCCGTCCTGCCTTGCCCAGGGAGCAGGGCAGTGGCAGCATCTCCCACATCCCGGTAGCCCTGGGTCTCCCAGCCAGCCTGTGACAACTCCTCCCTGAAGGGCTGGACGAGCCGGTCGGCCAGCTGGGACGCAGCCAGAGCCGGGAAGGGCTGGCCGAAATCAGGCCATGGAAACCACCACGGTTTCTTGCAGAAGCAGAGGCTGCATCTCATTCTCCTGTCACCCAGCTCCACCTCTGCAGCCTGGCAGAACCCCCCTGCCCCAGAGGAGACTGCTGACAGTACAGCCGGTCACAGAGCCCAGGCAGGCTCTGGCCACTGCTCTGGCCACTGCCCTGGCCATGGAGTCTGTGCCAGGTATCAGCTGGACCAGAAAGAGAAGGCACGAGCCAGAGCAGCATGGCAGCTGCGGGTGTAAAGGCTGTCACACGTAATGTATTTGCAGAGAAGGAAGGAAAATACAAGCTAGGTCTGATCTGGCAGATGAGCTTCCCACAGAGACTACAACATGGCACTCCAGGGATTTTAAAGAAAAAACTCATGGACAGGCTCCAATCAAACTGTTCACGTGATTTTTCCTTGCATTTAGTTTACATACCATAAACAACACGCATCAGTGCACGACCTAGTAAAACCCTGCTCACGTTAAGCGCTGGTCCCACTGCTCACTGCAGGTCAGCAGAAGCCCCCAGCCCTTTCCAGGGACCCCCCCTTCCTGGAGCTCGCAGCCGAGCCCCGGCGCTGCCAGGGAGGGAGCGCGGCACATCCCGCGCTGCCGGCAGCGCCGACCCTGCCTGCAGCGGGTCAGTGCCCATCAGCTCACGGCCCCGTGAGCACACAGCACAGCACAGGAGATGCCAGATGAACCCTCGGGATGCAGGCACAGCCTGCCTCGCCGTGCCCCCCAGCGCAGGGCGTTCGCTGCGCTCACCCAAGAGCCAGCATTCCAGGAAGAATAAAAATTGAATAAATAAGTTACTGAAGCACAGTAAAGCCACCCTTTGACAGCCACGGTGAGGAGCTGGCTGGGCCAGATCCCAGCCAGCAGGAGCAACGGGAGGAGGAGGGCCTGGAGCAGGAGGGGATGTGGATGGGTCCAACAGGACCTTCCTGTCCCCCACAGCTGGGCTGGGAGGGCGAAGGAGGACACACAAGTAAACCTCAACCTTAAGGATCCCTGGGGATGGTGGAAGGAACAAGTGAGAAGAGCATTAAGTAACCTACCGTGATCTTACTGGCCCTGTTCAGCGCCTCCACCCAGTCCTGCAGGTCCTTTTGGTCACTGGCTTGCAAGAAATAGCGCTGGGACAGAGCGTTGATAACTGCCAGAGGAGGGAAGGACAAGGAGAGTTGGCAGCAGCCAGAAGGATTCCTGGGGTGCAGCTTCCCAGGGCAGGCTGTCCCCCCACAGAGCCCACCGAGATCCCCCTCACTCACCAAAGCAGAACGGGGTTTTAGGCTTCTGTTTCGGGGTGGCGATGCTAACCTGTGACACAGCAAATCGGGGAAGGAATTAGAGATAACAGCACGTGCCAACGGTGGGCACAAGAGCTGGAAGTTTCCACCCACCCACCCTGCTCCCTGCCTGGGCTCCGCCGCCCCAGACAGGCCCCCTGAGCAGGACCCCACACACATGAGGGCAGCTGGAGCTGCAGCACAGCCGTGCCAGCTGGAGGGAGCTGGCCCGTGTCAGAGCACATGCAGCAGAGGGTGCTGGGTCCCAGGGGAAGGTCAGCACTGGAGCCAGGACTTTCATCCCCTGCGTCCCCTCAGGCACTGGCTGAGCTGCAGCAGAGGACAGAAAGCTTTCAAAACATCCATTCTGCTGGATTAACACAGTCACTCTCATCAGCAATTAAGAGAGTTGAGGGAAAATAGCGGTGGTTTTTCCCTGAAGAGTAGGAATCATTTATATAAGAATAATATTCCTTGAGGCTCCACAAACAGCATTCATGGGGTATTTATTCTGACAGTCCTCCTCCTTCAAAGCCAGTCCATAATGTTTTAAATATGCTTTCTCAACCAAACCTCCATTTTTCTGGTATATTTACTGTTGGTAGTTCCAGCCACCGACAGAACCCAACCCCACAGTTTGTGACCAAATGCTGTCCTGCAGCAATTTTCATTTAAACTAAAACCTATGTAATTTGTGAGGCTCTTTCCAAAATGGGGAAGGCTCAGCCTCCCAGCATTGCTTCATCTGCGCTTAATTTATAAATCATGATTCAGCAGGAACAGGAAGATCTGTCCAATGCTATATCCAGCTCCAGGATAAAGCTGAGCTGCTGCGCCTGGCGTGGCAGCCACAAGCCCCCAGCACCCCCCAGCAGCGAGGGGCCGCTTGCAGGAGGAGGAGGGGGCAGCTCCACTGTCCCAGCCGCTGGCCCTGCAACAGCTGTTGCTTCTTGCACTGTTCCTGCCGTCCCATGCCGGCTGGATGACACCCTTCAGGCACACAAGTGAGTTTCCAGGTCTCCTCCTTCAGGCACTGCCCTCTGAGCCCAGGGGAGAGCTCCTGCAGCCCTGCTCAGCTGACTGCCAGCTCCGTGCCCAGCTCACACTGACACCACGCTCCCGTCCCCACTCAGTCCTGGCCACCCCGTGTCCTTCCTCACAGCAGAGCAGTTCCTCTTCCTCCTGCAGCCAGCCCTGCACCCCGTCCCACTCAGCTCCACGGGTGAAGGTGACCACGGTCCCTGTGCTGTGGGGTCCCTCCCTGCTTCCCACAGCCCCGCTCGGGCTTCATCCCAGGGAGATGGTCACGAGCTCAGGCAGGAGCAGGAGCAGGAGCCGGCCTGGGGTGCTTCCAGGGCAAGCCATCGCCTCTCCTGGGAATGCCGCAAGGATAAGGGGAAAACAGGGAGCACTCACCTTCCCTCTGCCCCACCCCGACATTACCTTGGAGATATAGGTCAGCTGCAGAGATCCGACAGCACCTGCTCCGATGGCCAGGTTCTGCAACACACAGGATGAGCAGTGGGAGGTAAATGACAGGGAGAAGGTGGCGGGGGCAATCCAGCCTGTCGTTTGTGCCCTTGGGGTCAGGCAGCAGCTGCCATCCTCAGCCACTTCCCTCTCTGCACCTGGTTCAGCTCAAACCCCTCAGCAGTGGGACCAGCCCTGCTGTGCTCCTTGGGACAGTCCTGGAACCCCCAGAGGTCACAGAAGGGCTGGAGCCTGGTTGTGGCCACACTCAGCCATGGGATGCTCTGACACAGCAGGCAGGGACCCGGAGAGACCCGGGGGAGACGGCTGCTCCAGGGAGGCTGGGACGTGCCCACAGACTCAGTGACAACGTTACGGACATGCCCGGCACTCGTGCCCACCTGAGGGTTGTCCATGTACCACAGGAGGTGGTTGGCCTGGGTGTCCAGGATGAAATACCTCCGCAGAAACTTGCCACAGGTCTCATTTTCTTCAATGTCCAGGAAGCCACAGATCCGGTTCTGTCGGTCCAGGTACGGCATGCCGGGCTCCTTCTGGCATCACCCTGGAGCAGGGGCAGGCAGGGGACGTGGGTGGGTGGGCTGCTCCCCAGGGAGCTGCCCCACATCCAGGGCACCCAACCCGTCCCAGCCAGGTGTTCTGGGATGGCAGCACAGCCACTGAGCCAGAGCCCAGCTCTCTAGAGATGGGAGAGACAACAACCAAGCCAGCTTACAGCCCCAGGAGCCACCAAACCCCACGAGAGAGGACAGAGGAGCCACACGGGATCTGACATGAGACACCAGATCCCTGAGAACTGTGGCGAAAAATAATCCCAGAGCAGCATGCTAGAGAGAGCCTGAGCACACTCCCAGGAAACGGGGAACAATCTGCAACTCCAGCAAAAAATGTGTGCAGCCAGGATGTCGAGTCAGCAGGGAAAACAATGACCCACCACGGCAGGCCACGCTGTGTCCCCAGGTCTGCCAGGGACATGGACCCTCCCCAGCACTGCCCCCCACCCAGGAGGGCTCCTTGAAGGCCCCTTGGCTGCAGTGGGAACACCAACATCACTCCCAGCCCTGTGTGGGGAGCAGAACCAGCACCCAGAGGCCGGGGGGGCAGGACACGTCCCACTGCCCGGGCAGAGCCCTCTCCCCAGAGCACAGGGTGGAGGGCAGGGATGAGAGCAGCCGTTACCCAAAGGATGTGAGTGAGCCCGGTGCGGTTTGTCTGGCAGGAGAGTGGTGATCACACAGGTGCCAGAAGCAGAGCTACACAAATAAAAGAACTCATGCAGAAAAGGAGGAAATACTATTTTCGAGCTGCAGTGGAGTGGGGCCCGGGGAGGTGAGGGTTGTGCAAGAGCTGGGGTGCAGCTGCAAAGGTAGAGGAGGCAGAAAACAGAAAGTCAACTTGCTGTGAGGATCTCAGTCTATCACCAACATTTCAGAGAGGGGTGTCGGGGCTTGGCTCATGGGGAGCAGGCTGCTGCAGGGGGAGAGGCTGTTTTAGACCAACAACAGTGCCCTGCCACAAGGGTTTCTGTGGGCACTTCAAGTCTCACTCTTTTTTTGTGGGGTTATTTTTGTGGTGGGGAAGCACATGGAAAGCCAATCCCTAGGTGCTTTCAACCATACCAACACGCTCAGACCAAGCCTCACAAACCTTCCTTCTGCTGACAATGAAGGTCTAGACATTTCTGCTTAGGAGATGGATGAGGAAGGAGCAGAATGTGCCCCAGGCAGCACAGAGAGGAGCCCCCAGCCCCATGGGACACCTCTTGGGACTCTCTACGTCCCCCCACCACCATCCTCACTACCACGGGCTCATCTGGGAAACCACAAACCAGCTCAGCCCTTCCGTGCACACTGACCTCAGGCTGCACTTGGGGATGGGATTGGAGAGGGGATTGGGATTGCTCCCAGTCTGCACCAAGTCAGCTGGGTTCCTGGCCCCTCACATCCCACTGCCCACAGAACATAAGTGGTCTCTCTTTGCAGCCACCAAGAACTGCACTTTTCCACAAGAAAATGATGGAAGTAGCATCTCCAGCTGTGCTAACATGTGGGGCAGCCTGCTCAGGAAATCCAGGAGGACCAGAAAATGCCCAATATCCTAGTGAAGCATATCAGAGACTTCCATCAAAAAGGGCACCCCTTTCCTGACTCAGTGAATGGCATGGCAAGCAGCTGGGCTACAGAAGAAGATTTACAGCAAAACCACCCCCTTGCCTGCCTGAGCTAAAGGGAAGTGCACCCCAGGGAGAGGCAGGAGGTGCAGGGCACTGTGTCCCCTCTGCAGCCGCGGGTGGCTCAGAGGCCTCGTGTGCAGCCACCCAGCCAGACTTTCCAGGAAGCACCTCAGGATGCCCCTGCACCGCCACCGCTGCCTGGGCCCTGCTCTGTCCCGGCAGAGCTACAGCCGCAGCAGCAACTCTGCAGCAGGGGAGGGGAGACCCGACACTTGGAGCACCACAGCCGGGAGGCATCTCCTGGGCACCCCCCTCCACAGCACCCATCGCACCTGCGGGCAGCCGCAGCATCCTCTTCCTCCTCCTCCTCCTCCTCTCCTCTCTCACCCCTGTCGGCCCGGGCTGTGCTGGTGCCGCCGGGGTGCAGGGGCACCCTCCGCTGCAGGGGGCCTGCGCTGCCCAGTGCCCCGCAGCGGCTGCAGCACCACTGCCTTCCCCTGCGGCTGCACAGGAGCTCCCGGAGCTCCCGCTGCGACGGGACAGACGGGGCAGGCAGCGCCCAGCAACTCGCTCCTGCTAATTGCAGATATTTGCCTTAATGGAACCATCAACCCGTCGGGAGGGGGCTGGATACAGCTCTTCATCTGCCACAGAG
>VWZV01000429.1:381695-405654 GCA_013397155.1 Irena cyanogastra
GGCGGGGCCGGCGGCCGCCGGGGCTGCGGGAGCTGCGCACGCCGGGCAGCGCTGCGAGGAGGACGGACGGGCGGCGGAGGGGGTGTGCCCCTGGCTCCGCCGACTCTTCTTTCCGGGTTAATTACGTCTGTCATTAGCAAACCCGGCCCCGGATGTGAGTGCGGGGCGCGGGGCGGCTCCGCGGGGCGGGGGGTCGGTGTCCGTCCCTCCGTCCCGTCGCCGTCCGCCCGCGTTCCTCCCGCGCACCTGCCGCGGCCCCGGGGGCTAAGCTGCCGGGAGGGGTGGGGCAGCCCGGTGCGCCCCCAGTTCCAGCCTGTTGCGGTCCTCTGCGTCCCCCGGGGCCGCCCCGTTCCGGGCTGGGGCCTTCCCGGTGAATCCCCCCAGACCCGACAGAAAACCGCTCGGTCGGTGCTTGAGGCTGGCACTGAGGGNAGGAAGCACCTCAGGATGCCCCTGCACCGCCACCGCTGCCTGGGCCCTGCTCTGTCCCGGCAGAGCTACAGCCGCAGCAGCAACTCTGCAGCAGGGGAGGGGAGACCCGACACTTGGAGCACCACAGCCGGGAGGCATCTCCTGGGCACCCCCCTCCACAGCACCCATCGCACCTGCGGGCAGCCGCAGCATCCTCTTCCTCCTCCTCCTCCTCCTCTCCTCTCTCACCCCTGTCGGCCCGGGCTGTGCTGGTGCCGCCGGGGTGCAGGGGCACCCTCCGCTGCAGGGGGCCTGCGCTGCCCAGTGCCCCGCAGCGGCTGCAGCACCACTGCCTTCCCCTGCGGCTGCACAGGAGCTCCCGGAGCTCCCGCTGCGACGGGACAGACGGGGCAGGCAGCGCCCAGCAACTCGCTCCTGCTAATTGCAGATATTTGCCTTAATGGAACCATCAACCCGTCGGGAGGGGGCTGGATACAGCTCTTCATCTGCCACAGAGTCGGAGAACACACGGAATAGCTGCAAAGCCCTGACCCCCGCCACACGCCTGCCTCCAGCCCCACGAGCTTTCGGCGAGGATGGCGTCTGCAGCATTTCCGGAGCTCCCACGGGGACCCCTCCGCTCCCGGCAGCGCCCCTCGCTGCCTCCCGCTCCCCCGTCCCCGGCACTTCGCTGCAGCAGCCGTCGAGCAGAAGCCGCTCGCACCGTGAGGGCTCGACTCCAGCCCCGGCACGGATGATCCAGCTGCAGGAACCGGAGTCTCCGCCAGGGACAGGGGGACCGGCCCTGGGGCCGCCTGCCCACCGGCCCCCGGAGCCGCGGGGCACGGACGCTCCGGCCGCAGCCCGGGAAGCGCGGGGACTCGGGGCAGGGGCCGGAGGGAGCCGGGGACGGGACAGCGAGGGCCCCCAGCCCGGCCCGCGGGGGCTCTCGAGAGCGAGCGCTGCCCCCGGCGGCTCCGCGGCCACGCGTGTCCCCGGGCGGCACTTACCCCGCGGCGTCCCTGGNTCGGTGTCCGTCCCTCCGTCCCGTCGCCGTCCGCCCGCGTCCCTCCCGCGCACCTGCCGCGGCCCCGGGGGCTAAGCTGCCGGGAGGGGTGGGGCAGCCCGGTGCGCTCCCAGTTCCAGCCTGTTGCGGTCCTCTGCGTCCCCCGGGGCCGCCCCGTTCCGGGCTGGGGCCTTCCCGGTGAATCCCCCCAGACCCGACAGAAAACCGCTCGGTCGGTGCTTGAGGCTGGCACTGAGGGAGATGAACCGCCCGGTTCGGGTCGCGGCTCCTGCAGGAGCATCTCTCGGGAAAGCTGCTGCTGGAGCGAGCTCCGGGCGGATTTGGGAGCAGGAAACACCCGCTGCCTCCCCCGTGCCGCCCCGGGGAAGCCCCACTTTCTCTCCGAAACTCCATCTGGCCCCGATGCACTTTCTCCCGGCGCGGGTGAAACCGAGCCTGGTGCCGCCGCCGCCGAGGGAGCGCAGGGATCTCGGTCACGGACAGCCGCAGCCCCTGTCCGCCCCACGCCAGCCCCGCTCCTTCCCGCTGCTGGCTGCCTGCTGCCGGCACCCCGGAGCTCTCCAGCCGTGCCCCGCCGCCGCTGCCTCCCCCGCTCCCCTTGCCTCCCTCTGCAAAGACTGAACTGCTCCACAGAGTGTTTCTTACCGAGGCACCTCTCGCAGCCCTTGTGACCCGCCGGAGCCTGGGCCAGCGCTGGGCTCCGGGCACGGTCACACGGCAGCGACTCACAGCGCTGCTCCCCCTGCATCCCGGGAGCCTGGCGCTTCTCCTAGATTTTCCAATTCGTTTTTCTGCTGCAACCTGTGTGGGGGTACAAGCAGCCCCCGGAACTCACTGAGACACACCATCAGCAGATGAAGGCGCGTGAGGGAAGTCCGGGGCACGGCACGTCTCTGCCCCAGGGCCTTTGGAGATTCCACCAGCAGCCAGAGCCCCCCGCAGGAGAACACCCTTCGTGTGCCCCGGGGAAGGAGCAGGATCCACAGCAGACGGAATAATCTGCTTTCCGCATGCTCCCCTCCAGCGGCGGCAGCATAGCGACTCTCTAGGCACGTGTGAACCTTCACGAGACCATGTCCGTGTTCTGCAGGACTTCTGACCCTCTCACCCTCCAGCACTCACCGAGGTCTCTGCTCCAGCAGCATCCTCCAGCTGTGAGTTCCACGGCTGGACCCGCACGCGCTGAATTGCTTCTTCCATCCAAACTTGCTCTTTTCAGTTTCAGTGCCTGTTCCCCTTTTCCCCGTGTGCTGACTGGGGCAGACTCCAGCAGACAGCTGCTGTTTGCTGCTCGCCCTGCGTTACCGTTCTCGAGGTCAAATTCTCACGGTCCCAGCCATCCCTCACTCCCTTCATCATTCCCCTTTCTGTTCACTCACTTTTACCGTTCTCCCTCACGAGATCAAACCTCACCGACCACTCCTGGGGGTCTTTCTAGCAGAGCTCTGAGCTGTGGGACCACCTGCAGCCCCAGACCACAGAGCAGCCTCACATCTCCCCCGTGTGTTAGCAGCCACCGACCCCTCTCTCCACAGCCGAGCCTCAGGTTGCAGAAAGCAGCCCAAAAGCATCTCTGTTAGATCATCACGGGGGTGAATCTGCGCTGGGATCCCGGGCTCTGCCTAGCAAAGCCCTCCGGGGTGGCACCAGAAGCCAGAGCGGCTCCATTCCGTGCGTTCTCTCGCGGGTTTGGTGTCCCTGTCAATGAGAGGCTGCGGGCGCGGTTCTCAGCGGCAGCGTTTATTGGACTGGCGGCGCTGGGACCCCCCGGCTCCCGCGGAGCATCCGCGCCCGCGTCCCTAGGCTAGAGCAGCGAGCAGCGGCGCCAGCGCTCAGAGCCAGCCCAGCAGCAGCGCCCCGGCCAGCGCGGTGGCCAGCAGGCTGGGCGGCGGGCTGAGCCCCGCGCCGCTCCGGGAGCCCCGCGCCGGCCCGTTGCAGTCGTCGCTGAAGCAGCAGCGCACGGTGGCCCCGCCGGAGCCGCCGCGGCGCGCCTGGTCACAGAAGGACTTGTAGGAGCAGGACTTAATGACGCTGTCTGCAAGGAAAGGCAAGGCGACACGGGGTCAGGCACTCCCGGGAGCCGGGGCTTTCGCTGGCGCGGGAGAAAGAACTCAGGGCGGCGCGGGTGCGGAGTCAAAGGATTTCTCTCCTGCCCACAAGAAGCAGCCACCTCCTGCTCCGCCTCACGTCCCCTGCTGCTCCTCGCCCTCCGGCCTCCAGCCCCTCTGGTCCTAGCCCCCTCCCCCTGGAGCCCCCAGTGCCCCCAGCACCCCGGGCCTCCAGCCAAGGAACGTACTGGGGGCGGTGATCGTGGAGCAGGCGTCGGCGTACTGGGGGCAGCTGTGGGACCCCTGCTGGTTGCAGTCGTTCTCGTTGGATGCGACACATTTGTGGCATTTCAGAGCTTTACCTGAGTGAAGATGAGGAGACAAACCCAAACCTGAAGATCCTGCTCCTGCCTGAAATGACCAATCCTTGATTTTGATGGGGCCGGATAAAGCAGCGCTGGTGCTGGAGGTGAAACTCGTCTCGGCTTTGCTGACGGAGCAGAGCCCTCTCGTGGCCGCGGGGCCGGCTCCGGCCGAGAGCTTCCACCTTCATCTCAGGAACAGAAAACCCATGGATGGGGAAAATTGGGATTTCACGGGCTCAGATGCCATTAACCAGCGCCTTCCATTAACCCACAACGACCCGGCTTCTGCTGCTGGGTTGTGTTGTGTCTCCTTTGCTGCTCCTCACAGCCTTTCACCTGCTCTGAGCTAAAAATACAGTCACGTTCATCATGCCTTGGTCCAAAGACCCAGAAACTGTCCAGAGCTGCCCCTACTCCACGGCATTGCTCTGAACAGTGCAACCACGCCCCTGCCTTTTACAAGGGCTTTTTGTGATTATGCCTTGGAGGAACCAAGTTTTAGCAGGGAAACACAGCTCTAGCCAAGAGAAGCTGCAGGGGTTTGGCTCAGGAGCCTCCATCAGAGCTGGAGAGCAGAGACTCTGTGGTCCCTGCTGGGCACTGCATGCCTGGGCTTTGTGCCATCGGCAGAGAGGCAAGGGACAGGGGGCTTCTCTTGGTGCTACTCCCCCCAAAACATCATTTTCCTGCAGGGGTGGGAGCAGCACGGGGCAGGTGACAGGGATGGGGCAGCAGCAAGCGCAGGGGCAGCTACAGCCATTCAGCCGACCTCGGGCTGCCTGGAGCCGAGGGACACTCACCTTCTCCAGCCAGGGACGTGACGATGGCCAGGGCCAGCAGGGTCCTCAGGGCAGGCATCCTCAGCAGTGTGCAGCGTGGGGCGTGTAGCTGCTGTTTTGTCCCAAGGTCTTACAGCTAATCTGCTTGGTGGCTGCACGGGGGGCTGGGATAATGCCATCTTAGCTGTGGGGACAGGACACAGCTCCCCAAGGACATGGGCTGGGCAGTGGGACTGGGGCAGAGCACCACACTGGTGCCGGTGGGCGGGCTGGGCTCTGCTCCACATCCTGCTTTGAAAACCACCTCCAGGCACGCAACCTTGTGGTGGCTTTCAAAGATCTTTGTCAAACTCACCTGCTCCACCCAGAGAACAGCCCCTTTCTTGTCATGAGTAGCAGCCAGTTGGGGAAAACCCCTCCAGATTTTCCAGCCCATCAAAAGAGAGGTGCAAGAGAACAACTGAAAACCCCTCCAGGGCTGGGAGCCCAGCAGAACCACCCCTGCACCCCCAGGGCTCCATCCTCCCAGCAGGATTTACCCAAGGCCACAGAGGGCTGGCAGGGTCAGCGCAGGGATTAGGCCAAGGATTCTCCTGCCTGCCACCCCTCTGCTGCCTCAGCTCTTCCTGCTGTCTGAGCTCGCTGCCATGGCTTAACACCATCACAGCGTGGTGGGAGTCACGGAGCCAGAAAAGTCATCCCAGGTCTGAATTGCAGAGCTCAGAAACGCAGGTTTCAGGAATGGATGATAACTGCACTTATTTGAAACCAACTGCCACGTAAACCACATTAGTAAAGACAAGGCAGAACACAGCCCATTCTGGAAGGTAAAGCCAACTCCTCCCAAAGCTCCTCGCCAACCTCACAAACACCAAGAAAGCTTTCAAGAGTGATAAACACAGTTTTTACTCAGGCAATGAAACATGGAAAAAATATATTAGTAATCATTAGAATAATCTCATTTGTGTGAGTATAACTCTTACAAATATTTACCTGACATATAAAAGGGAAATTATCATACATATAAAACTGATGGCAATGGCAGTTACACACATGGCTGGAAGCAGAGGGGCGGGAGCCAATGCCGAGGGCGTTCCTGCCTGGGGGAGGCCACACTGGAGGGACAGGGGAAGAGATCAGTAGTTGGGGGTTACTGGTTGGCACTTGGTTACAGACAGAGCTGCTGGCAAACACACACTGCAAACAGCAACACAGCAGCAGGGGCAGGGCCACTGCTGCCAAAAGGGCATTTAGAGTCTACTGCGAGGAACAGACGACAAACACACCCAGCTGCTGTGACACCAGGCACAGGGACCTGCCATTCCCTGCGCCAGTCACAGGGACACTCACCACGGCACTCGAGGGGCGGCCACCCTGCCCGCTGGCAAACACCCTTTATTTTACATAGCCACACCCGTGTGTCCGTGGTTATGTATAGGTACCTATAACCATAGTATAGTTAATAAATCATTCCGTAGGAATCTTCGTTGCCCAGGCTGGGTGCACGCGGGCAGGCACAGGAGCACCAGGACAGGGGAGGTGGCACGGCAGCGCCGGGGGCACGGGGACCAGGGCAGGTGGCACTGGGGAGCAGGGACAGGGCGTGGAGACTGTGTCCCCTGGGCTACCACAGCACAGCCGTGCTCTGCAGACAGCCCACGGGGGAAAGCTGCAGCAGTGACTGCTGTGTGCAGGTCTGGGGAAGTGGCACGTGGTGGAATCTAAACTTCTGCAATTACCCACCAGCTCCAGCAACGCCCCAAGGAGAGCCTGGCCTCAGACTGCCTCACCTGGAGCCAGGGCAGCACACGAGCATCACAGCCCCCAGCAAAGCAGGAGGGTGAGGGCTGCCACAGGCCCCAGCAGGGACCTGGCTCCTGCACCTGGGCTCCAGCAGCCTCACCCCGTGGGTGCTGCCGCGGGCAGGACGGCGCCCCAGGGCCCGAACCAGAAACCAGCCCTGAAGCAGCCTGTCACCAGCTCTGAAAGGTTAAGCAATGCTGCACTCTGCTTCCTCAAGGGAAAAAGCCAGCAGCCCAAGAAATCTCAGGTCTCAGGGGGTTGCTTTACCTGCACAGACTTCCAAAGGGGAACAGAGATAGTCCTTGCTGATCATAGGAGTGAAGCTTTTTCACCAGCCCAGGAGGGGACATGTGGGGACATCAAGGGGCTTAAAAAGAAAGGGGGGAAAAAGGGTTTTTCTCTTCTGTCAACTGTGCAAAGGGTAAATATCCAGCACAAACAACAGGTGCACTGCTTTGAGTGGTGTCAGCCACTGGCTGCCGTGACCAGTCTGTCTCTGGGATAACTGGGGGTGTGGAGAACAGGCTGGGTGCTGGGGCAGGCTGCTGACACCTTTGCTTAAGTGTAGAATAAACTCTCTATATATTATCTAACTAATAAAATATAATCAAGTGTATGGCTCTGGCTTAAACAGGTGTTTGCTCTGCATGCTCGACACAGGGAATTAGAAAATAGAAGGGAAAGAGCTCGATTCTGTTACAAAAAGGTAGCAGCAAAAAGGTTTGTGAAAGTGTTCGACAGGCTGGGCAGGAGACAGTCCAAACTGCAAATATTTCCCTTATTTCACACCTACCCACTCAAGGCAGAGAATCCTCCACCGCTGCAGCTACTGCAGTGCCCAGGAGGCAGCTCAGGGCTCACTTCCTTCCTCCTGCAGCCTCTGACATGCAGCCCTGAGCTCACCATGGCCCAGGGAGCCAACAGCTACGGCCCCGGCTTTGCCTGTGCCCAACACCAGGACACCCAGCCCCTGCGGGGGCCAGGGACACAGGCAGGGTGGCCACGGGGAGCACGGACAGGCAGTCCAGCCCTCCAGAACCAACATCTCCCTGCTTCTCAAACACCTCTTGGTGCAGAAACCTCCTGCCGCCCTCACCCGGACTCTCCCCTGAGAGCACCAAAGTTACTGCAGGTTATGTGGCTGTTTCAGCGCTCTGGGGGAACAAGTCCTGCCTTGTGCCAGCACCGTGCCTGACGGGAAGGAGTGAGCAGAGAGCCCCAGTGCCCACAAACGCTCATAAAGTGCACGAATGCAGAGATGTCAGCTCCCTTCCTCTGAGGCTGGCACAGCCAGGGACAGGAGAGGCTGTGCTGTGCTTCACCCACAAACCAGAGACCAGCCCTCCCCGTGCCAGGTGCCCTTGACAGTGCCACAGCCAGCAGGTCCCCCTGCCATCACCCAGGGCAGGACCCGCCACGTGGCTGGAGCTGCTGTGCTGAGCACGTGGGGACAATCAGCGACAGAGAGTGAAAGGGGACACAGCCACACCCAGCCCAACCGAGGGGGACGGAGCCCAGGGTGTCACCTCCCACCCGAGAGGTGCCATTGGTGCAGAGGGACACACAGGCCCCGCTGAGCAGAGGATTCCCAGGCTGACTGCAGGGATCCCAGCCCCGGAGCTGTGGGAAGCAGACGGGGGCAGTGAGGGGAGCTCAGGAGCCACAGGTGTGGGGCACGTGAGCTTTTCTGCGGGGACTCCGGGGTAAGGCAAGGTGCTCAACGTCACGAGAAAAGCAGCCAAGTGCAGAGTGCTGGGCGAGGGGGGCTGAGGCTCAGTCTGACTTTCCCAGTTTCGCTATCAGCTCGTCGCAGATCTTGGTCAGCTCCTCAATCTCCTGGTTCTGGAAGAAAAGCAGATCTTGGGGACCCCTGTGGTGGCACAGGTGGGGAGTAACACCAGGGCCTATCAGCCATGCGTGGGAAAGGGCAGCCAGCTCCCACACCTGCCCTGCAGCAGCTCCTGTGTGCATGCAGGCACTGCGTGCAGCCCTGTGCTCACCCCTCCTCGTCCCAGTCAGACCTCGGTGCTGCAGAGATCTGCAGCAACCCAACCCCAGCCCACACCTCTGCCAACAGGCACACGTAAGCCAGCAATGCCCATTCTGCCCAAAAAATCCAAACCAACCCCACAAAACACAAAAAAACCCCAAGCAAACAAAAAAACACCTCAAAAACCAAACCCACAGAACATCTTCTGGACCGAAAATCTGGAGGACGCCTCGGGCACCAACAGGATGCTCAGGGCAGCAAGGGAACTGCTGGCAGGGCTGGCAGGGAGGCAGGGGCGGGTTGGTACCTTCTGCTGCAGGGTTCTCTCCAGGGACTCCACCTTCATCTGCTCCTTGCGCAGCCCCGCGTGCAGCGCCGCGCTCTCCGCCTTGGCCTTGGTGCGCACCTGGGCGATCTCCTCGTTGGCCCTGGGGGACACGGGGGGACAGTGGCCACGTCAGGCTGCAGCCAGGAGCACCACGGCACGGCCTGCAGCAACTGCAGAGCCTGGCTCTGCTCGCCTGGGTACAACAGAGGGGTTTGCCCCCGTGGAAACTGGTGAAACTGGGTTAATTCAGCTCCTCCAGCCCCTGTATGAAGCTCTGCCCTTTCAGTCCAGGCTAAACCCACCCACCACCCACTTCACTCGGGGTACACGTGCTGGTGAGCTCCTGCTCTTCAGCTGAGCCCCAGGGCTGCCCAGCCCCTTCGTGTGCCACAAACACGAGCACTCCCAGAGATGGGAACTTGGTAAGTGGCCATAAATAGACCGTGAACCTCACATTCTCCATTAAAAAATAAATAAGCAGAGATCAGAGAATGCATTCAGGGATTTGCTCTGCCTTGCTCAGAGACGCTTGAGCCCGAGGTTGTAAAATGCATCTTTTCACATCGTTCAGCTCCTGCCTTCCAGCCTCTGGAAAGCAAATTAAGCCTCTTCCCTACAAGGTCTGGAAGCACCCAGCAATCTCATGCATGACCTTACTTGTCTAATTTTTCTTCTGCATGGAGTTTCAGGGCCTGATACCGCTGCTCTTCCTGCTTGACACGGGTTAGATAATCCTGAGCACATTTCTTCAGAGCTTCTTCATTCTGGAAAAGAAAGTACATCCACCTGCATTGGGACTGGGCACAAAGACATTGCTCTGACAGGATGATAAGACACCATTCTGAGTGTAAGAAAAAAGGTTTTAAAAAACCCAGCTTCTGCTTTATGCCGGAGCCCCTTGTGCAGCTCAGCAGCACAGAAACATGGAGTGTGGCTGCACAGGAACCCTGTGTCCAGAGCTGCAGGGAGAAAGGGCAAACCAAGGTAAAGACCTTCTTAAATCCTTCCAGGACGCCCTTCAGGTTTTCATATCTCCTGAACAGATCTGACAGGGACCTCTCCACCGAGTTCAGGTCTGCCAGAGCCTGGTCCTTTTCCATTGTGAGCTGCTGCAGGTTCTTCTGAGATGTCATGTTCGTCCTCTGCTCATCCTCTGGGATGCAGAACAAACAACAAGGACACAGGGATTGAGTGGGGACAGCTGTGGCAGCCAGCTCCCTGCCCGCACACCTGGCCAGGTGACAGCACCTCACCTATCATCTGGGCAATGGTCTTTTCATACTCAGCCACGATTTTCCTACAAGGAAGAGAAAAAATAACAGGTGAGAGGCCACTGATTTTGGGGACATGCACCCCCAGCTGCGCTGGCAGAATCTGCCCCAGAGCAGGCCCTGCTGGCCCATGCCCTGTCACCACTGCACCCCCAGGAGCACGGCCACAGGGCCCAGATGTTGGGGTGCACCCCAGATGTTGGGGCTGCACCACCCATCAGCGCTGCTGCAGACCAAACCCACCCCTGCCAGTGGGGCTGGCACAGCTCGTGGGGTTTATTTCTGCAGCAAAGGAAGCAGCAGGCTTGGCACAGCACCAGCACTAGGAGAAGGGCTCTGCCAGACGCCACCCCGGTGAGGCTGAGCTGTGTCACCCCTGTCACATCCCGCTCAGCCTCCTCCTGCCCGGCGCTGCCAGAGCAGAGCCGGCGAGGGGCTCCTACCTCATCTCCAGCACCTCCTGCCGGCTCTCCTCGTATTTCTTCTTCCACTCGCTGGCCTCGATCTCCTTGGTGATTATCTGGGGTGCGGCAGACACGGGACCCTCGGGATGTGCTCTCAGGGGTCTCCCCTCTCCGTCCCACGCAGGGGATCAGATCCCCCCTCCCGGGCAGAGCAGAGCCGGCCCTGCTGCCCTGTGGGGAGGCCCGGCAGCCCCAGGGGACAGGGACAGGGACAGGGGTGTTACCCCCAAGGGGCAGCCCCAGGGGACAGGGACAGGGGTGTTACCCCCGAGGGACAGCCCCAGGGGACAGGGAGAGGGACAGGCTGTTAGGGACAGCCCCAGGGGACAGGGACAGGGATGTTACCCCCGAGGGACAGCCCCAGGGGACAGGGACAGGGATGTTACCCCCGAGGGGCAGCCCCAGGGGGCAGGGACACGCTGTTAGGGACAGCCCCAGGGCACAGGGACACCCGTTACCTCCTCTCTGATGAGTGTCAGCACGGCTGCCTTCTCGGACTCGCTGAGGCAGATGCCGGCCAGGGGACTCTCGCTCCTGCTCGCGCTGGGACACTTGTCCATGGAGCAGAGCCCGGGGTTGTCCTGGGGAATGACCCAGCTGGGATGTTGGGGGGTTCTTTCCACCCGCCTCCCCTGTTTGCAGCGCTCTCCCCTGTTCTGTCAGCGTTGCTCACACGCTGCATTTCCCTTTCTGCACACACAGAGCCCAGAGCCTGCACCTGGCAGGGCTCCTGTGAGGTGCCAGTGCCCTCCCCTGCCAGGAGCCAGGACAGCCATGAGCACACGGACACCCCAAAAGGGAGAGCCACCAAGGGCCCATTTCAGACCCAGCTCCAAGCACAGACGCGCTCACATCCAAATTCCCTTATCCCATGGCTGGTTAAAAATACCCCCAGCCTGGAGGGTCTCTGCTGACTGTGAGCCACAGGTGGGGGTCTGCAGGCTCTGGGTTCCTGTCTCCAGCCCTCCCAGTCTGCTGGGGACAGCACTGCAGCTGACGTGCTCCAATTGCTGCTGGCAGCTGCGGGGACATTTCCTGAGCCTTGCTGATCGCCCAAATGCCCAAGGAAGCTGTGGAGGAAGCAGACTCCACCAGAGGGGGTCCAAGGGACAGCCCCACTCATCCCTGGTGCCCCAGGTGCCCAGGAGAGCTCTGAAATAGGAGATGCTCACACGGAGATCCTGGTACCCTCCTGCAGCCACTCTGGGTGCCTCTACAGGCCTGGCGTGGTTGTACCCCCGTTGTTCAGTGCCTTCCCCTCCCAAAGCCCAGCTCCCGTGCCCCGCAGCCACAGGGACACTCTGGGGACAAGGCTCAGCCCCGTGGCCCAGGTGCTGGCACTGCCTGTCCCTCCTTTCCCCGCACAGCCTCTCCCGGAGAACGGGCTGCCATAAATAGAGAAGAGCTGGGAGGAAGGAGGCAGCCTGCTCCTCACGTTTTGGGAACGAGAGCACTGGAGCCCTGCTCCCCTCCCCGCGCTGCTTCAGCTGCTCAGCTCCAGCTCCCCTCCCCTTCACCCTCACAGCTCTGCTGTGCCCACGGCCGGAGGTGGGAGCCACCCCCGGGGCAGGTTTGGGGCCAGGCACCACCGAGGGGCTTCAGCCCGGAGTGCTTTGGCAGCCTCCCGCAGTGTCTGCAACAGCAGGTGCACACCTGAGCACCTGCAGGTACCTCTGGGGTGGCACCAGCCTGCCCGCAGGACCAGAGCCTGCCCAAAGGTTCACTTTGCCTCGTGCCCTTGTGGGGCTCAGCACAGTTAAACCTGTCCCAGGGAGGTTGGTTTTGCTGGTGTTGCTAATCTCACTGTCATCTGCTTGTCACCTCAAGCAGCTTTGGCCAGGGGCTGCTGGGCTGGCACAGGGTGTCCCTGCAGCAGAGAGGTGTTGGGGCTCCTCGGGGCCTGGCAGGGGTGTCCCAGCACAGTGCTGCTGCTGCTGCTGCTGCTGGGGTGCCAGGGTCACTGCCCTGTCCCCTGTCCCCAGCACCCTCCCTGCTCTGTCCCCTGTCCCCAGCACTCTCCCTGCTCTGTCCCCTGTCCCCAGCACCCTCCCTGCCCTGTCCCCTGTCCCCAGCACCCTCCCTGCTCCCCAGCACGGAGCCCACCCCGGAGGGATCCATCTCTGCCAGGCTCCTCTGGGCCTGCTGGGAAATCTCTGCTATTTTTATCGAGTCCCTGCGTGGGCTTGTCAAGAATTTTACCTCCCAAAGAAACGCGCTTCAGAAAGGAAAAAGCGAGAGGCACTCACAGGGAAGATGCCAGGCCCTCCCTTTTCCATCTGCTTGCAGATCTCCTTTTCAAAACCTGAAGACAACGAAACACAACCTTTTATTGATTTGGAAACAGCACCCTGGGCACACGCAGATTTTCTGGGACGTAGGGGGTACCTCTGAGCCCCCCCATCCCCTGAGCTTCCCCTCCCACAGGCATCTTTGCCCCCAGCTCCTGCCCTTGCTGGAATCGTTCTGGCTGGAAAAGCTCTGGCACCACGCAGTCCCCAGCACTGCCAAGGTCACCATTAAACCTGTCCCCAGGTGCCACAGCGGGCACCCTGCCAGCCTGCCAGCGCTCCTGGCTGGAAACCAACACTCCCCTCTGGTGGCAGCTCAGCTGTGCCCGTGTCCCCAGGGCTGCCACCCGTGCCTGAGGGGCAGGAAGGGGCACAGGACGTTCTGCACCTCGGCAGGGCTCAGACCGCCCCGGCAGCTGCAGCGTCGGCCACGCCAGCACCCTCCACACCCCCAAAGGAGCTGCCACACGGCCCCTGCTGCTCTGGACAGCAGAGAGGAGATAAAAAACAGCTCCCCTGTCTGCAAAGCGTGGGACACCCCGACCTGGGGGACACCCCGCCTCACAGGAGGGACACCCCGACCTGGGGGACACCCCGACCTGGGGGACACTGCCTCACAGGAGGGACACCCCGACCTGAGGGACACCCCGACCTGGGGGACACCCTGCCTCACAGGAGGGACACCCCGACCTGGGGGACACCCCGACCTGGGGGACACCCTGCCTCACAGGAGGGACACCCCGACCTAGGGGACACCCCGACCTGGGGGACACCCCGACTTGGGGGACACCCCGACTTGGGGGACACTGCCTCACGGGAGGGACGCCCCGACCTAGGGGACACCCCGCCTCACGGGAGGGACGCCCCGACCTGCGGGCACGGTGCTGCCTCACAGCATGAGCGGTAATTCACGGGCCGCGCTCACACAGCTGCAGACAGGATTCACGTGTTAATCAGGCAGAGAACAGCGCGTTTAGAGAGCTCAGCTCGCAGAGGAAGGAGGCAGTGCAGACTTCCCCGTTTCCCTCCATCTGTGCCGGTGGCAGCAGCTGCACCCACAGCTCCCACCCCATCCCTGCAGAGAGCACCGAGCCCGTGCTCCTGCCTGGCCCCCTGAGAGCAGCACAATAAATAAACGCTCCCAGCCTCTCCCGACTGTCAGATTTTCCTCCCCTGAGGACAAAGGACCATTCTCCATGGAGCTGGCAGCCCGGCACAGCCATCGGGAGGAATGATTCATGGGTTCCTGCAGAGGGGAGGGCTGCAAACCCCCCGTGGTGATTTCTCCTGCTTGCACCTAGGACTTGGCTATTGATTAAATGCCATGTTGCCTGGCTTTTAATTATTTTGTAATGGCTTGGTCAGAAAGGCTAATTATGTGGGAAACTGACAGCAGAACTCCACCAGGAGCAATAACTGGGGTCTCTGTGGGCATTACTGAGATCTCCATCAACCACAGCCCCTGTGCCAGGCCACCAAGTCGTGGCAGCTCTGCCGCAGGCACGGGCTCTGAGCAGGGAGCCTGCACCCAGGGCAGGGTGCTCTGAGTGGTGGGCAGTTGTTCTGCTCAGCAGTGAGCACTGGTGTCAGGGAGGGAACCCCGTACCTGGGCCACATCCCACTGGGGGGAGTGTTCTGTACCCAAAGTCTAAATAAACACAGCCTGGACCATCGTTTTCCACACTGGAAACCGTGCAGGGAAACGACGGGAGGTTCCATTAGAACTGCAGCAGCCTTTAGCCCTGTCAGTGTAAATAAACCCTGACGAGGCTGCAGCACCAGCTCCTTGCCAGAGGCTGCAGAGGCTCCCTGGGAGCAGGCACGGCGCGTTCCCAGAGCCGAAGGGAGCCGGGATGATCCTCACCTGCCTCTGCTCTGTGCTTCGCTGCGGGCACGGGGACGTTCGAGCACTCGAAGTACTCCAGGTCCTCCTCTGCCTCAGCCTTCTTCTCCAGCCCGGCTGGTTTCTGCGTGGAGGTGGTGGAGGCCAACTTCTCCTCGTCAGTGGCACGTCCATCCCGATTGGTAATATCTGGGATGTCTGAGATCAACACTCCCTCATCCTGCACGATCAAAACATGCAGTTAAGCAAGATCTGCAGGAACCAGGCCACCAGGTGAGCTCCATGGAAAGCACGGAAGGCTTAAAATCCACAGGCGAGCTGCTCCCCACCAGCCCTCCTCCCTCCCCTCCCATCAGGAACTGCCCACAGAGAAGATGCCAGCCTGCAGCTCAGCCAGCCCAGCTCTCCCAGCCCCAGCCCAGCATCCCTGTGCCCAGCCCGCAGCCCTGGGGATGGGATCCCACGTACCTGAGCGCCGATGTCCAGGACCAGGGGCTGCGCCTCGTGCTGCTTCACCTTGCAGCCGCTCCTGCAGGAGAGAGGAGCAGCAGCTGAGGGGGGTTCAGGGGCAGTGCGGGGGACACGGGGTGCGTGCCAGACAGCCCAAGCAGGGGGAGCAGTCCCAGCACCAGCGCTGCACCCACCGCGTGCCAGCACCCCACTCACCAGAGAGCCCCCAGGCAGAGCAAGTTCTGGGAGGAACAGGAGGAACAGGCAAACAAAAGACACGACTACACGGAAGTTGGGTTTGTCTGTGAGGCGTTTATTCCTGAGGAAGGTAAGGAGCGGAGCGAGGAGCCCAGAGGCTGATGGTGAGAGAGGCACTGCCCAGGAGCTGGCAAAGAAGGATCTCCCTCGCCGCGCCCTCGCCCTGCGCGTCCGGCGCAACGGCGCCCGCGGCTTCGCTGTGCGTCAACTCTCTGCAGGAAGAACCACGTCCAGGCTGTCTCATGCCCTGTCCCTGCAGCTGGAAGTTTGTCTGGAACTTCTCCACAGCATCCACATCTCCCAGGTGAGTCAGACCTGCAGGCCAGGGCAAGGTGCTGTGCCTCCAACAAACTCTGCCTGGCGCAAGCGCTGTCCCGAGGAGAAGGGCCCCTCGGGTGGGAAGTTTAGCCCAAGTAGGTCGTGCAGGTGGTTCCCTTGCCCTTCAGTGAGGAGGCTGTCCCTGGAACTTCATCTCGCATTCTGAAGACACCCATCCAGAGGCCATCTGCACAGGGCTGAGTCCCCACACACCGGGCGTCAGCCCAGCGCACGGCAGCGGAGGCACGGTCCCAGTGGGAACGTGGCTGGGACAGCACGAGCTCTTCCCCTGCATCTCATCCCCTCACACTCCACACTCAGGGATCTCACAGGCTCGTGGCCACGTCTGACCCCCCAGGAAACGCTTGCTGAGCTGGAACAGCTCGTGTGACAGCCCCTGCGGGGACCTGGGGAGGGCTCCCAGCCTCCAGCCACGGCGCTCCCCACGCGGGGACGCAGGCAAAGGCTCGAGCAGGACTGCAGCGAGCTACTCCCAGGCTCCTGGAACTGCCCCAGCCACTGGCACTGTGCAGCCTCCCCAGCCCTCGGCAGACATGCGCAGCAGAGCACGAGGAGCGGCGTGGCGCGGCACTCGGAGGTTTCTTTGCACGCTGCCATGCACACCTGGGTCACGCTGAAGAATCCCTCGGGACTGCTCTTCTCCCTCCTGCCCTGCCACAAGTCAAACTTGTCACGTCCTCACCCTCCTCTTTTCTGCACCCTCTCCTGTGCCAGGGTCATCCCATCACCTCACAGCTGGTTTGAGCTCCCCCCGAGCACCAACAGCTCTGGACTGCACTAAAACCTGCTGCCCCTCCACCAGCTGAAGGTTTAGAGCACTTGTCCACCGTCAGAAGATGCTGCAAGGCGGCATGCTGCGAGGACAAGCACAGGCGTGTGCCTCTGCTGCAGCTCAGCTCAGCTCGGCTCAGCTCGGCTCAGGTCTCCTCTTCTCCCTCACCCCCAGGCACTCACCAGGCCAGGCCACCCTGGGGACCCTGCTGAGGGCTGCGGGACACAAACCAGACAGCAGAGAGCACAAGTCAAAGGGCAGAAGGAGCCAGCATGCCATGGAGACGAGTGGGGCAGCACACACCCAGAGAGGACAAAAACAGCAAAGGAAAAGAAAAGGAATACAGGAGAGAGTACTTACAACAGAAAACAGAGAAATTTCACTTGCTCAGTAGTCCTGATGCACCAAAGCACGGACAGGGAGAGAGACAGACAGATGGAGAGAAGAAGAGTGTGTGAAAAGACCTGAAGAAGAGTGTGTGAGAAGACCTGGATGCTAGCTCTGCTCTGCAGAAGCACGGTGAGCTGCCTGGCTCGGTCTCTGGGAAGGCACACGCACACGGGAGGCTCTGATCCTGCATTTGCTGTCCACAGCAGCAGGGTGAGATCCAAACACAGACCTCACTGCCAGGGAAATATCCTGCTGCCTGTGCTGCTCCCGGGTGACAGAGAGCGAGCAGAGAATTCCCTCTGCTTCCCCTCCCCATCGGCTCTGCTCACCCACAGCCACACAAGGGAACACCAGCTCTCAAAAAACTTCTATCTGCTCTCTGTAAAGTATTTCCAGGACAGAAACATCCAACACAGCCTGATTTTTGCCTGTGAGGTTTTCTCTTTCACTGTTAAAACCCACTATCTAATTTTCTCACTGGAGAATCCGACAGCAGAGTGAGAGTCTACCTGTCCAACCTGTTCTCCTTCTCTGACATAAAACAGAAATTCAGTGGCAGCTCACAAAATGCCTCAGCTACATTTGACCAACCACACCTGCACGCACCAGCTCCTGCACATCCCTGCCCAAGCCCAGCAAACACGTCGGCTCCAGCCCCTGACACCACATCTACACCCTGGCCCACCAGCTGGACCCCCAAGGGGTTTCCAAAGAGGTGATGCTGCAAGCAGGTCCCAGTCCAGCCTTCCTTGGCACTCAGGACACTGGCACGGCTCAGAACAGCTGTCCCTCTCCTGCCAGCAGTGGCACTGACAGGCACAGGGGAGCTGCCCCTGCGCTGGGACAGCAGGCGACAAAACTGAGCCACCAGCAGAACCTGAGGTGCAGGGCAGCATTTGGGGCTGGCTCAGGAGGCACCAGGGCAGGAGCACAACCACCATCACCTGCTCCATCACCACTACCACCATCTCCTCCACCACTACCACCATCACCTGCTCCATCATCTCCTCCATCACCTGCTCCAGCATCACCTGCTCCATCACCTCCTCCATCACCTGCTCCACCATCATCTCCTCCATCACTACCACCATCACCTGCTCCATCATCTCCTTCATCACCACCACCATCACCTGCTCTACCATCACCTGCTCCATCATCTCCTCCATCACCTGCTCCAGCATCACCTGCTCCATCACCTCCTCCATCACCTGCTCCACCATCATCTCCTCCATCACTACCACCATCACCTGCTCTACCATCACCTACTCCACCATCACCTCCTCCATCACTACCACCATCACCTGCTCCATCAACTGCTCTACCATCACCTCCTCCATCATCACCTGCTCCACCATCACCTCCTCCATCACCTGCTCCACCACCAGCACCAGCACAGCTCTGCCTGCCCGTGGGGAGCAGGGAGGAGCTGCAGCCCCAGCTCTGCACACACTGGCACTCACGTTATCAGGCGTGACTTGGGCTTCCTGGGGGAGTCTCTGCCTTTCAGGGCATCGTCCTGCATCTCCAGTGTCTGAGATTCGAGGATTTCATTGAGGCTGTTATCTGCAGTGGAGCAAGAGTCAGCGTCGGTGCTGGCAAGCGTCTTGGTGGGCTTGAATGGATCCATGGAGTCAAAGTTATCGGGGTCAAACTGGTAAGAGCCCTTGGGGAGGACCGGTGAATTCTGCAGCGCTGAGCTGCCACTGAGAGAGTTGAGAGCGGGGCTGTCCCAGCCCGTGGGACCCAGCTGGGAGGAGCCCCGGGGTGGTGGTGGCTCTGTGGGACCCCTCTCCACACCCTCAGCCGGTTTCTTGGGGGACTCTCTGTGTCTCTTCGGTGTCAGCTTGCTGGCTGGGATCCTGCTGCCCCTCCTGGGTGAAGCTGGCTTGGCCTCCACGCTCTCTCTAGCTTCTGTACAATCAGCCCCAGGTTTTGGGACCTGCCCTGGGGCCTCCAGAGCCGGGTCCCCCCCCAGCTCACCGGGATGGGGAAGGCGTTGTGGGGCTGCTGGGGGGGAGCCCTGCAGCTGCCAGGCCCCCGCCACAAAGGGGTTCACACTCCTGTCATGCTGCTCAGGGTCAAGCTGGTAGGATGCCTGGGTCTCCTCTGTGGCTTCGTCTGTGTTCCTCCCCAGTGAAGGCGTTTTCCCTTTCCCGAGCTGCTCCTGGGCCGGGCCATCAGCCCCCAGCTCCACCAGCCCCGTGGCAGTGTCCGCCGTGTCCCCTCCGGACATGACCCGCTCGCAGGTGGCCGTGCCCACATGGGCCACGGGGGCTGGCTCCACAGCAGCGTGCCCAGGGTCAGCCTCGCAGCCCAGCCCGGCCAAGGGCTGCATCAGGGGCGAGTTGTCGGGGTCAGTTTCCCCCTTAGCATCCAAACTGGCTTTAGGGGCTCCAGTCTCTGGTTGAGCCTCATCTTTGGGGCGCTTCCCCGGCGAGCTGGCCCACTGGGCTTCCCCTACCAGCAGGTCAGCATGGCCACCTGGCTCTGAAAAGATAAAAGGAGATGGTTAAACCCTGACCTGCAGCCACTCCCCTCCAGAGGGCTTTCTGCTCCCTCCCCACAGCTGCTCCAGGGTCGGATTTTATGGGGGATCCACTGACTCACAACTCAGCTTCCCTCCTGCCAGATGACAGGGAGCCGCTGCTCGCTCGGGCAGAGTTAAAAATTAGTGAGAAGAGTTCAGGGATGCACAGCACGAGACAGCACCACAAAATGTGAGCCAGCAGGCCCCAGGGAGAAGGGGAATGGGAAGGTGTGCTCAGGGAAGGAGCAGAAACAGGCTGCAGGAGGATCTGGGGGTCGCCCAGCGCTGGGGCTGCAGGGCTGGAGAAGGAGCTGCCTCTCCTCTGCAGAAATGCTGCTGTAGTCACACCAGGCTCTCCACACTGCTGTCAGCACCTTCAATGACAAATCCTGATCCATGACTTAATCACCATTACTCCAATCCTTCCCCCTCAATCCTTTTACTGTTTAATCTTTGCTTTGAAATCAAGGGATGGAGAAGATCCTTTATCTACTGGGGCACCCTGAAAGCTGCACCCACTGAGCCCTTTCTGGGGAGACACGGTCAGCCAGGTCCTCCGAGGGCAGAACAGAACCAACGCTCTCCCAAGGACCAAACTGGCTCGAAAACCCGGCTGGGAAGAGCAGCCTGGGTGAGGAAGAGCTTGTGCCAGGGAAATCTGCCTCTCCCTGTCCCAGCCCTGCCCTGGAACAGAGGTGACAGCTGCAGAGGGGAGTCACCTCCAGCATCCCCCGTTTGGCAGGGGGACACCAACCACCTGCTCCCACAGACCCCCTCCCCTCCCCAAACACCCAGGAGAGGTTTTTCCTGTCACCAGGCACTTGCAACTGGCTCGTGTGCTGGTGACAGACTCACAGGCTGGCAGAGGAACAGGGAATCAGGCAAATATCTGGTCCCAGGACTAATCCAGGACGTGGAGCCAACAATCCTGACTCAGTTGATGGCTCATGGTTAGCATAATTGATCCCCAGGATGCTAAAAGCCATGAAAATGAATCATGAGGGTCTGTGTCCTCCCTGAGACTGCAAAAATACTTCCTCTGACTGCAAAAAAAAGCTCCCTCCAAGTAGACGTTGCCTTGATGCCCCAGAAAATGCATCAGTAAACACAAATCCAGTGGATGAGTACTTGGAGTGCAGCCAGGAAACAGTCTGAGGCAGCGCCTGGCAGGCCTTTCCATCATTAGGAACCAGGAAAACCTCCTTAACAGACCCCAAAGAAAACTTTATTACACTTGCTGTGCTGCTCAGCTGTTTGAAGCCTTCCTGAGACAGCCCTGAACAGAAGAACAGACTTCAAAGTCGGGGCAAAAGGACCATTTAAGTCATTCTGCGTTCCCAGCGGAAGGTTTGGCAGCCGCCCTGCTCACAGACGTGAGCCCATCCTGGTTTCTAACCCAAGCAATGAGTAATTACTCCCTGAATAACAAGCAGCCAGCACACAGACTGCCTCTCCATGCTGTGGTGTCTGCAGGGTGGGGAGGAGAGGAGTGTGGCGCGCGTGGCCGTAGCTCGGAACCATTTCCCCACAAAAATCAGAAAAACCACCCAGCCAGGCTCTCCAGTTTCGTGATTCCCTCATTTCCTGCACCCAGGAGTGCTCAGCCCCTCCCGCAGCCAGTCTGAGAGCTGAGGAACTGGGATATACTGGGAGGCAGGAGGCTCAGGCTAAGGGCAGCTCAGGTGCTCGCCGATGGTTTGGGAAATCTTTTGCGGCAGAAACGTCCCTCCTGCAAGCTCGGGGGGGGTTTCCCCAAGTTCCTCCCCCTCTCCATTTCTTCTGCCTCCAAGGCCGCGCGTTCCTGCGGAACGATCACCCAGGACGCAGAAAGCAGCGGCCCGAAGGGCTCGGGGTGCACAGAGAGAGCCAGGCTCTGCCCCAGCCCTCGCAGTGCCCGGCGCTGGCGACACCTCCGTGCAGCCCCGGCTCTCCCCCACGGAGCCCTGCCCTGCCCGAGCTCTCCTTGCCCTCCGCCAGCCCCGGGCAGGCACGCTGCGAGCAGCCGCGCTGGCTCCGCACGCACTGCCCTCGCTCCCGGCTCCTGCCGGGGAAACCAGCCGGTCCCCCGCTCCTGCGGCTGTCCCCGGCCCTCTCACTGCTCAAATCCTCCTTTTGGGCCAAATGTGTGCCGAGGACCCCAGGAGAAGGCGGGCTGGCAGCAGCTCTGCCCCTCAGAGCAGCCCTTCCCACAGGCATCCCAGCGGCTGCCCGGCTGCAGCAGCCCGGAGAGGTGACCCCGAGCTCTCCCGTCCCACCCCTGGCACTGTCAGAGCACACACAGTGACCCCGAGCTCTCCCATCCCACCCCTGGCACTGTCAGAGCACACACAGTGACCCCGAGCTCTCCCATCCCACCCCTGGCACTGTCAGAGCACACACAGTGACCCCGGGTCTGTCCCAAGCACACACCCAGCACAGGGCACGCTGGATCTCACCCACACCCCTTGTCCCGGCTGTGCACAGGCTGCAAACCCGCTCCACATCCGGGAGAGCACCTGGAGGGGATGCTACAAAGTGAAAACAGAGATTTTTTACTTTCTAAAGAAAAACAGACAGGACAGTCTGGCACCGCAGTAATAGACACGTTGTGCCTCTGCATTATAATTGCTTCGCTTGTCTTCCTCGGGCTGAAATTAAACACAAACACCGACTTAAACAGCTTTCCAACACGCCATCCCTCAAACGAAGCAGGAGCACTTGGCAGCGCTGCGAGGCGAAGGCTCGGAGCCCTTTCCACGGTACAGGCAGCGCCGGGCGAGGCAGCAGCGATCCCTGCCCGGCCCCCGTGCCAGAGCAGCCCCTCCGCTCCGGGCTCGGCTCAGGGCAGCGCTCCGCGAGTCACACACTCCTCTGCTCAGCACAGGATGTCTGCCCCGCACACCCAGCTCAGCCCTGCACCGCCAACCACCGCTTTCCTCTTTTGGCTTTCCGTTCGTGTTTAACAGCCGTTGATCTATTTTTAAACCTATTCTGTTAAGAATTAGCATACCGGCAAACGGCGCTGCTACCGCACCGGAAAACACGTGCCCTGCATCGGGGCAGCTCCCAGCACTGATGCCTCTGGATTTGCTGCCTCTGCTCATTTCCTTGTGCAAAATATCTACTGGCAGATGACTGGAGATAACTTCAGCAAGAATGGGACAGAATTATTCCCACCATGCAAGACCACAAGAGGAAACTGAGTGATCCTGGGTGGGCAGAAATCCTCACTTGCAGCCCCCTGCAGGGCTGAATTTTTGTCCCCAAGGACAGGGTTTAACACACTCAGGTCGCCTCCTGGCTGTGCATGGAGCAGCCAGCCCTGGAGTCACAGCTTCTGCTGTTCCTCCCCCTGTTTATTGCCAAGGCAGGGTGAGACTGCAGCCACACAGCAGACGGTGCCTGCTCCTCGCTGTCCCTCACGGCCAGGGGCGCCGGGCCTGCCCCCAGGCAGCTCTGGCACTGCCCCACACAGCCCAGCAGGGCCAGCAGCTGTGCCCCAGGACTCAGGGAGCAGCTCCCGGTGCTGACACGCAGCCATTACAGGGATTGCCTCCACGGCACTGCTGCAGCCAGACCCGAGGGCTCGGGCTGCTGTGGAGCAGCAGCGTGCAAAGACGAGGCCTCAGCACACGGATTACACCGGTGGTGTAACAGCCCAGGGTTCCTCTGCACACTGCAGACCCATCTGCACCCACAGAATCCCTTCTCTGCACCATCCCAGACAAACTGAACAGACACAGCCAGACACACGGCCAGGGAAGGGCTGGAGCCAAGTGTGGTGGCACCGCAGGTTGGCTCTGCCCGCTCCAATGTCCCCCTCTCTGCCAGCCAGCACAGAAAAACAGCTTTTGCTGGAGATCATGCCCTCGCCTGCAGAACACTGGGAGCTTTGTGTGCAGCAGCAGATACTCCCTCGCTGCTCAGCAGGAGCTGCTCATCCCAGGACAAGGGGCACAGGCACCCACGGAACAGTGACACCCTGGAGTCTGAAGCAATGTGCTTCCCTAAGCTGTGCCAGAAATCATCCTCCTACCTGCTAGGAAAGCCTTTATGTCTCCCCTCCTTCCCGGGCATTATCCCCAAAGTAAAGATGTCTCTATCATCCCTTCTTAAAAGGATTATTCCAAGAGCTGTGATTATTGGGAGCACGAACAGAGCACTCCCTCCATCACACGAGTTTTCCACGGGGATGGATGAGCACCCAGATCCACCCCAACAGCAGAAAAACACCACAGGAGATGGAGAGACACGGTCCACACTGCCTGGGCTTCTGTACAGAAGGAGCCAAGCTCTGGGTCTAGCTCATGTGCTCTGAAACCAGCCCCACAGAAAGTTCCCAGCTGCTGCTGTGAGCACTCAAGGAAATCACAACACCAGGGTCTGCAGCAGTGAGGGGCAGGAAATGCTCAGGACGGCCTGTCCAGGACTGCCTGACCCACCAGACACTGCCCTGTGCCTTGGAGAGGCTGCTCTGCTGCAGAGCACCCTGGGGCTCACAAACACCCTGACACTGCCCGGCCACCCTGTCCCTGCCCGGCCACCCTGCCCCACACCCCTGACACTGCCCAGCCACCCTGACACTGCCCTGACACTGCCCGGCCACCCTGACACTGCCCTGACACTG
>VWZV01000429.1:412736-440669 GCA_013397155.1 Irena cyanogastra
CCGCGCCCGGCCGCCGCTCCGCCGGTCCCGGCGCGTCCCTCCTCCGCGGGCGGGAGAGAGGGAGGGAGAGAGGGAGGGCGGGGGCTCGGCCGGGCTCGGGGGGGCCTGGGGGCGCTGGGTGCCGCTCGCACCGGCGGGGGAACCCCCGGGCCCCTCCTCGCGGGGCCCCAGCAGGAGCCGGGCAGGTGCGGGGCGGGCACGGGGCAGGCGGCCGGTCCGGTGACAGAGGCAGTGAGAGAGCCACGGCACCGCTGGGGCTGGAAAAGCCTCTGAAAGCACCGACATTAACCCTAACCCTAACATTAACCCGGCCAGCATTAACCAGCACTGCCGGGGCTGCCACTGCCCCGCGTCCCCAGGTGCCNTCACAGCGGGAAGGAGCCGGGGTGTCACCCGCTGCGGCAGCGCTCCGGAGCTCCACAGCAATGCCCAGCATGGGACAAGGCTGCCGAGCAGCTCAGCTCCCCCGGGACCCTGCACGGCCCGGGATGTGACAGCTCCCATCGCCACACATTCCATCAAAGCAGCTCTACAGAAATAGAAATAAAGGACACAACTGTCACACACGAGCCTGGACACCAGCAGCCAGCCCCGGGCTCCAGCTGCCTTTCCCCACCAGACTGCCAGCAAATGGATAAATACAGACATTTGTGGCTGCACTGAAAAGGACCGATGCGATAATGAATGCTCTGCTATTTCTGCATTTTAAAAATGCCAACCACAGCTTAATCTCGCTGATGCGCTCGTGTGGGTGTGAGCTCGTTTCAAAAGGAGCAGGCTCCAGCCCCGTTTCACACTGATGCCGGATGAACACAAGCAGCTGCCTTCATCATGCAGCTTATTGACTCCCCCTTCCACTCCTTGGCTCCGTCTGCTAAAAATATCCGTGCTATGTGGCAGGAATGCTTTTATCAGGTGTTTGTCAGGCCCTAGATCCCGGAGTTTACTCCAGACTCAGTCATTTTGGGAAAGGCAGGCAGCACCTTAACCCATAACCTGGGTGACCAGCAGGAATGGGGACAGCAAAGACTGGGGACAACAGCCAGGACAGGGACAGGGACCAGGAAGATGATAAAGAGCGGGAGGAACAAAACAAAGTTTGCTCAAGGTGGAGCAAACAGGTGGGAAGTAGAAACAGCTGAGTCCAACGGGGCAGAAAGAAGCAGCTCCAGCCACGCAGGGAACACTGGGATGGCTTTTCCACCTGAAAACACTCTAATGTCTAGGTGGGAGATGACTGCAGGAAATAAAGGCAGGACGGAGCAGTTACAAGGGCAGAACGCACTTGTTTTCCTTGCCTGAGCCCCCTGTTTGCAAACACACGGCCGTACAGGGTCCCCACTTAAAGAAAATACGTCTGTTCTCAACAATGTTTTGGTTGATTTACAGATAAGATGTCTCCACCTTTCCTTTTGATCCCAGCAAGTGTCTCCCTCTCAGCTCCCGGTGCTCGAGCAGCTGGTGGGGAGCAGCTCCCGCAGCCCGGCCCCAGCTCTCCCCGCCTGCAGACCCCAGCCCAGCCCGGAGCGGCAGCGCTGGCCCCCAGCCCCCAGCCCCCAGCNGGGGCGCTGGGTGCCGCTCGCACCGGCGGGGGAACCCCCGGGCCCCTCCTCGCGGGGCCCCAGCAGGAGCCGGGCAGGTGCGGGGCGGGCACGGGGCAGGCGGCCGGTCCGGTGACAGAGGCAGTGAGAGAGCCACGGCACCGCTGGGGCTGGAAAAGCCTCTGAAAGCACCGACATTAACCCTAACCCTAACATTAACCCGGCCAGCATTAACCAGCACTGCCGGGGCTGCCACTGCCCCGCGTCCCCAGGTGCCACATCTACACCTCTGTTAAATCCTTCCAAAAATCCTGTCCTGTGCCAGCGCTGGACAACTCTTTCCACGAAGAAATTTTCCCTGTTCCCCAAGCTAAACCTGCTCATTGACCAGGTCTCAGCAGCCACTGCACATTCAATGAGAAATTGGGGTCTGAGCCCCTTGTCTAGGGCACCTGATCTCTGTCCAGAAGCCCTGATAAAGTGCTGGTGTAATTTCTCCCCTGAGAATTTCTCCCTCTTCCCAAACCGTGCCTTGCAGGGGAAGCCGAGCAGCCAGCCCCGAAGGCAGGAGAGCCAGACCCCTCCACGGGAGGAAGATTTAAGGTCGCACTTTAAAGGCTCAGAGGTGACCCTGCTAAGGAAACGTCCTGGTTGGAGTGAGTTTAATTAAAGTGCCTGAGATGTATCCATTTCTGACAACATTTGGGGCTTTTTACTTCTGAGAAACTGAGAACTGGAATATTAATCTGTTTTTTTCCCTGTCAGGGTGTTCTGGCTGGAGCTGCAGTGTTTTTTGGCAAGAAAAGTGTCAATGCCCTTGAAAGCTCTCACCTTCCTGAAAAAAATAAAAATAAAAACACAAAAAAAGCCAACCAAGCTTTCCTTGAATTAAAAAATGTCCTGCCAGGCTCAACTGCTCTCCCGCCTATGACCGTGCCCAGCGTGCCCTCAGCCACGCACACCCACGGGGACCCCTCTGCGTGCACGGGGGCTCCCACAACGGCCCCGACCACCCCAGAGCCCTGAAACGCCCCTGGAGGAGCGAGCGTTACCTCTGCTGCCGGCGAGCCAGGGGAGCGGTCGGCGGCTGCCGTCGGTCACCAGGTCGGCCACCAGGGCTGAGTCAGGTGACAGCCATGTGGGTCGTGGCGTGGGGCCCTGCCTGCTGCGTGAGGCCAGATAATCCCTGGCAGGGCTGCAGGCAGCACTCTGCACCCCCTGTGCAGCCCGGGCACTGCTGGCACCTGCTGCACCACTGCTGGCACCTGTCCTGGGCTGCTGCAGCCTCCTGGCACTGCTGGCACCTGTCCTGGGCTGCTGCAGCCTCCTGGCACTGCTGGCACTGCTAGCACCTGTCCTGGGCTGCTGCAGCCTCCTGGCACTGCTGGCACCTGTCCTGGGCTGCTGCAGCCTCCTGGCACTGCTGGCACCTGTCCTGGGCTGCTGCAGCCTCCTGGCACTGCTGGCACTGCTGGCACCTGTCCTGGGCTGCTGCAGCCTCCTGGCACAGCAGCACGGCCACGGGGCTGAAGGAAAACCCATCAGGAAATGGCTCTGAGCACAGCCCAGGGAGAGCTCTGCTCCAAATCCAGCCACAGCCTGGCAGCTCCTGCTGTGGCTCCTCTGCTGTCCCCTGCCCAGCACTGCTGGGGACACTGGCCCGGCCACAGGGGGTTCCAGGGGCCTCAGGCTGCAGCCAGAAGCCCCAGGCCCTGATGGGTTGTGGCAGCAAGTGAAGAAGGTGAGGAGATGACTTTTGGGTTCCCAGGCCCAAGACACAGCCCTTGGAATGAGTTTTGGGCTGCTCTGGCTTCCTGCATGGTGTGTAAGGGCCAAACACTGCCTGTGATGGGCCGTGTTTGTCACCGTGTGCCTCCTGCCCCTGCAGCCGAGGACAAGCTCTGCCTCTGCACATCCCTGCAGGTGGGACGGGCAGGAGTGAGCTCTGGGAATGGGTGTGCACATCCCTGCAGGTGGGACGGGCAGGAGTGAGCTCTGGGAATGGGTGTGCAGTCCCTGCCCAGCATCCTTCTGTGGAGGCAGCACGCCCAGGGGCCAGGCTCTGGCACAGGCAGAATTCCCAGGGTTTGGCCCTTTCATTCCTGAGCGTTTGGTTTCAAAGGAATTTCCTCCAGCCGTTTCTGAGTGGGGCATTTGGAATTGCTGCCCTGCCCAGCTGGGACACACACACACACATCTCCCTGTGCTGGACAGGAGCTGCCAGGACCTGCCTGCACTCGAGGCTGGGATGCTGCCTCCAGGCTCCAGCAGCTTATCCCAGAAATCTGCTTCCAGCAGGCTTTGCTGAGCTGAGGACCGCTACCAAGCGGCAGGAATTCAGCATTTCCTATAAAAGTGCGTCCTGTGGGAGCAGGGATCTGAACTGGAGGGGTGAATCTGACCAGCAGCCAAGGCTCCAGCACGCACTCACATTAGAAACCAGCATTAAAAAACCTGGGCCGGGCCCACGGACGCCAAGCAAGCCGGGGACAGCAGTGAGTGACATGCCAGCACTGTGGCTCCATGCTCGGCGATTTCGGCCGCAGTTCCCACCCTCCTTGGCAGAGTCCCACCCTGTGGGGAGTAAACACACACAGATTGCTGGGAAACTGCTGGCTTTCCGGGCAGACACTGGAGGAAAAGTTAGAAGGGGGAAGGCACCAAAATTAAATGGCAATTATGTAGCACAGCAGCAGAGAAAACCAGTTTCCAAATGCAAGAACCCTGAGGGCACATGGTGACGTCCTTCACCACACTCCCCAGAGTTCCCTCAACCTGACAAACTAGCAAAAAAAACCTGATTAAGCTTTTCCCAGCCCCTCAGGACAAGAGGAAGGATCTGTGAGCCACAGCCTCGACCTCAGAGCAGTGACAGGAGCTGTTCAGACCCCCAGGAGTCCCAGAGCAGCCCCCAGCCCCACTTGGGTGTGAGCAGAGCTGCAGTGAGAGGCTTTGCTTCCCGGCTGTGCCGAGTGTCACAGGACCCTGAACAGCCACAAGCAGGCAGTGCCACAGAACCTGCCCGGAGAGCTGCCACTGCAGCCACACAGCAGCCAGATGTGCCCCAGCTGTGAGGGCCTCCTCCTTGGCAGCAGAACTCAGCTCAGGTGTGGCTCCTGCAGCTCCGGCCTGTCCAGCAGCCCGAGGAGCACTGGAGCTGGCCGGCGGGACGACTGAGGTCTGCAAGGGGCAGATGGTAATAATTATCCTCGTGCTAATTCCATGGAAATTTCCATGTGCCTGGGAAAGAGGCAGCCAAGCTCTTCTGCTGCCCGGGGCAGAGGTTTGCAGAGGTTTCCAGGGTCTGTGACTAAGAGCCCGGTCTGTCACATGGATGGTGTTTAAAAGCCTCCTTGGAGCCTCCCATCTAAATGCCACCAGCTGCAAACCTGCCCGGAGCTGGCACCACCAGGCTTCGAGGTGTGCCTGGAGCAGCTCAGCTCTGCCTGGAACAGCTCAGCTCTGCCGCCGGTGCCGGCAGAGGGGCAGCACAGGGAGCGCTGTGCCTGAGCCCGTCTCCCCCCGCGCTCGCTCGGAGCCCTGGTGGCATCTCCCGCTCCCGAGGGTCCCGAGGGAGGGCAGGCGGCGTGCCAGCACACATCATCCCGTCTGGCTCTGGCAGCTCCTCCTTAGCAACCCAAACAGAGCCACAACAGGGGCCTGGCGGCAGATCCCAGCCCGGCCAGCCCGGGGGCTCTGGAGGAGAGCCCGGAGTGGCCGCTCGGCCCGGCTGCCCGCCCGGCAGGTGCCGGTGCCCCGCTCCGCCCGGGACAGCGCCGTGAGATGGAGCTCCCGGCAGGGCAGAGCGGCAGGGCTTGTGCTGTCCGAAGGTGTCTTCCAAGGTCTGCCGTGGCCGGGGGCTGGTGGAGCCGGGGACAGCTCTGCCCCTTGGGCAGCCGAGGAGCCCTCGGTCCCTGCTCTCCGCCCCCCTCCAGCCTGATGTAGGCAAGCTCTGGGTGAGCGTCCCAGCTCTCAGCTCCCTTCTCCTTCCTACCTTTGCAGCTGCAGGCTTGTCCCAAGCTCTGTCACTCTCTGCTACCTGTCCCGGGGCTCCTTCGAAAGCCACTTGGCGTAAGCGGCTGCCTGGAAAGGAGCAGGGAGGAAGGAAGGGGACGGACGGGGTGGGGAGGGCCGGGCGGCGGCGGGTGTCTCTGCACCCTGTAGCCGGGGGCGAAGGAAGGAGGATGTTTTGTAATGCTCGGCGAGCGCTTCCACGGGCAGAGCGAGGGAAGCGGCGGGCGCGGGGCGAGCCGTGCCCCGGCCGGTGCTGCTCCGGTACCGGCGCCTCGCGGGTGAACGCCTGGAGCTCATGCCGGCTCCTGCCGGGGCCCCACTGGTGTCATGCCGTAAAAATGTGCTCTCGACTGGAATTTGGCAGCCTAGCCCCTGACGGGGAGGAAACCTCTCGGCTTACAGAGGGAGCGGGAGCTGCGGCCCTGGGGCTGCAGGGAGAGGTGATGGGAGCTGTTCCTGAGCTGGGGAAGGCTGGGGAAGGAGGCCCAGGGCCGCTGGATGAGCCCGCGGATCGAAGCCCGGGGATGCCGCTTTGCCCCGGCTGCCTCGTGCGGGGACAGACAGCCACGGAGCACTGGGGCACTGGGGACAGCAGTAGGTTTATCTGGGGACACATTTGGGAGCAGAGGAGCTGTGAGGGTCCGAAGGTTTTGTTCTGGGCCCCACCACAGCGAGGGGCTCTGAGGCATTGCTCTGGTGAGCATCTCCGCATGCCGCAGCTTCTCGCCCCCGTTGAGCTCCCCCGTTGAGGTCCCCCCGCCGCCCCCTGTCGCCGGAGCCCCGAGGCCATCACCCCCAGTTTGCCTAAGCCCAAACTTCAGCCTGGTCCCCGAGCGCCCACGACCCGCACAGGGAAATCGGCTCAGGCCATTCAGTCAAACCCCCCGGGCACACCCCGAAGGGTTCGTGCCAGAAGTGCCAGCCTGGTTTGGGCTGCGAGCGTGGGCTGGCAGCGACCCCGGCCCCTCCCGGCCCCTCCCGGCCCCCCGGCAGCCGCCCGCTCCTGCAGAGGGAGCGCCAGGAGCGGGAATGAGCCGCGGGCTCCGCGCAGCCATTTCGTCCTCGGCAAGCGTCAGCAGGGGTGCTGCTTTCCAGAGAGAAGAGAAAACTCCGCCTAGACGGGGAACTTCCCCTCGCAAAGAAAATGTGCCGTCTGTTCCCGCAGTGCCCGGCCAGACCCGGCTCCGTGCCCTGTGCCCTGCCCGGAATTACCTTCCCGAACCCCCAGGACCCGCGGCATCGTGCAGGGGAAGGAACCTTTCCTCTTCATTGGCACCTCCCGCAAAAAGCAGCGAGTGGAAAGGACACTGCTGCACCTGCCATGGACAAGCAGGCTGGGGAGTGGCAGCCCAGGAGCCCCCGCTACTTCTGCCTTTTCTGGGTGTTCTCTGTCTGCTCAGCCTTCCCTTCCATGCGTCTCTTCCTCTCCGCAGAAGGGCCGAGGGCCGCGCCTCCAGCCGGAGGGAGAGGATCCACCTTGCTGAGGTGGCTGTTGTGTCCCACCTGTCCCAGCGCCCGGGGGAGCCAGGCTTGGCTCTGCATGCTGCCAGCCCTGTGCACAGCCCGTGCGAGCGCCCCAGAGCCCGCGGTGTCCCCAGAGCCCGCGGTGTCCCCAGGGCTGGGGGCAGGAGAGCGTTCCCAGCTGCTGCAGCCTCGCAGCTTGCTGTGGCAGTGGGCAGTGGCACTGGGCTGCCCACGGCTGGCCCCAGTCTAGCCTTCAGCTCCCATCTCCCAAGTGGCTCTTTCTTTTCAGCTGAAACTTCCTGTTGGCTCTCATTTTCGTTCTTTACCTCTTCAGCAGTGCAGAAAATTGCCGCTTAATGTGCCCTGTGAGGCTGTGTGGTAGCAGCTTAATTGACCCTGCTTGCATCACCCTGGCCGCAGCTCGGTCAGCGAGCTCAGCCTTGGGCCACGTTCATTTCCCCTCCCCTCTTTGTTTTCCGGCCCTTGCCAGGGTGCTGCTGGTGTCTGGCCCCAGGTGAGGGTCGTAGAGGAGCAGGGGTGGGCCAGGCTGCCCCGAGAGCCGCAGGAATCCCTCCCACGGCCCCACCCAGGGAAATCTGCCTTCCTGCAGCTCTCCATCCTCTTCTCCTCCCTCATCCTCGTGCCTTCCCCAGCTGGTCAGCAGGTTGCTCCAAGGCCTGCCCATCCCAACATCCCACCTTTGATGAGGCGAGTGGCAGGACCGCGCTGCAGCTCTGGGAGCTTCCCCAAGCACTGCAAATCAGTTGGAAACCTGAGCTGCTGGTTGCAGCCCTGACCTTGACAGTTTTTTCCCAAGAGCTGGTCCCAGGCACCTGGCCTTGCAGGAAGGGGTTGCAGAGTGTGTCAGTCCAAACCAGAGCAGTGGGGACCAAGTGGCACACTGACCACAAAGCTTATGATAAAACCAGACCTGTAGCAATCACCCAGACGTGGTCCCAGCTTAGATCCAATTCCCTGATTGCATCCTTTGGGGCAGAGATTGCTGCAGGAAGACCAGAAATAATTGGTATTCAGAGCATCATAAAACTCCACGTGAGGCTGACAGTCCAGGCAGGACTGCATTATGGCAGATGTCTAGCCGGGGAGTAAGATTTTCAGGTGAATGGAGGCAATGGCTGTAGCCATTGTTTTGGGGTGTTCCTGAGCGTGCTGAGGAGCAGTGGCTGCTCTCTGCTCCTCTGTCACGGAGAGTGGAGCGCTGCCACCAGGGCTGTGCCCAGCTGCTGCTCTGGCACTCGGCCAGCGGGACCCTCCTCACCCCGCCGGGCTCCGGGGACAGCAGGGCCAGGCCAGCAGCAGCAGGTCCTGCAGATGTCCCTGCAGGCCCCCGTGGAATCCCTGGGCTCGGGTGCAGGTTCCCAGGGCAGGGCTAAGGCAGCAGCTCTGGGATGCTCTGTTAAGAGGAGGGTTCCCTCCAGCTGAATATCTCACCACCCCACTTGTGCTAGACCGTGGAGTCCTTCCAACAGCCAGAGTACAATGAGTTAGTATCTGCTGCTCTGGAGTTTGCATCCCAGCAGAGAGCCGGGCCAGCTGGGAGCACGCTGGGACCAGGCTCTGGCACAAAGAACAATGGGAAGGCTCAGCAAGGGGCTCCGGGGGCAAGACCCAGCCTTGGTGACAGCGCTGCCTCTGGGGCTGCCCCCAGCTCTCTGATTCTCCACCAGGAGAGGATCACAGCCTCCAGACCCTCCTTTTAACTCTGCAGCTTGTCCCCTCACTCGTCTTTACTGCGCGCTCAGGCAGCGGGCTCTGCGTGCCAAATGGGATGCTGGGGAAGGCCTGGATGGGCTCCAGATGCAATGCAACTAATCCATTTTTATAGCTGGGAGCAGGTGTCTCGTGCATCCGAGCAGCTCTTCTAAAGAGCACTCTGTTCATTTGGCCACCAGCGCTGGAGGGGTCCAAAGGCATCGGCCACCCCTCCGAGCCCTGCAGCTGCAGAAACGCCCCGTGGGGCCACGGCTCTGCTGCACCACCCTAGCCTCACCCACGAGAGCAGGGAGGGCTCCGGGTGACTCTTGGCATCCCTGGCCAGGGTCACAGGGCCAGAGCCTGCACCTCACTCCTGGGCTTCAGAGCCATGGTGACCAGTCCTGGGGCTGAGCAGCCCTCCCAGGGCTTCATGGACTGACCTGTGCGTATATAAAATGAAGAACACAGCCTTGGGGACATGGAGAAATTCCTTTTTGCTTGTACTTTCCCCCAGTTCCTGTGCCTGGGAAGAGCCAGTACCTGCGGGAAGGAAAAGAAAAGAATCTACTGTTGGAGCCGGAGCTGGCAAAGGCCAAAGGGTTTGTTTTCCATCCTCAGACCTCAGCAATGCAGCAAGTGGAGCCCAGTCGAGAAACCCCATCCAAACCCACAGCTCACGAAGCTGCTCTGGGCAAACAGAACCTCAAAGGGCCCTCTGTCCTTGCCCGTCCCATTCCCGCTCTGGAAGGGAGCAGTGACCCGGTGCCAGGGCTGGGGACCCTCAGCAGGACTGAGGCACAGCCCAGCGCTCTCTGCAGTGACAACCCCATCCCCAGAGCAGCCAGGAGCACCCCGAGGAGCTGCAGCCACAGATCCTCCTGCTTTGCTGAGGGCAGCAGGTCCTGGAGGGCTCAGAGACCCAGAAAAGAGCCCGTGTCTGTGCGGGGCCCCAGCCAAGGAGCTTCACCCCAGCAGCTACCGACACGCCTGGACCCGCTGGCCCTGCTGAGACAAAGAGCCATTGCTGAATTCAGCTGCCCTGGGTATTTTTTTCCCTCTTCGATGAATCACCTGCTAAAAATATTATAAATTGAGTTGCTGGCCAGACCTTTCACTTCTCTGGAAGCAAAAATATTTATTTTACTCAGGCCGTGCCTGTGTTTTAGCAGAACTTTATGATCAATTTTGGAGGAATGTGCCATGCTGTATATTCAAATTACAACTTTTTTTGGCTCGCAGTGTTAGTTTAAAATGTCTTGTTTAAGACACAACTGTCAAGCTGCCAGAAAAATGCGTTTTCAGCTGTTTTCCTCCCAAAAGCACCAGTTTGCCCCATTGATGGTTATTGTCAACCCAGGTGTGTGCCTGTTCCAGGGCTTGGTGATCGAGGAGTGCAGGCTGGACTGGCTTAGACTGGGATAAAACAGCACTTAGTTCCCAGCACCACCACAAAGTCGGGTTCCAGGGAGCTCTGGAGCTGCCTGGCTGGCGGGGACAGATCCAGTCCCACAGAGCAAGGCTGCAGTTTCGGGAGCTGGAGCGGGACCTTCTCCTGCCCAGGCTCCAGGCTGGTGCAAACCTGATGCAGATCGTCAGACAGGCGCCAGCACGACGAGATCCTTGAGGAGAGGAACATCACATATCCTGGGAGCACCTTCCTCCTCCCGAGGTGTGCAGGCGGGTCCTGTGGTGCTGCAGGGCGCTGGAGCCGGGCTCTGTGCCCCCGGGACCCCCGAGCCCCCCGCCGGGACCACGCACCACCAGCTCCTGTTGTTCTTGCTCCCGTGCCAGGCGCACCTTCCCCACAAACTCTCATTTGAATTTAGGAAGGAAATGAGGGAAATTTCTTTTTCTTGCTTCAGGGCAGAGAGAATAATGGGATCTTTATTCCCCGGTAATTAAGTTGATTTTTGTGTGGGTTTAATTTACACTCCCTTCCAGCCTCCCCTGCAAAGCGGGAATGTGGCTGTGGGTGGGCAGGGAGCATCGGCCCGGCTGGGCACCAGGACCGGGTGCTCGTCAGGGCAGCCCCAAGTGCGGGGCTGGGGGCCCAGAACCAGCAGCTGGGATCATCTTCATGCCAGTTTCCCAATCCCACGGGCGGGAGCTCTCCCCACCACTTCTCCGAGGTCTGCCACCCCCGGCACCTGCTCCGTGCCGCTGCTTCCCCGGACAAAGGCACCCACAGCCTTGCAGCTGGGAGCCCCGGGATGAGCCGGATCCCGTCCCCTCAGCCCCCATGAGGGGCAGGACGATGAAGCAGAGCCCTGGAGCAGCATCTGCTCCCGCGGCGGTCCCGCCTGTGCCGGATGTCGCAGCCACACCGCAGCGCAGCACATGTGGCACGGCTCAGCCCACCTGGCACATCCTCCAGGAGCTGGGCTGGGCTGCTGGGGCACCGAGGCTCCCGGGAGCTCCTGCCCCCGAGGCCAGGCGGGGATCGGGCACCGGAGCATCCTCAGCCCGACACCGGCAGAGCCAGGCTGCAAGAACAAGCAACACGGAGATAGCCACACATGAAATTCCACAATGAATTCCGCATGAAATTCCCAGCGAGCAGAGGAAGGGGGAAGCAGTGTTTTCATCACGGATTTCAGGGACAGAAGTACCCGAAGCCAAAGGCTGCTGCTGCTGCAGCAGGGGATGGCCCCGAGCGGCTGTGGGAGGACACCGGGGTCCCTCGCTGCCGAGCACCCTCCTGGGCCTCCCTCGCTGCAGGGCAGATGGCAGAGGTGAGCAAAGCCCAGCCCAAGTGAGACCCTGCAGTGTCTGCTCTGCGCTCGTGGGCTGCAGAGGGAGAGCAGCACCCCTGCACCCAAAGCCAGCCCCATCACTGGGGGTGCCAAACCCACAGCAGCACCTGCTGAACCCTTTCTTTCTCTCACCCTGTCCAGGTGGGTGATAGGAATTCAGACACCTCGAAATCCACCATCTTGTCGTACAAGTCACAATGTTAAATCTAGTTTCAATATCAGCAGTGAGTTTCCTTGGAAATGGTGAAGAAAACAGCAGCATTCATTAAAGGCACAGCCTTTTGTGTTCATTCCTCAGTAGCTGTCTTTTTTCCACTCTCCTCTTGTATACTTGATCTGTTCAAAGCTGAGGAAATGTTACCCACAGCTTTACAATAGCAACCGATTTGCAGTGCCTGCTTAGTCACTGGGGAATTGCTTGGATTTTGTGTTTTCTGAAAAAACAGAACCACCATTGGCTTGGTCAGTGTATGGCTGACAAATTCAGACTAAGGCTGACCAATATTTTATATTTGTGGCTGGAGGTGGAATTCCACTCATAACTCTTTGACAGTGCTGTGGCCTTTTGTACGTATACAGGGCTCTGAGCACCCTGCTGGAGCCGAAAATGTCCCTGCCCATGGCAGGGGACTGGACTAAATGAACTTTAAAGGTCATTTCCAGCCCCAAACACCCTGTGATTCTATGAATTCTCATTGAGGGCTGCTCCACATCCCTGCACAAGTGTCGGTCAGATGCAGATGAAGAGCCCATCCTGCAGAACAGGCTCAGGAAGTTTCTGTCCTCGGCTGAAACCCCTTTGGTGTGGAAGAGCCTGGAACTTATTACAAATCGCTTAAGTAACTTTGGCTCACTCATGCTGATTAAATTGCTTCCCTGACTATTCCAGAGGCTCAAAACCACCAGCAGCTCCCAGGCTCGCTGTGCAAAATTAATTAAAGCAGACGATAACTTGGCAAGGAGAAAAAAAGAAAGTCTCCTAGTAAGGAACAAGCCCGGTGCGGGGGCGTTTGCTGGAGCACGTGCCTGTGGGTGCTGCTAGGTGTTTCGGATGCAGCCTCACGCAGAGACAGCCCTCAGCTCACACATAACACCACCCCCAGCCCTCGGTGCTTTGCCAAATCTGGGCATAAAAATAAACGTGGAGGTTCGGTGCAGACTCGCAGCACAGAGGCAGGGACCCTCGGTTTCCATAGGAAGCAGAATTAATAGCTTGGCAGAAGGGGCGCGTTTCCATTTTTGTACAAGAATTTCCTCCGCCTCCTGCAGAAAAAAAGTTGTGCAAGAAAGACGGATTCAGACAGCTCTCCAGTACCTGGCAGCGGCTCCGAGGCATCCCGGGAGGTGCCTGCAGGACTTCCAGGTTTCCAACAAAAACCGAGTGGATCGTCACTCCTCTCTTCCTTGAAAGCAGCAGCAAGGCAAGCACAGAGAGGCACCTGGCACCTTCCTCCTGGACCACGAGCTGCAGAAGGGCAAATGGGCTCCAGGGTCTTTTCACATGCCCAGCTCATCCACTGATGAGCCCCCTGCAAGGTGGGGAGGGGGCTCTGTGGTGCATGTGCCGTGCACCAAGCAAGAGCCCTGGCAGCAGGACAGAACCGAGCCTAAGCCTGAGCCCGACCTTCTCCCCCCTCCCCTTCCCCACGTTATCTGAAACCACAGCCTTGACTGGCTGCAGTTCTCATCCATCTGCAAAAGCACATTAAGGAGGGAGAGAAAGGTTGGCAGCTGACCACGAACCAAATCCCCAGGGAGGTCCTTACCTGACTCCAACCAGATGCTGTTTATCAGCCCGAGCGTTCGCTACATGCCCGATGTGACGGAGACAGAAGAAATACAAGAAATGCTTGTTATGCTCAGGGCTTCGGGGGGTTTTCATCCTCAGGCCGGATGTACAAGTTCCAGGAGAGGAATATGCATCCCTGGAGTCTTGGGCTGAATCTGGAATTCATATACTCTGTAAATGTGCTTTATTTAATACAGGAGTCAAGAAAGGGTTTGGAATTGTTGCACTGGAGAGTTTGATTGCGTAGTTACGGTTTGGAATTAAGGAATAACTGCAGATTTGCAGGGCAGTGCATCAGCCCCATGGAAAAGGCAGAGTGGTTCTGTCCCTATTCTCTCCCTGTTCTCCAACACTGCCCTACACGTGCTGAAGCCTGAGAGAAGGTTCCAGTGGGGTCTGCCCCAGCCCTGCACGTGTCCCATCACAGATCGCCCTTTGGATTAAGCCAGCAAAACCCATCAGACCAGGAAGAGGCAGCACAGTGACAGTGCAGGGTCCCAGAGCCTCTCAGAGCAGCACAAGGACCAGAGCCAGGCTGGGAGGTGGGAAGGATGTGCTGCCAAACCCGGGCAGCAGCAGTGTGGAACATGGTAGCCATCCAGCCCAAGCAAAGGCAGATGTGTTTGCTGGGAAAACGAGGACAGGACTCTGGGAGACGGCTGGATCCTTGTACAAGCACACACCTCTGTGTTTGTATAGATGGACATGTGCCTTTCACGTGTTCCAGCCTGGCTTTAAGGATCTAACACGTTTTTGCTGCATGGCCATGCTTTACCTGACACCTGCAAGGTGCGCCTGTCCCTGGAAGTGGCCTCATCCTCAGCTGTGTCCCACTGGCAGAGCGTGGTGCCAGCAGCTCTGTGTCACAGGGCTCTGGGCAAGGCTCTGCCTGTGGAAACAAAAGCCCAGCTCTCCTCTCTCAGAGCCTTGAGCTGGGCTGTTACAGTCCCTAAGAGCTTTTATAGCCTGGAAGGACCTAATTAATTAACAGTTAATTAACGTCAGATTAACATCTGGAGCACCTGTGGAGGAGCCCTAGAGCCGGGGGGCACCCTGGGGGGCTTTTCTCCCCCCAGCCGGGGTGTTAGAGCTGCAGAGGGAGGGCACCCTGGCTGCGCCCTCCTTTGCTTTCCCAAGCAGATCGGCAGGGAAGAACCATGTCCCCAGGCCCTGCCTTGGGACCCTTGGGGATTATCAGCAAAAGGCAATTTTTGGAGAGGCTGTGCCATGAAATTCGGTATGGGGAAGGAGTCACGCCCCAGGAGATGGCCTGGGCAGCTGATCCCACCTGACAGGCAGGGACAACCCACCAGGAAGGTGCTGAGGAAGCGGGTGAAGAACGCTTTGCTGCATCGGTGTCTCCCGCTCCGCCAGCTGCGGCGTAAATCACGTTGGCTTCAGAACCTGCTGGCAAAACATAAAGCAGTCTCCATGCTCCAGCCACCACAAGGGTATTAATCAGGCTAAAAATATAAAAACAACATGAAAAACACCATCTACGGGGTGTGCGGCATCAGACACTCGCGCCGGGAGCTCGGCCAAGTGCTCATATCTCGGCTCTCATAAATGCACCGCCAGGAAAACGCATCATCTCTGCGGTGCTCCTGGAGCAGGAGAGCTCAGAGCGAAGCAGGCCGTGGCACCTGCTGCATGTTAATGATTCTTCGTCATCACCTGTAGGGAAACTGAGATTTAAATAACTGTCCTGCGGCGCCCTGACCTTCCCACCGCGGCCCCAGCATCGGCAGCGTGAGGATCAGCAGGGCCAGCCAGAGCATTCACACTCATCCTCCCGTTCTGGAGCGCCAGAAGATGGCCACACATCCATCTCCTGGACCAGCAGCACTGCCAGGGGAGCACCAGGCACTGGGATGTGGGAGTGTGGCCTGACTGGGTGACTGACACACCCCGGTAAAAAACACAAAGGCTTTATCGTGTTCAGGGAGCCCAAAGAACAGACTTGACGGAGGAAACACGCCCTTTGCATTGCTCTCCGTTGCCCATAAAGCCATAAACCCCTTTCAAATGCTCCATCCCCCTAACTTTTGGATGTCATTAAACGCTTTATTAATTTACTCCAAATGTCTTCGCTCATATTCCAGCACAGCTAACCCCATCAAAAGGAGACAGCACAGTGCTTAGGCAGCACTTCTGCTCTTCAAAGCCTGTTACTGAGATTAATTGCTTCTCTCGAGTCCTCTGTGAAGGGGGAACATGAGGATAGCTGTTAAGAGTGCTGGGTGTGAGGGGGGAAGCGAGATCCAAGGTAGAAGCAGAGTTCCAAGGCATCCCAGCACTGGCCGGGGAGGATGGGCTGTGCGGGCTGCAGGGCAGGCCCCCGGGGCTGCTGCTGGGCTCTGTTCAGGTGGATGTTCCTGCAGCTCCCCGGGGGAAGGCAAAGCCCAGGTGGGCAGTGTGGTGCCAAGCTGAGACCCGAGGTCCTGGCATCTTCCACCTCCGAAAATCTTCCCTTGGCCGAGAGCCGAGCGTGTTCTCAGGCCCCCCACTGCTCCTCCCTAACCTCTGCTGCCTGCCAAGAGCCTCTGCAGGCAGAGCTCCCTCCTCCATCCCGATTTATCCTGTGATGTCACCAATCCCAGTCCATCCTGACATCACCAGTGCCATCACGAGTCCTTCCCCCCATCCCCGGTGTGGCAGCGGGGCTGGCAGCGGGGGACACGCAGCACCAGCCGTGCCCTGCCCCACAGCACAGCTCAAGGTCCCAGTCTCAATGGCACTAAGGAGGGGTTGGCAGGCCCGGGGCAGCTGCCGCACAGCCTCCCAAAACGCTTCCTGCCAGCTCCAGAAGCCGCCGCTCCCGCGGTACCTGCGGAGGACGCCGCGGGAAGCGCCCCGAGCCCGGCTCGGCTGCGCCGGTGCCCGCGCCCTGCGGCCAGATGCGCGCCTCGCTGCGGCTGACACGCTACATCTGCTCTGCGTTTTGGTTTCCACCGCGGAGTTTACCACATCCCCCCCAGCCGGCTGGAGGCGAGGAGCCCAGCATCTGGAAGCAATCGCGGCTGTCACGCTTCAAGGAGATACTGCACCGCAGAGAGGAGAACCCGATCCCCCGCCCCGGCAGCCTCCTCCCGCCCTCAGCCCGGCAGATGAGCACAGAACCAGCATCCTGCTACGAGCTGGCCCTGCCCGGTCCCCAGCCCCTCCCAGAAGGGCAACACCCGGCACCAGCGTGTCACCGGGGAGAGGGACGGGGCTGAGCCCCCGGGCGAGCTCCAGTCCCCGGGCGAGCTCCAGCCCCAGGGCGAGCTCCAGCCCCAGGGCGAGCTCCAGCCCTAGGGTGAGCTCCAGCCCCAGGGCGAGCTCCAGCCCCAGGGTGAGCTCCAGCCTCAGAGTGAGCTCCTGCCCCAGGGTGAGCTCCAGCCTCAGAGTGAGCTCCAGCCTTGGCTGAGACGCCCCAGCTCCGTGCTGGAGCAGCAGGGGTGCGGGCTGGGGCAGCTGCCGAGGGACTTGGCTCTCTGTTTTGGAGTCGGGCTGAGAGCTGGGGTATTTCAGCCTGGAGAAGGTTGCAGGGAGATCTTAGAGCCCATTTCAGTACCACAGATGTCCAGAGAAGCTGTGGCTGTCCTATCTCTGGAAGTGGTCAAGGCCAGGTTGGACAGGGCTTGGAAACCTGGGACAGTGGCAGGTGTCCCTGCCCCTGGTGGGCTGGGGCACTGGATGAGCTCTGAGGTCCATCCCAAACCATTTCAGGATTCTGTGATCTCCCTGCTGTGGCCAGTTTGTAAACATCCTGTTGCTGCACCAAACCCTGCACCACGCTGGTTTCCCCGTGCCAGCCCCTGGTGCCTGGGAAGGGGGTGATTTTCCATTTAATTAAGTGCCCCGTGTTTTCTGTAGCTCCCCAGGGCTGAGGAGCACCATCATGCAGAGCATTTCTGGCAGGGAAGGAGCCCTTGTTCCTTTATGATATGGAATAGTTTCAGCATTAGTTATTCCAAAATCATTCTGGTTTATGAGCAACCTGACAATTCTGCAGAGGCAGGAGGCCTGGGTCTGTACCAGGCACTAATAAAACCTTGAGAAGGGCTGTAAGCCCGTGCTGGGGAGGAGGGGGATTACTCGAGGGCACCTCTGCTCCTGCCTCCTCCCAGTGCAGGCAGCAGCAACTGTGCTTTCCTCTGTGGAAGGGGAGAACCACTGCAGGCCACACTCCTGGCAGCTGCGAGCTCTCCTCGTCCCACTCTCACCTCTTCCATTTCCCAAAGCATCTCTGGGCGCCGTGCTGCAAGTGCAGGAGAAGGAAAATGAGGCAGGAGGTGTGGGGCTGGGGCCAGGACAGGGGCAGCAGGGTCCCCTTCACCCCCGATCCTTTGCCCCCGGTGCCTGCCCAGCGCTGGCCACAAGGACAGGCAGGGCTGTGCTGCAGCGGGCACAGCAGCCAGCCTGTCCTCCCTGCAGACACAGTGAGATGATTAATTAACGTGAGAGGCTGCTGCCAGCAGAGAGAATGGGGCTCAGGTGGTTAATTGAACAAATCCAGCCAGGGAGTTTCTGCCTGTGGTCATGCACACAGCATCTGCTCTGTTGGGATTCGAGAGATAAAGGCATGAGAGATGCGAGGATGTAGGAATTCCACGAGAGTCCCCACGGCAGCCCTTCTCTGGCCTGGCACCCTTCAGCCAAGTCAGAACTCCACAGGGATGGAGACATCCCTGGAAATTCCTCCTCCCCTATGGAAACGCAGCAATGCACTCTGATAGCCATCACCTCGCTCAGCAGAACTGCAGTGCTGCCGAGGGGGGCTCTTCTCCCACCCCTGCATCAAGGTCACATTAAGAGAACGCCAGTGCTGGGCAGAGCAGTTCAACCCAAAACCGATGGGAGGGCGTGCGTGACGCCCGGTGTCAGCTGCCGCAGCTCCCGCCCGCACCTTGGTGGGGCTGCGAGGGGAGGAGGCACCGGCAAGGTCGCTGCAGGGCTGGGTCCCTCCTCTCCCTCCCCAAACATCTGTGCAGATGTTAACAGGCGTGCCACGGCTCGATTTTCGATATGAAAGGCAAAGGGTTAGAGTTGAGCTCTTGGGTAAGCGACACCGAGAAAGTCAAAGTTTAATTGGCATTCCTGCCCGGGATGAAAGCCCCCGGCTGCCGGTGCCGGCACGGGCTGAGCGCGGCCATTGGTCACGGGCCGTAAAGGCCACACACAGCAGCACTGGGGCAGGGCTCCCCTGCCCAGGGGACTCGCAGCTCTCTCTCCTTGGCCTCTCGCTCCCCACATCCCTCACGAAGGGGCAGCAGAGCTGGGGAACACCCCTGCCCACGCACGTGTCCCCCGCAGCGGTTGGTCCCCACCGGGGTCCGATCAGCGCTGCCCCATCCCTGTCCTCGCCTGCCCCATGGGGCTGGATCCCTGCTGGCCAGGGAGCCACCCTCTGCTGAACACCCTGCGCCTCTTGGGCACTGCTTTTCCAGTTTGCAGAGAGCCCAGGGTGTCCAGGATCACCCTCAGACACCTGTGGGCAGAAGGAAGGGTGGGCTGGTGATGGGGACTGGCCTCACGTTCAGCCCAGAGTGCCCCGAGAGGAGGAGAGGAGGTGCTGTGGTCTGTGCCAGTGGACAGGGAACACGGGCTTTATCTCTGACACTGCTATGTAAAAATCACTAAAAACTCCTACAAAATACAAGCTTTTGTGCAAACACAGTGAATCCCCCTGCTCTGCACTGTGCATTCCCATCGGATCACTACAATTTCCACCGCAGGCAACGCTCCATTGCCGGCTCTGCTGGGGCTCAGCTCCCTGCCCGTGCTGGCTGTCCCCTCCTGCCCCTCTGCTCCTCTCCCGGCCTCCACCCCTGCCCAGGACCATGGCAACGGCCGTGACGTCTCCTGCACCTCGAGGGTGATTCGATTACACGGGCTGAGAAAGTCCCTGTTGGAGCAGAAATGGATCTAATTATGGATGCTGCCGGTGGCGCGGGCTCGAGGTGCCGGCGCAGGGGCAGGATGTGCTCAGCCGTGTCCACAGCTCTCTCTGAGCACAAGGTCAAGGGCAGAGCTGAGGAAAATTCAGGGTCCCAGGGTCTGGGGTGCTTCTTGCCCGTTCCCATGCTCCATGGCCTGGCAAAGGCACGGGGGGGCTGTGGCTGTGGGAGGGTGAACCCCCACGCTGCAGCTCCTCTTTCAAAGAGCCTTGGATGGGGATTCTCATTCCCTTCTTCCTTCAATTTCAATGCAACTGCAATTTTTATGCAGAAGAAAACGTCTCAAGAAAACAATCTTTTGGCATGTTTTTAAAGAAAAAAAATCCCCTTTTTCTTGGAAAACAGGCCAAAGCCTAGCCCATATTCCTTGGAAGTGGGCCTTGTTCTACTTGAAAAACATCCCAATTTTTTGATGGAAAATTGGAAAATAGATCCAGGTTGGCTCTAGGAGAACGTGGTGTTGCAGCAAAACTTTCCATGAAAATGATCTAGAGTCTGCACAGAGCAAAAACCCTCGAAAGTGGAATTTCACCAGCCCAGGGCCATCCTGGCAGAGGCACTGTGGCATCATCCTGGTAGGATGCTCCAGTGCTGGGAGTCTCCACAGGGATGCTGTGCCCTCAAAAGCTGGAGTAGCTTCCATTACTGCTCCGAGCACTTTGCTGTGGACTCGAGGAAATGCAGGCCCCCTCACCCACGGCTGTTTGTTTTTCCAACCCAATACGATAAAAGAGTCTTCCCTCTCCCCCCGGATCTGCCCTGTGATGTGATTCTGGCAGGGCATGTTACCCCATAGGATTTCTATTAAAACGAGATTTTCTTCTGCTTATAATTTCATTATAAGGCATTTGTGTAGAACATCGACCCCACAGGTAATATATGGGCAGGGGAGCAAGATTAGAGAGCGTGGATGATTTCTGATGGAGGCTGCGAGCAGACGTGAAACAATCAAGGCAGGGTACGACCGCCATCATTTACTGGTGCCTGATGTGGGGAAATACTTCATCGGGGGGTTGTTGCCATTTAGCACATCTTTCACTTCTTCCTCCTTCCCTGAATGGAGCGCCCAGCCGTCCTATCCATCTCCGGGCGGGATCTGTCAGCGCCGCTCCCGCTCCCGCTCCCGCTCCCGTGGCGCTGGATGCCGCAGCTCCTTCATTTACCAGCGCTCGAGGTGTTCCACGGAAATGCAGTCAGGGACACAGCGGTGAGGAGAAAACAGCCGAGGTCACCTCCGTGCCCATCCATCTCCCCCAAGCCCTCCAGACTGAATTCATCTTGTCCCCTCTCCCTGCCGGGCGCGCGGGGCCGGGGCCGGCTGTGCTGGGACTCAAACCCCTTCCCGTCGCCTCCAACTCACACAAGAACAACCAAACTCAGAGGGCTGAAAGGCCGTTTTCCAAGGCAAAAGAGCAGAAAAAGGCAGTTTTCCCCTTGCCGCAGTCTAGGGGTGGCGGCAGCCCCATCTCTGGTCCCGGGCAGACGATGCTCAGCCCGGCGATGCCACTTGGCATTCCTCCCGCAGCCGGGGAATAAACACCGCTTTGTTTTAACCCCCCTCGCTGCACAGACAAGAAGCACTCGGAGGCTTTCATAAGCTCATCTGCATAATAATGCCGGCGAATTCCTATCTGGAGTGATCGGAGTGTCAAAACCCGGAATCCAGCCGTGAATTATGGGGAAGAAGCGTCGCAGGGAAAACGACACCGGTGCGGGAGGGAGAGGAGATGCCTGAGGGCTGCTCCCGGGCCACGCGCTTTTGAACAAGACGTCTGAGCCAGAGGAGGGCGAGTGGAGAGCGAGGAGAAAATCTGGGGTCCTGCGGGCAGGCCGCAGGTTGCTGCTGGAGCCTCGTCCCCTGAATCATGAGCAAATCCTTGTCTGCAGCATCCGCAGGGTGGCTGGGGAGCTGCGGCATCACCAGAGAGCCCTGAGGGCCCGCGCCGGGATGGGGCCGTGGTGCCAGCCCCGCACCCACACTCTGCCTTCGGTGTTTCGGGACCTCCCCACCCGAGGTAGGAATAGAGGCCACACGCCAGGTGCGTGATTTCTAGGGAAATTCTGATTTATGAGCAGCAAAACCTGCTAACGCCATCACTCTCCGATGAGGGAGCCGTGTTTTCTCTGGCATCTGTAGGAGCAGGGGCTGCTTTGAGCTGAAGTCTTCCCGAGCCCTCCGGGTGTGAAGCTGCGCGGCGATAACTTATGCAAACACACGCTGTTACCCGGCAGCTGAATTCAGCAGAAATCACGAACTCCGGCTTTGCAAGAAAAACAAAGCCGGTGAAACGAGGCCGGGCGAATGGAACAAAAGGCCCGTCCTAACTTGGGCGAGAGCAGCAAGACGGGCAGCGCTGGGGCGGCTGCGAGGAGCGCACGAACCCTGCGGGCGATGGGGCTTGCCAGGAGCAGGGACACCCGGCAGCGCTGTGCCAGGAGCTCCCGCAGCCCCTGAGCCCTTCCCCTGAGCCCTTTCCCCCCCAGAGCCCTTCCCCCCCAGAGCCCGTCCAAAGGGCTCTTTGGCGGGAGGGGGAGATCAAGCATGCAGTTATTGATTTATTCCAGTTATTTTAACAGATTACTGGAAAGCACAGAGGAGGCGGCCGGGCAGCGCCGGGCTCAGCTGGCACGGCGTTTCTCCTGACGGCTCCGTCGCTGCCGAGCGATCGCTCCCCGCGGACCTGCGCAGCCCAGAAGTCCCTGGCTGGTGGCAGCAGTTGGGCGCCCCTCGCCGGGGAGGCATTTCTGTCCCGAGCCGGCTGCTGCATCCTCTGGCAGCATCCAGTTGTTGTTCGGGATTTTTTCCTCCGCCCCCGCAGCGTTTCACAGGCGTTTTGCTGTGCAGGCGGAGCTCGGGAGGGGGCTCTGGGCAGAGCGATTCACCTGCAGCAAACCCGAGAAATTCCGGCAGGGGCGGTGGGAGAAGGGGCACCCGAGCCCGAGCCAGCCCCGCGGGTGCTCCCGTCCCCTCCGGAGCGGGGAGGGTCCTGCGGAGCCGAGGCTGCTGTCAGGGTCCCTCCGGACGGGCCCGCTCCGGGTCGTGTGCCGGAGCCACTCGCAGCCTGGCACAGCCACCTTTCGTCGCCTTTCCGTCCTACTACATATTTATCAGCCTCATTTGCATGGCCTTTGCATAAACCGGGCCGGTCGCCGCGGAGTGTCTCTCTTGAAGACAAGCTGAAGTATGCATCTCCATAATTCTGCCGGCATTTTGACTTCCCAGGACGGAGCCTTTGTTTCATGCCATTGCCAGCAAATTCCTGGTGGGGTGGGCTCAGGTTTCCAGTGCACCATTAGCACACAGCCGTTCCCATCCAGAGCTCCAGAGAACTTCCCTGTTCCCTTCCAACTCCAAACAGCAGCAGCCCAGCCCGCATCCTGTTGGGAATCCTGCATCTTATTTAGATGCCTGAACGGAGTTGGGATGAAAAGCTTTTTAAAAAGCTCCAGGACCAAGGCTCTGCCACCACAGCTCAGGGATGTGGCTGCTCCTTATCCAGGCACTGTGGCCAAAAAGCTCCTTTGCTGACTCCTCACAGCTCCATTGAGTGAGAGGAAATATACTTTTGATTCCAGACCCCAATTAGGCCTCAGGAAAGGAGATAATGTGCTCTGTGCTCCCCAAAGGGTCCCAGCATCGATCCCAGCTTTGGCAGGGTTCAGCTGGGGTTCCCAAGAAGATGCTGAGGAGGGAGGAGGGTCTGTCCCCCCCACAACAGCCCGCTGATGTTTCCAGTGGGAATGGGGGGAAGACTTTAATCACATGGGCAGAACAGGCAGGAGGAGGTTTATAAAAATTTTCCATTTCTTGGTGTGAGGCAGCCATTTCTGTATCACATCCCCGACATCATCTTCCCCAGCACTGCTGGGACAGAGCCCTGTGGGCCCGGAGCAGGCAGTGCAGGGCCCCGGGATGAGGACACCAGGTCAGGGGAATTGATTTCACAATCCTGGAAAAGCAAAAACCCACAGCAACAATCTCATCGGATGTTCCTGCGAATACATCCGTGTCCATTAGCCTGCTGGGCGAGTCGGCTGCCCGCAGTGCTGGCTGAGTGCTCCTGCCTGGATCGATGCTCCCCGCCTTTAGAAACCCACTAATCACCCTGATTTATAGGGAACGTGTCTCGGCGGCAGCCGGAGGCCTCTGCTTGTTCCGAGGGGAGGGTTTAAACCCTTCCTGCTTTTTAGTGCTTTTTGGTTTGGAGAAAGCTGTGGCTGCTGGCTGCCCCCGGCGCCACACTGCCCTCACAAAGCCTGCTGGAGCAGATTGCTGGGGGCTGGGGGGCACAGGGCTGCCAGCTCCTGCCACGGGGTTCCGTGAACACACCAGTTTGGGGAGCCAGGGCTGTCTCCAGCACCACGGCAGCTCTAAGGTGCAATATCTGTGCTGTAATTGCACCCCTGAGCCTGTTCTCTGCCCAGCAACTGGTCTGTTTTCTGCAGGGTTTGGCTCAGGTCTGGTTGCTCTGCAGCATCCTGGGGCTGAGGGGGTCTCAGAGCCGCATCCAGCCAAGCCAGGGAGCTGAGAAATCCCTCCCTGCCTGTGCCGGGGAGCTGCAGCACAGGCAAGGGCCTCTCCAGCAGCCAACAGCATCCCCCCGCTGGGCAGTGGGAGCGGGAGCAGCATCGCTGGAGCCAGGGATCTCCCCGGGGTATGGAGAGGAATGTCCACGGGGAATGGGAAAGAATCTCCACAGAGTATGAGGAGGAATCTCCACGGAATATGGGGAGGAATCTCCCCGGGGAATGGGGAGGAATCTTCCCAGGGTATGGAGAGGAATCTCCCCGGGGTATCGGGAGGAATCTCCACGGGGTATCGGGAGGAATCTCCCCGGGGTATCGGGAGGAATCTCCACGGGGTATCGGGAGGAATCTCCCCGGGGTGTCGGGAGGAATCTCCACGGGGTGTCGGGAGGAATCTCCACGGGGTGCCTCATCCCCGCAGGGTGCAGCCTGCAGCCTGATGAGCCCGGGCAGGCCCCGCTCGGCAGCCGCGCTCTGTTCAGCTGATCAGAAGGAGCTGAAGTGCCTCCCTGATTGCAGTAAGTGCCTCCGTGGGCAGCAAATGCCGGGCACTGGAGAGCTCTTCAATCAAACCACGGAATAGATGGCACAGCCAGGAGCACTCGGGGGTTGTCTGGGGACCAGCGCATGCTTGTGAGGGAGAGGAGGATGGGGGAGGAAGGAGAGGGAGCAGTAACTCCATCTCTGGCTGTTGTGGGGGCTGCAGGAGACCCCTCAGCCAGGCTGAGGCACAGCGGCCTCACGGCGATTCTGGTCCTCAAATCTGTGAACCCGCGGACTTTGCTTTCAAAGAGTTTCCTGTATTTAAGGAGAGAGCTGCTCTGGAGTGCTTCCCTGGATGCTTTACTCATGTCCTGTAAATAATGCATTAGTTTCACTCACAGGAGTGAAAACAGCCCAGGTTTGTGTTACTGCTGCGGCAGCTCCTGCAGACCGAGCACAGCATTCCCCCCACCCTGGGCTCCTTCCTCCCCACAACTCCTCTCTCCGCTCTTAACTTCCCTTTTCCTATTTAATGAGCTGGTAAGCACGGGGATGATGCCTGTCCCAGAGCGCCCTGTGCATTAGCCAGAGGTGATCCCATTAGGAGCAGTCTAGCGAGCCTGGCTGGATACCTCCCGTCCTGTCGGGGCTGGGGGCCAGCGCCGCCACAAGCAGGGACCCCCTGCCTTCCCCCAGGGATGAAAGCTCTCCTGGAGCAGGGCAGGCAGCCCCACACCAAGGACCAGCCCTTTGCCGGATGGATCTGCACCTCCCTGCTCTGCCACGCTCCAAGCAGGTCTGCCAAGGCTTTGCAAAACAGACAGCTTCACCTGGGAGATGGACAAGTTTCCAGAAGTGTGGGTCATGCTCCAGGGAAAAGAGCATTTTCAGCTGTCTGCCGGTGAGGCAAAGCAGAGAAGTGAAAACAAGTTCTGCTGTTGGAACCCACGACCCTCTGCCCCAGGGATCAGGACATGCCAGCTCATCATCCCAGCTGCCAGAGACACGGCGGGTGCTGGGCTGTCACTGTTCAATAATTCATCAGAAGAGGCCGAGCAGAGGCAAGTGCTGGGAGCAGCCCAGTGCTGGGAGGACGTGAGCAGCCTCCGGAGTGCCGGGCTGCAGCGTGGTCCCCGCGCTGCCAAGAGCTGCTTGGAAAACTTTGGGTGGCTTCACTTCCAGCAACATGCCCGCTGATTTTCCCTCTGTCCCTCCTGCAACTTTTGTGACATCATTTTCCCTTTCCATCCCTCTTTCCCTTTTCTATTTCAGACCAGGGTAGGAAGGAGAGCGGCAGGGCTGCCTCCAGCACAGCTGACATGCCTGGCACCCCCCGAACCCCGGAGAGCCCCAGGGGAGGCTGAGCCAGGCTGTTGCAGGGCATCCCCTGCCTTGCTCAGCGTTTGGGGGAGCCCTGAGCAGGGGCTGCACCCCGGGGCTGTGGGTGTGGGTCCCCGCTGCCGGTGCCAGCCCAGGCTGTGCCTCCGACCCACAGCCAAGGGACACCACACCCACAGCTCACAGCCACGGGCCGGGCTGGCAGGTTCCTGGTGCCCATCCTGCAGGTTAAATCTGTTCCCAGCCACAAATTAGACACGTCTCTTGAGTTCATCTTAAATTACAGTGCAGGGCGGCCCCTCTAATTAGGAGCTTTGCTCTGGAAGCACATCCCTGCAGGAACGCCCTGCGCACACTTCCTGCTGCCGGGGACAAGCCAAGGCAGAGGGGCCCATCCTGCCCGTGGAACCCCTGCAGGGTCCAGCTGCGACACTGCTGGCAGGGAATCATGTGATGCTGCCCTGCACCTCATGCACCTCCTGCCAGATTTCAGCCCAGAGCAGCCCCAGTCCCAGCTCTACAAGAGCGGGACAGAGGAGTGGCCAAACTGGGTTTTATCCCAAGTCCCAGCCCTAAACCCTGGGTTAGGGCTCCTCACAATGGGTCAGGCCGTGCCAGGACCCCCAGCGGAGGCATCACTGTGTGGCACAGGGAAGGTGGCAGGGCTGGGTCACCTCCACGCCTCACAGCCCCGTGAAAGCTGTGCAGCACAGCCAGTCCCTGCTCCAGCACCGCTGCCTGGGCAGCTGTGCCAGGAATGGCTTTGGCTGTTCCCTCCCCTGGAGCTGCCAGAGCCTGCAGCCAAGTGGCAGCTTCCCAGGTGCCAGGCAGCTGCAGCATCTGCAGGGATAACCTGGCACTGCTGGAGCCTTTGTCCTAACAAAGGAAAAAACAAAGCACCCAGATTTAAAAAATCAGCCTGGAGGAGGCCATGAGCTGCTGCCCGGGCCTGAGCTGTGTGGGAATGGCAGGGGGGGCAGGTTGCTCCTGCTCCAGTGGGTCCCATCCCAGCGGGATGAGGCACAGCAGCAGTGGGAAGGCACCGGGGTGTTCCCACACCCATCTGGCCTTTGGGTCAAAACAAACCCGGACAGAACATCTGCAGATTTTTTACTGAAACTTCACATTCTCTCTCACAGATAAAATTTCACTTTCTGGTTTGTTGTTTTTTAACCAGAATAACCTAAAACATTTCAGAAATGTGCTCCGTGGCCAGCCCCTGATGCCTCGCAGCATCCTCGCTGCAGCAGCCCCGGCCCAGCCCGCTCCTCCCCACCACACCGGATGCAGCCGCAGCCCCCTGTGGCCGGAGAGCACCGGACGTGTCCCTGGGCAGTCCCCTCCTGCCCAACTAATATTTTTGCGGTCTGCCAGTCGAGGGCCAAACCGCTCCCCTCTTCCCGCTGGTTTTGGCACAGCTGCCAGAGCCCCGCTGGATCCAGCACAGCCAGGCAGGGCATCCCTGCAGAGCCCGGGCTGCTCCCTCGCCCCGGGGCACTGGGGTCCTTGGGGCAGCGCTGCCACTGGTGAAATTCCACCTCCCCAGTCCCTGCCAGTCCCGTGCTGGGCACTCCCGTTGTCCCTCCAGCCACCAGCACTGCAGGTCCCTGCTCTTCCCAGGCCTGGGAGGAGCCCCCATCCTCTGCATCTCTATCCAAACTGGGGTCCAACACCAGCAGGCAGCAGCCAGGTGCCTCCAGCTTGTCACACCAGATGAAAACGTGGGCCATTGTCCCGCTAGAACGTTTGTCACCTGAAACACCCACTGTGTTTTCCTGCACACTGCTTTAGTTTGTAATTGCTGCACATAAATATATATATATATACAGAAATACAGTGAGCAGGTCACTATTTAAAGCCTGGGCAAGGAGGAGGACCAGAGCCAAGCCTGGCTGTTAGGAATGGGACACAGGTGCAAGCCGAGGACACGGCCCCAGGCTGTTGGCTGCATGCCAGGGCCGCGGACCCACCATCCTGAAGAGTTTGTGGGGTTTGGAGCAGTTTAAACCACCACTGCAGCGGGGTGGAGCTGTGGGTAACCCCCTGCCCCTCCGGATCCTGTGGGGTCCCCCAGAGGAGCCCAGCAGCGCCCGGAGCGCTGAGCCCGGCCGTGGGCAGTGCAGCAGGTGCCGGATGCCAGCACGGGCGCGCCCCTGTCCTGCCCTCACACCTGGGCACAAGGACGGGCTCTGTCAGGCCCCCTCCCTCCTCATCCGCGCCGGGAATTTGCGCAGGAGGAGCCCCGGCTGTGCCGTGCGGGGAGCGGCGGAGCCGGGAGCGAGCCAGGGCTCGGCTCCAGCCCGACACAAACCGCGTCCTGCCCGCGGCTCCGGGCTTCGTGCTTCCTCCCCGCAGGGACCGAGCCA